>JAKUBP010000007.1:0-332932 GCA_030566955.1 [Candida] anutae | reverse complement strand
GGCCGCGGCCGCTCCGCAGCAGCACCGCAGCAGCGTCCGCAGCGTCCGCAGCGTCCGCAGCGTCCGCAGCGACTGCGCGCACGGCCCAGGGAGCGAGCAGCCGCGGCCATGCCTGCCAAAACGGAAAAAATCGGGCAGCGGGTGAGCGGCACGGAAATTCGCGGAAGGCGTAGCCAGTCGCGGCGTTGGCATTTGGCGCCTGTGCCAGTCAGGCGAAAAGCAGAGGAGGAAGGGGTAGAAACGGCAGGACTAGGATCGTACGACACGTAATAGTAGGAACGAAAAGTAGGTCGATGTAGGCAGGATACACGTCATGGAATGCCATTGGTCGGTATGGCGGCTTTGGTCAGCATTGGCATGGCGTCCTTGGCTGTAGTCTGTTTTGGAGGTTGTGTGCTTTGAAAATCACGTGGTTTTTGTTTTGCCGCTGCACATTACCGATTTTGGACCCGCTGGTTGTCACGTTTTTGCAGCATGAGAATAACACTAGTGAGTTTAGCGTAGCTAGTAGTAGTTGTTAGTAATAGTGGGGAATAGTCTGGCAGTGGTACAGTGCAGTGGTCTATGTCTGGGTAGGGGGGTAGGTATGGCAGTGGTATGGTGACGGTCGTGATACACTATGATACACTGTACACCAGCAATGCTGACGTGGCTTATCGTAAAGGCGTTTGCAGCCCGGCTAGTTCTTATATACTACGAGAATGTGTGAGTGTGGTACCCCGGAGCAGTTTGTTTACTGTGTAGATTCTTAACTCACTAGTCCTGTTGAAGGAGTGAAAGAGTACTCAGGAACGGGAAAGTGGCCAGGAAAGCAGAACGGGAAGGCAAAATGAAGAAGGCAGAGTGAAGGAAGCAGAGTGAAGGAAGCAGAATGTAGAAATCAGAACGAGGAAGTAGAACGAGGAAATCAGAACGAGGAAGTAGAACGAGGGAAGCAGAAAACTTGAAACGAGGAGTCGGGACAGAAAGAGTGAACCAGGATGTACCAGGATGAACCAGGATGCAGGATGAACTAGGAAGTACTATGATGAATCAGGATGATCCAGGACGAACCAGGAAGAGTGTAAGAGTCAGGGCAGAATCAGGAAGAGCCAGGAAGAATGCATTGTGTCTGGAACGTGTTTGTACGTGGAGCCAACACAAGTCTGATGTGACACTAGCTCCAGTTCTACGAGAATCCTACCCAAGGATGAGAGTGGTGTTGGGTGTGGACTAAGAGTAAAGTGAGTCAAGCAATTCTCCGCTGTACTCAGGTAAATGTAGCCAAATCCTTCTCTGGAATCAGGATGTAGCCAATTCATGTTAAAGAGGGAAAGACTAGCCTGTTGTTTTAGCCCGTGTAATCCTGTTTCCTGGACCTAGAGCCTATTGTTCCACGTCTGACAAACTCTGACTCTGTAAACTGACTCTGTTCAGATCTGACGGTAAACTCTGACTCTGTTCAGGTCTGACTGTAAACTCTGACTCTGTTCAGGTCTGACTCTGTTTAAGACTGACTCCGTTTAAGTCTGACTCTATTCCTGCTGTATTCCATTCTGCATTAGTCTCCATTCTATTCAAGTCACACTCCATTCTACAGTTTACACCCTTCCATTCTACTAATACCTGTAATCATTCATAACTGTATTCTACACCGTACTTTTTCTCAGCAATAAATCTGGTCTGTTAGTATGGACCGTAAATTTTGTACTGTAAACCTTGTAAACTTTGTAAACCTTGTGCTATGTAGCCCTTCAAAACAGTAACCCAGTCCGCGTTAACCTTACACCCTGTCTTTCCTACTGACCTACACTTATCCCCAAACACTCTTTTATTAACCGCCTACTGCTGCACAGGCATGCTGGTGGATGGCTTCAACTCCTCCTCCAGCACAATCTTCCACGACGCCGTTATCGTCTTGGGCTTGGTCAAGAAAGTGATACCCGCCTTGCCGTAAAAGTTGAGGTCGCCCAAGAAGGACCCGCGCGAGCCCGTAAACGAAAACATGGGCAATGGCACGGGAATGGGAACATTGATACCAACCTGTCCAATGTCAATGCGCTTGGAAAAGTACTGGGCGTGCGGGCCCAGCTGTGTAAAGAGCGCGACACCGTTACCATATTTGTTGCTATTCACCAACGCAATCGCCTCGTCAAGCGTGTCGACATTCACAACCGTCAAGACGGGTGCAAAAATCTCCTCATCGTAGCAGCGCATGCCGGGCTTGCCAGCAAGAATGGTGGGACCCAAAAAGTAGCCCTCCTGGAACTTGGGGTCCGAGGGACGGTAGCCGCGTCCGTCCAACAACAACTCCGCGCCCAGCTTCACCAGGTCTTCGATAATGTCGTGGGCGCGCTGCAAGCTTGCAGCGCTCACCATGGGACCCAAGTCACTGTTCTTGTCAAAGCCCAGACCGGTTCTGAGCGTTTGGGCGTCGCGTACAACGTCCGCCAACCACTCGCGCGTCTGTCCCACAGTCACCAACACCGAGATGGCCATGCACCGCTGGCCGGCAGCGCCAAAGGCCGCCCCACTAATCGCATTCACAACCTGCTTGCGAGCAGCGTCCGGCAACACCACCATGTGGTTCTTGGCACCCAAGTTGGCTTGCACGCGCTTGCCGAGCGCCAGACCGCGCGAGTAAATGTACTGACCAGCCTTGTCGCCGCCCACAAACGTAATCGCCTTGATACGCGGGTCCTCCACAATGGTATTCACGGTAGCGTGTTTGCCGTGAACAATGTTAACCACGCCAGCGGGCACGCCCGACTGCGCCACCAAGTCCGCGATAATCATCAGGGCACCAGGAACACGCTCAGACGGCTTAATCACCGCGGTGTTACCAGTCACAAGCGTCAATGGCAACAGCCAGAGCGGCACCATGGCAGGAAAGTTAAAGGGACAAATGGACCCAACCACACCAAGCGGCTCGCGCACCATCTTCGTCTCCATGTCCGTCAGCACCTCCAAGGTCTCGCCTTTGAGGTCGTTGGTGATGTTGCACGCAGCCTCCGCAACCTGCAAACCCCTCAAAACATCGCCCTGAGCATCCAGAAACGTCTTGCCCTGCTCCAACACAATCACCAGCGCGATACGGTCCATATTCTCCCGCAAGAGCTGTACAAACTTAAACGCAATGCCTTGACGCTTAATCACCAGCGTGTCGCGCCACGCCGGAAAGGCCGCGTGAGCCAGTGCAATCGCCTCCTCCAACTCCTCCGGGGTCAGCTGCGGGACCCGCGCAACGACAGTGTTGGTCGCCGGGTCGTGTATGTCAAACCACTCTTTCAGCGCCGACTTGACCATCTCGTTGTTCAAAAATGACGGGGTAAGGTAGGGCTCGGTGCCTGGTGCAACGTGGTTTGTGGGGTAGCTCGTAGGACTGGTGCCCAAGGGAAGCGCCAGGAGAAAGCGCAAGGAGACAACCTGCGCGACACGGCCGCGGCCACGACAGACAACTCTCGACAACATCTGCTACTCTCGTGTCTGGCACCCCCCGCTCTCGTCTGCTTTTATACCCGCTTGCTCCGCGCGGCTGTCGCTTCCCGCAACCATCGCTTCCACGGAACGGTGCGGAGTCAAGTTTTGCCCAAAAGCCGCCGGAGCGCCGGGAAAGCGCGCGGACGGGAAGCAACAGCGCCCGCGGACCGCGGGAGACTCAGCGGCCGCCACCAACGGCGCTGGAGCGGCCACGGAAGACTGTTGAGCTCGCTGGTTGGGAAAAGGGTGATGGATCTGCACGTGATACGCGGAGCTGGTTTCCCGAGCGGGACACGAGGTCCGAGTCGGGTTGGACAAGGAAAGTAGTGAAGTAATAGAAGATAGTTGTAGCTAGATAGAAGCTAGAAGATAGTAGCCAGGAGCTAGAAGATAGTAGCCAGGAGCTAGAAGATAGTAGCCAGGAGCTAGAAGATAGGAGCTAGAAGGAAGTTGTAGCTAGAAGGTATTTGTAACTTAATGTAGATGCCGAGCGTTCGCACTAACTATGCTACATCGTGGTACAAGTCCAACAAACACGCAGTACTCCAGGCCTGTGACGGACTAGAGTCGTTACACATTGACCCGTCCTTGTTGGTCAATTCGGTGATTCCCAGCCACGGGCTCTCGCTGATCCAGCGATGGTGGCCCTCGAGACGTTTGGCCAAGGCGGCGAGCACATCTTGCTGCTCGTCCAGGGACCCTGGTGCGCTGTAAAAGACACGGAACGCGCGTAAAAAGTAGCCGGTGCACCATACCCACTCGGGTCCCTGGTGGTAATTGAGCCCTTTGGAGGTGGCAAAGTCGTCATTGTCGATGCTGTTTTCATAGTATGGGCGGTAGTTTAGGTCCAGCGGGTCGAGTGTGCGCATACCCACAGGACCGCGAATGATAGAATCAGCAAGGTGCACCGCAGCGTGCGCGCGTGCGGGATCAAACAACTCTGGAGCAACGCACATTGCAATGGGAAAGTTGGCGCGTAACTGGTAGTCCTCGTATGGCTTGCCGCTGAGGAACAAGTCCTTATAGATTCCGCGGCGGTTCACGATACTCGCGTCAATATAGTGCTTAGAGTCGTCACTAGGGTCAAGCGGCACGTAAAAGCAGCGCTCAAAGTTGGCCTGGATAAGGGCTTCCCAGTCGACAAACAGCACTTGGCTACCATCTGCCTTGTGCACATGCGTAGCCTCAAACAAGCCGCGAGAGTGCAAGTCATTCACAAACCGAAGCGCGCTCTTGAGGAGACCCTGGAGTTCAACCGCAGCACCGTCACGGGGTGTAGCGGGCGTACCTTTGGAACCCGACCGCACACTCTCTCCCATCTTGTCCATCCACGTTCCACAGTTGTGCTGCGACCCGCCGTGAACAAACCCAGTCTTCCAGTCAATAGACACACTCACATTGAAACCAGCATCTGTCATTTGCGAGTCGAGCGAGGGCCCGGCATTGGCTTCGCGGTACGAGATACCAGCAGCATGACGCAGCAAAATCTCCAATACAACTTCTCGGATCAGCGACTTGTACGAAAATGCACGCGGATCGTCATGTGGCACATATGTGTCGTCAAGAGGGAACCGTCTCTCAATCTTTTCGTCCAAAATAGACTCTCCTCCGGGTACCAAACTGACATAGTCTTGGATCGCTTGCAAAAAGAACCACGCAGCGTCGCGTGCATTGTAACGTGGGTTACGACCAGCATCAAGCAAATTGGGAATCAATCCATGCTTGAGAGTTTGTGCAAAACCCAAAATGTGCTGCTTTGCATCTTCAAAACGCTCAGTCACTAAAAACAAGCCGCGGAACGAGATAAAAACGTCGCGACCCCAACAGCGCATATAGTTCGACGAAAAGTGGGGTAGTCCGGCAGCTATGCACGGAACCTGTTCGGCAGCTTTAAGAGAAGTACTGTTCATGCGCCCAACCATCTGAACAGAGGTTAAAGCTAAGCTCTGCACAAAATTAGAGCCCTGCAGAACAGCCAGCGACATTTGGCGGAGAGCCCGGAAGCGGGCCGCTTCATAAGCTACCCCAACTGCAAGAGCAAAATAGTGGGGGCGAAGGAAATACGGCACTTCGCGAATTCGATCAATACGCAGTTTCAACCAAGTCTGGAATTTTTCAAGGCCCTTTGAAGTTGCAACATACTTGTCCAAGCGGGAAACAACATAGTCGAGGGCCCACTGTCCTTGTCTCAAATGATCACAGAGTGGATGCGCTAAATTATTCTCCCAAATAATATACTTCAAGACAGAATTCCAACCCTCCAAACCTGCATAAACCAAGTTACCATAGCCTGGGATGTTGTATGTACCATCTCTACCCAGCAGAGCATCGCGTTCCTCAGCTTCGCACTTGTATAATAACGCATTCAAATCGTACAAGTCCAAATCTTTGGAGGCTTCAATCGCTCCCTGACGTACATACTCATCCAATGCAGCATCGACCTTAAGTATTTCTGTCGAAAATACAGCAATTGAACCTGGCACAAACGAGTACTGATCAACGTGAACTTCGCTATCGTATCCATTGAATTTAATTTCAGGCGAAGGAATTTCTTTCACAACCATTGGAATACCAGTCAAGTGCTTTTCATTCTGTTTGTAATCACCAACCTTCTCCAAAGTGTAGCTGAATTCAGGAGTAATCCGCGTTCCTCCCAAAACACTAGGGCTAAGAGATTCAGAGAAATCGTCACGCGCATCAAACTTTGTTCTTGCAATCAAAAACCATCCTTTGCCAGTTCTGGCATTGTGTCTTTGAATAGTAATGTACTGTCCTTCATGATGAATATACATTTCATGATCCCTGGAAACGTCAGGGCTTTCTTCAGCCAAGCTTTTTCTGATTGTGTGCAACTTTGCTTTAACCTCGCCTATTCCATTATTTTCCATTGAGTAGGTTCTGTCTTCACCAACCACGTCCAACAATTTGGGATAAATTTCGTCGTATCCATATACTGATCCTATAGCAGAGGAGCAAAATGCAACCAAAGCTGCATTCGACAATGTATCTTCGGGAGTTCTTTTTTGGTTTGGAGTCTCATTATCGTGAGTGCAATCCATGAATAGCGCATGTGGAGCTTGTGCATCCAAAACCTTAGGGATATCCAATTCGCTGTAACCATCATTTTTAGAAGGTTCCTTGGAAGCCGGGTAGGCAAATGAATCCAAGGGTAACCAGGTAAAAGACCCGAGTGGTCTGCCTCCATGCTTGTGAACAAGTGTGGATAATTCTGTTACATTCGCCGCCTGCATAGCTTCTCTGATTAAAGAGTTGATACCTAAGCGTTCGACAAATATCTTGTCCATTTCTTCTGACCCACTAAAAAGCTCTGCAACAACATACAAGTTTGGATTTACGGATCTTGCAGCATCCAATAAAGCTTCTCCAACATGAATTGGTGTAGAGTGACAGTTATCGACTCTGAATCCATTGAATATAGAGGCACATTGCTTGGTGTATTCAGTCATGCGTTCCCACACATGTGGCGAATCCTCCCATTTAGAGCCATAGCGTAATTTAATGCAGTCTCCCCACACAATGACCTCACGGCGCAAATAAGCCTTGGAGTCGGCAGAGGCAAAATCCAAGAGAGGATTGCCACCCCAGATCCAACCGTTATTGGCCAATTCCCACTTTTTACCCAGCTTATCTTCGAATCTAGTAAAATAGGGCTCAGTTAAGGGGTTTTCGGTAGTAATTGGTCCCAATTTCGGTCCGTTATCTTCCAACCGCAAAAACCTGATTCTGTTCCGCAACTGATTTTCTGCCGTACGGACATCATCATCATAGGCCTCATATAATGGTTCGTTTATTTCGTCGATAATGGCACCAGCCTTGTCTATTATAGACGTCTCATCACGAGGGTCAGACACGAGTGCAAGAACCACAGCAAACAACTTATCAATACTAAATTCGTTTCCAAATCTCAGTTTCAAACCTGTGTCCTTATGGGCGTTTGCAACTTTTAACGCGTACAGACTTATAGCACGAATATTATTTTGGTCCACCAGGTGTGGAATTTCTGCAGGCGATACCTTGGGCGAGTCCTGCGAGATACATTCGCGCAATTGATCCAATGTCTTTTGACGGTTAAAGACGTAAAACTCCCATAATTTTATTTCGCCAATAACGCGAGAACTGATTGCAAGCATCAACTTGGCGATGTCTTTTTCCGAGCGCACAACGGTCGGCAACCCGAGCAGTTCTAAGTTTGCTGAAAAATTAAGCAAGGCCCCATCTAATGCAATTGCGGCTTGCAAATGTGGAGCCGATTCGGCATTGTACCCAGAGTTGGGGAACTCCCTGACCCAGGCCGAGTTATGTGCAGTGTGGTTCCAGACCACATCGGTCAAGGATAACATGTGGTGCTTCTCAAGTGTCGTCCTGATGGTCAGTATGGCCGCTTCATTGCTAGGAAACGTCTGCGGGTCAAACTTGAGCTGATCGTAAATCAGGTACGGCGAATTGGAGGACCCACGTTCCTGCAAGGGCGTAAAGTGAATCATATTGTAGCCTTTAGCAGCAACACCACCAAAGAACTCGTCCCACTTGTCCAAACCACCAATCCACTTGGAAACTACCGACTCGATGTTGACGTTGTTGAAGGCCAAGTGCTTGTTGTCGATTTTGAGGTTCGGAGGGGCATTGAAGTAGTACTTCTCCGTCTCGGCATCTTTTCCCGCATCGTCCGTGTACTTGAAGTAAAAGTTATAGGTTCCAGGCTTGTACACCGGCACGGCCACCACCAGATCCAGCGCAAACAGGGCATCAACAGCGTGTGGGTGGTAGACATTGCGAGCAAAATCCGTTTTATAGTCGGGCAGAATGTTGGTGAGAAGCTGACTGTTTCTCAGTATGGGCGCACCCGCAGTCACCTGAAAGAGCAAGTTGTACAAGACGTCTCCAGGGGTGTACCCGTCCAACGCAGCTGGCGGAAGGATAAGCACACCGTTTGATCCCCTCCAATTGGTCACTGGCTCGCCGGTCGCCGACAAGCGGAGTAAAACTTCTCTCTTGCTGCTCATCGCAATATGAATCAGATTCTATAACAACACAGCTGTCGTGGAAATGTGTGTGTGGAAGGGTATCTGTGCGTGGCAGTGGATCTTTGTGCCGGCGGTTTGGACCCCGAATCTGGACCCCGAAATACTCATAAATTGCAGCAATCCAGCACACACAAACAATAGCCCAATAGCAATGAGAGCAACTACAGCAAAAGCACGTCCCTTCTACAGTTTTCATACAGCTATGTGCTCTCCAAGAAAGGGGCTCACTACGTTTTTGCAATCTTTTAATTATAAAAAAAGGGGCGAGCTGGGAATTGAACCCAGGACCTCTCGCATATTTGGTAACCCAAAGCGAGAATCATACCACTAGACCACACGCCCAATAATTATCAATCCTGAGTTTCAAACGTATAAGTTGATGGCGGCGGTAACAGCCAGAGCAGAAGCTCGCATCAACCGCGTTTAGTGCGTGCAGTAGTAATGCACAAGTAGTGCGGTCGGCTGTCTCTTTCGATACAGCTTTCTGAACTAGATCCCGTACTCAACGGGTACTCTTGATGTTCGTAGCAATTGCGGGGTATTTAGCGGGGACTTCTTGCAGGCATAAGGCTCACAGGCGCTGTTTAGGATTGCCAGTGGGTGACAAGGGTTATAAATTGTATAGTGTGTTGCTATAGTGCTGGTGAAGGCCCTTTTGATCAGAATCTGCCTCAGGGGGCATTGTCTGTGCTTTACATTTCTCAATTTAGAGGCAAAGGGGGTAAAAGTGGTCGTAAAAGATACGTTTTTTGACGAGAGAAAGCGGAAGAAACAGGAGATACGAGCTGACGGGCCACGACGCGTGCGATTGGCGCTGAAGGCGCGTTGTTGCTGATTACTGTTGGACAAAAGTGGCTGGCGCGGAGCCAGTTGCGGGTAGAAAAACTGAGAGAAAAACGAACTTCAAATGGTCAAACAACACAAGCAGTCGACGGCGTCAGCTTATCCAGTTGGCCAACAAGGGACGAATCAATCGCGAAAGCACTGTCGCTCCAACCTTTCGTTAGATACGCATTACCGCGCTTTTACCTGTACCGCAGGCTCCGTGATACTCCAGCCACTTGTTCCGCTTGTGCCACTACGCAGAACTGCTAGTTGCGATTAATTAAAGGTATCAGCAAACCAGAGCCACACGTGTCTGGTCACTTCACTACACACACCAGCTGTCTAGTATCTTCTACTCATCGCCTATAGGACTACATGGGTGTTTGCTGCAGTTGTTTGGGCTCTCGAAGCCGTGACGGCAGCCATACGCCTTTGTTGCTAGCCGAGAATGAACGAGAAGCCATTTCTGCGCTTTTGCAGTACTTGGAGAACCGTTCAGATGTTGACTTTTTCAGCAATGGCCCGTTGCGTGCGTTGAGCACCTTGGTCTACTCAGAGAATATCGACCTTCAGCGCAGTGCCGCCTTGGCGTTTGCAGAGATAACCGAGAAAGACGTGCGTGAGGTCAATCGCGATGTATTGGAGCCAATTTTGATTTTGTTGCAGAGCACCGACTCAGAGGTGCAGAGAGCAGCGTGCGGTGCATTGGGTAACTTGGCAGTCAACTCTGAAAATAAAGTTCTAATTGTCGAAATGGGTGGTTTGGAGCCCTTGACAAGACAGATGATGTCCACCAATATCGAAGTCCAATGTAATGCGGTCGGCTGTGTAACCAATTTGGCCACGCAGGATGAAAACAAGTCAAAAATTGCAAAGAGCGGAGCTTTAATACCCTTGACCAAATTGGCGAAATCTAAGGATATTCGCGTCCAGCGCAACGCCACCGGTGCACTCTTGAACATGACGCACTCTGGCGAGAATAGACAGGAGCTTGTTAACGCTGGCGCCATTCCCACCTTGGTATCTCTCTTGTCCAACGAGGACGCCGATGTGCAGTATTACTGTACCACTGCATTGTCTAACATTGCGGTTGATGAGGCAAGCCGCAGAAAATTAGCTGCTACCGAGCCCAAATTGGCAAGCCAGCTTGTGAAGTTGATGGATTCCCCTTCCCCACGTGTTCAATGCCAGGCTACATTAGCTTTGAGAAATTTTGCTTCAGACTCTGACTACCAGGTTGAAATTGTTCGCGCAGGCGTATTACCCTACTTGGTACAATTGATGACGTGCAGCCACCAGCCCTTGGTGCTTGCGGCCGCAGCATGCCTCCGCAACATTTCAATCCACCCTTTGAATGAAGCGTTGATTATCGAGGCTGGATTTTTAGTCCCTTTGGTAGACTTGCTCGACTATGCAGACCTGGAAGAAATTCAATGCCATGCTGTTTCCACTTTTAGAAATTTGGCGGCTTCCAGTGAAAAAAATAGAACATCATTGTTGGCTGCTGGTGCGGTGGACAAGTGCAAGGAATTAGTCTTGAAGGCTCCCTTGTCAGTACAGCTGGAAATATCTGCTTGCTTTGCCATCTTGGCGTTGGCGGACGACTTAAGACCAAAGTTATACGAGTGCCATATCATTGATGTCTTGATTCCGTTGACCTTTAGTGAGAATGGTGAAGTTTGTGGAAATTCTGCAGCAGCTTTGGCTAACTTGTGTTCCAGAATTTTGAATGAACACAAGCAATATATCTTGGATAGCTGGACTGAGCCCAATGAAGGTATCTATGGGTTCTTATTAAGATTCTTGCATAGTGGAAGTGACACATTTGAGCACATTGCGTTGTGGACGATTCTTCAATTATTAGAGTCAAACAACCAAGAGATCAATTCGCTCATCAAGGATAATGAGCCCATTCTCTCTGGTATCAAGAATTTGAGCGCCTCTCAACAGATACAATCACAGTCACAAAGTAATGGCGAAGAGAGATTAGATGATCCTAAAGTGGAGTTGTTCAACTTGACTGAGCAAATCTTGCATATTTTAGGGTGAGCAGATGTCTGTATGCCAAGTCGAAGAAGCGGTTCATAATAAACCACCTGCAATGATTCAACATGGCATAAAGCCAGTCGACGCGACAGGTGATGGATATCCTATAGTGAATCAAGGCGCCAATATCAATGGCAGTGGATTCTTATCTACAACATTTAACATTTCGACTTCAATCTTGATGCTCGTATAGCTTGATATTCCTGTCTACAATACTTTGCATAAATTCTTGCCAATAATTTCCTTTGGTAGGAAGGACAGTTGTGGTGATTAGATTGCTCGTTGCGATTGTATTGTCAGGATGAACTGCTAAAAAAGTCTTTACTTCTATAATTCTACCCGAGAGCCACCATGATGGTCAGTTTCTTAAAATCCGCGTGCTTATGCCATTAGTGCTATTTGGATTCATGTTTACTTTACTTTTAGCTCAATTTAAACATACTTCTATTACTCAATGATTGGCGACTCTTTACTTGGTGTCTCTTTGTTACCGGCCGGCGGCTTCGTTACTCCAATAGTTAAGTCTTCCAACTTCTTTAATAGCAGATGATCAGTCAATGGTGCATTATCCTCTTCTGCCTTCTCTGGCGTCTTGTCACGCACACCCGTAGAATTTGTCATTTCAAGGTACAACCTGTCATATTCTGCCTCAATTTCGGGGTCATCTGAACCAAGAAGAAGCGCGTCGCCGATCTCATCAACTTTACCAATTTCTTCATCCAACTGCTCTCTCACATCTGCCAAGTCGTCCAAGTCAACATTTTGATTTAAATCCTTCAATATAGCAGTGCTTTTAACGAGCTGAAGGTAAACTTCTTTGTTCGTATCCGCATCGTGAACCTTAATAGATACCCCTTCCAATTCATTACACGCACTCAACGAAGCGCACAACGATTTCTTTATCAAGCTGCGAATATGAATCAAGTGTCGCATTCTTAGTTTTTGCTCATCCTTATCTTTCACTTGAATTAAATCCTTCATTTGCGAATTGATATCCACCAACCGCTCTTCACTGGCGCGTATGCGCTCATGCAACTTCTGGATCGTAGATTCCAAGTCAGCAGCCTGTATATCCTGCTCACTAATATCTTCGCCTCCACCATACTTGATGTATGTAGTACCGTCATGGCTCTTGCTTTGACACTTTGTAGAGTCACGAATCAAGTTGACAACAACCAATTTTAAGTCAGCATGGGATAAAGCCAGAACCTTAGTTCTTAAAAATGAGTAAAGAACTTCTTCCCGGTACGTCTTGCCGCGTTTACTAGAGGTTTTCTCCACATCTACTCGTATTGCCGCATCACAATCTCTCACAACTTCTTCAAAAGCTCTCCATACAATATAGCGTTCGGCAAGAAGATTCCCGCTTCTATCGACTACTTCAGCAGTTCTCTTGAGACCCGTTATCCACCGAAACCAGTACAGAGGTGATGCAACTTGACTATTCCGCGTGTAGGGCGCGGATCCCAGCGTATACTGCGACACAGGAACTAGAGCTCCTCTTTGACAAAGCTCCTCTAGCACTTTCACGAGACTGCGTGGCTTTCCGTATACTGGAATACTCAAGAACAGGAGCAAGTCTGGCTCTTTGGTGGGAACTGATATTATCGAGTCTCCAATCTGCTGGCGTTTTACTAGATCGTTAAAAAGATGCTCCCACGCCTCAATATTAGCCTCGTACCCCTCCACGTTGAGCTCCTTCATCTTCTCAAAGTCAGAGTATAGCGACCTTGTACGAGTCTCAGTAAAGTGAGATGTCGTCTTGAGGAACTCTTGTATACTTGGCGCCATTTGGTGCAACTAGTGATTATTTGTTCAAAATCTAAGAGATTTCATAACTTCTTACACCACATCTTCCAACAATTTCATTGCTTTACGCGATTACTCTTTCATTATCCTTTCCTATTCATTCAGTTCTTTCTATTCATTTCTACAATTAGTTCTTCCTGTTCTTCCTGTCTTCTACTTGCTTCCGCCTCATGAAATTTACTCCAACTTTAAGGTATCCACAGAGATTCCCTCAAGCTGGTCCCGCAACGCATCTACAACGTCCAAAATTGCGGTAGCAGCTGGAGAATCCGCATACTCATCGAAGAAGCACTTTCCCTCATCACAAGATTTGCCAATTCTCGGGTCTAGCGGAACAGAACCCAAAAAGGGGATATTTAAATCTTTGCAAAGCTGCTCGCCACCACCTGTGGTAGCTCTAAAGATCTGCGACTCACCCTTACAGTTGGGACACACAAAGCCAGACATGTTCTCCACAAGCCCTAGTACCTTTATCTTCGCCTTGCGGCAAAAGTCAATCTCCTTTCGCACATCTAGTAATGCAACTTCTTGTGGAGTAGTAACAATCAAGGCTCCATCTATTCCTGCCTCTTTCATATATGACGTAACCAGAAGATGCTCATCCGAAGTTCCTGGAGGAGTGTCAACCACTAGGTAGTCAAGGTGTTCTCCCCAATTGACGTCTTTTAAAAACTGCTTGATCAAGCCATTCTTCTTTGCACCGCGCCAAATAATAGCGGAGTCTGGGTCGGGTAGCATAAACGATATACTCATGAGTCCTAGGTTGTCTGCCACATACACCGGAGACAATCCCGAGTTTGACTGATGCACGGACTCGCCTTCTGCACCCAACATCCGAGGCAATGACGGCCCGCATATATCCAAGTCCATAGCCCCGACTTCAATTTCTTCGTCTGCAGCCAAGGCCCAAGCCAACATCGACGTGAACGTAGACTTTCCTACACCACCCTTACCTGATAGAACAAGTATTTTGTGATCAACCTGGGCAAGTCTCTGGTTGATCAAGGGCATGTCAGGATCGGGGCCCTTTGGTATCTGACTCAGACAAATATCCTTGTTTGCACACCCGTTACACGCGTCATCCTTCCCGGCCTGTTCGGACTCGGGTCCTGGACAGTGCTCGGGCTCGGGAGCAGCGAGATGGGGATTTGCTACTAAGGACGGGGACATACCGAGTAGTACGTAAACCACCTACTCATCTCTCTTTGATTTGTAATATCATATACGTTGTATCACGTGAGATATAAATATATACTCTATGATGAATAAGCCTCTAGCCGCGCTTTGAAGTAATCACGTTCAACTTGGCCCATATGCATCGCCATAATTTTCTCTTCCACATTTTGAATGCTATCGTAGTACTTAAGAGCATAGTCTCCAACTTGTTTAGAGATGAGCTTTAACGCAGTCGATTCTTTGAATGACGTCTTGCTCTTTGCTGAAGGAATATTCAGTAATAAGAACTCCACAGTCTGAATGGGATCGTCAGCTTTACCGAATTGGTCAAGGTTGTTGGTTTCGTCAACAAGACTCAAGAACTTGTGGTAAATACCGGCTCCCTGGTTCCAATCAGGAATAATTAAACCAGATTCTGGGAACATTGCAATAATAAGCATAAAGTCAAAGATCTTATTCTCATCACGGGATATTATAGTCTCAGGTCCCAATTCAGTCGTGATCGTGAAATGGGCCTTTTCCCACAATCCAGTTTTAATGAGCGCACGACATTCCTCCCAATAATCACCAATAGATCTTTTGTAGATCGCAACAGCCTCGCTTATCAATTCACGAGGAATTTTGTATTCAGTGACCAATTCAGTCTCGTTATCAGTGTTACTTGACAGGTCCTTGATGAACTTAATGTTGCGAATAATTAAACCTCTGAGAGATTCCTTTGCCTTTGTGTCACTACTACAATGGGAAATGACATACACTGCTTCTTGCCAGAGCCCAATGTCCTCCAAGTATTGTCCAAACGACAAATCCAAATAGTCAAAAGTGTTCTTTTCACTTTGCACACGGTTTCCTAATATCTTGTACACTATCCATGCAATCTTTTTGTTCAATATGCTATCGTCAAACATTTCTGCCGCAAGGTCATCAGCGTCTTTGGAAAGATACTTGTATATGCGTAAAATAACAGTGATGGGACTTAAAGTGTCAAATCTTTTGTCAAAATCTTCTATAATCGTGTGGAGTTTCTTTGAACTATCACTGTAAAATACTTCCAAAGCGAGTGCTAAATTCCAAGGTAATTCATCCAATACATCTTTGAAGTCACCAGATAAAAGTTTGAATATTTTTACTAACCCATGAGAAACCTTTGCATCGCTGGGATACTTTATCCAACTCTGTAATTGATTTACTGCAATGGCAGCAACGCTATCATTATTCAGGTCCATAAGTGTCAAAATAGACGACAAATGACTGTTATTTGTTTCGACTGCCTTACGAACTGCCAGAGATAAGTCACCGGCACACAAGTGCACAAAAATGCATCCAAATGCATCTGTTTCATCGTCTAGTCTATCTTCTATAGCCGATTTGTTATACAGCTTTAACCAGAGTCCGAACCTTTCTCTCACAAGCCGTTCCTTCAAATATTCCAACTGTGTTGCCGATAACCCGGAAGCGTTGTCAGTATCGTGGTTATCAAAAAGAACACAGCAGAGTTTGAAAACCACGTCTTCATCAGACAGCAGGTCATTTTGAAGAATGTCAGAAAAAAGTCGCTGCGTCTGACAAACGGGTACAAGAGGAAAGCCATTTTCTCTTTCCAACACAGTCGAATCTTGATGCAAGAGTTTCATGATTCTTGGAATATTGTTAGGATATATGTCTCCATCTGACCCAAGAGACACGTCATGGAGTGGGCCGACCTGTTTCTTCGAAGGTGTGGAAATTTCAACTTTACTGTATTTTTTGTTACCAAACTCAGGGAAAAGAATTTGGTCAGCTTTGGTTATTGTAATCCTTCCCTCATTCAAAGGATTGCATGCTAATGGATTCAAAGAAGAGTTCAAATCATTAGCCAATTCTAATTGAACAAGCCAGTCCTTAGACACTGCCAAATTGGGTCTTGTTCTAATACTCTCAAAAATACCGTCGTCTTCAATGTCCGGTTCGTATGCCTTTTCATCAATAATTTCGGCCATATTCATATTACTCGGAATGACACCAACTAATTGCTTTAAATGTTGAAAGTTTGCATCCTCATACGGAGGTGGAGTTGATACACCAAATACTAAGCTCTCTTGAGAAGCAGACAACTGCGAGGCATCTGATTCAGTTGTGATACCACTGACATGTGGATTTGTCTTGAGAGAGTCTTTCTTGAAAGATGCAATCTGTTCCTCAATTTCTTCCTCAACCAAATTTTTCTTTAAGTGTAAAGGATTCTCCTCTGTGGCTGTTATCTCTGATCTCCAACCACCTGGAACACCTCTAGTTTGCTCCATGAGTTTCTGCTTCTTGATTTCATTTCCAAACTGCGCATCTTGGTATATCCTTGAATATTCAGCTATTGCCTCTGCTTCATTTTCATCTTGTTTTTGCTTTAATTTTAAGATCTTGCGGAATTCCTCAGATGTATCTTCGACCTCATCATCAAGTAAACCCCAGACACTAAAATGTTTTACCTTAAACACCCAATACTCCAAATTGGGGTTATATGTAACAAATTGCTGTCCTTTCTGTCTCTTCAATCTGGCAATAAATTCACTAGTCGTAGAAGTAGAAGGAACAGGATAACCTTCTAAGGAAATCGTAGCCGGCATATTAAGGCCCGTTCCCATCTTAGTAGGGTAAAATGTTTTAACACCCTTTTTGTTCAAGGTGATAGTTTTCAGAAATAGTTCATTAGAAAAGGTGGTTCCATTCAGCTTGGCACGTTCCATAACATGGGTAAAATCGACGGGGAAGTCGAACGCAATCAGGCCATAGCCTTTTCTTCCAATTATAAAATTTTCAACAGTTTTGAGTTGCAAAGGCAGCAACTGTAGTATATCTTCGACAGTTGGACTGCACCAGTAGCCAAGATACTCTTCATTGATGTCCAGTTCTAACGACCTATTGGCGACATCATCAGAAATACGTACGCTTTGACCTGTAATTACCTTCAGGCCATTTCTAGCTGGGGTACCCATTTGCCCCTGATTTAAGTCATATGCATATCTGCTGGCCTTCTCATTTTCAATGAGTTCGTCTTCGTCACTAAATTCGCCGAGATATAAGTTTTCCAGGGTGGCAAGTTCGCCTGGAAATCTAGTCCTCGACGCGACTACTTTGTTCGCGTCAATCAAGTGAAACTTTGAAGGTTTTGACTTAATAACCAACTTTTTGATTCCTTTACCGCTCCTTAAGGCAATATTAGTCGATAATATGCGGTCCGTGTCTCTGGGAAGGCGCAGAGGTAATACCGATCGCTTCTCCCTGCTTTCCAAAAAGTTGGAAGTCGTAAAGAGGCCCTTGTTTGCGTCGGGAGTCAGCAGGGAATTGTACCTAAAGATTTTAAAAGCCTGACCTAGCCTCCCCAAGAGGCTAGTTTTAGACTTCTTGTTGGGCAAGACACTACTTGCACTTGGTACCTTGGGTTTCTGATCCACCGGCTTCTTCTTATCGTGGAAATCCGCAAATAAATTAGTAGTGATTGACTCTGGAATCTGTGAAGCATTGTTTGCCAATCCTGCAAAGACATCGTCCGAATTATACGGGTTGCTCTTCAAACTTACCACTGTAGGCTGCGGCTGGTTCATTCCAAACGCATTATTTGTGTTTTGAGATCCAAAAATGCCACCAGCAGCCCCAGTTGTAGCTGAATTGCCAAATAAATTGGACGCGTTTGTGCCTAGTCCAGCCGAACCAAAAAGACCAGAACTTGGCTTTGCATTGAGACCAAAAGCGTTACTGCCGCCTAAAGTAGAAGGGGCTGTCAGGCCATAGGTCAGTGGTGCATTGGAAACCGAGTTTCCAAATAAGCCCGATGTCTGTGTAGAGCCTGAACCCGATCCCAACAAGCTTGATGGCTGACTATTAGTTGCAGTGTTTCCGAAAAGGCCCAGCAGTTGATTTGGAGCATTGCTATTTGTATTAGCGCCGCTATTTCCAAATAAGGTGCTCTTCTGGCCGCCAAGAGGCGCCACAGGTTGAGAAGACCCTAATGGTGTGGAATCAGATCGTCCACTAAACGATGCAGATCTTCCAAAGCCACTCGAAGCGCCCCACGAACCATTTGATGTATTTGATGCACCAGTGCCAAACATTGCAACTGATATGACCCCACCCAAGCAGACGTTGCGCAACCCTCGTGATTTATAAGTGGTTGTGCCTGGTCTAAACCGGTTTTCAGTAGTAAATACAAATGGAAAATATCGGGTTTGAAAATTACTTGCATGTACTGAAAAATACGCACGTCTACTATACATGGCCTGCCAACTCATCTTTGCAAGCAAGCTACTCTTTTGAGAGTTCCAACTTGATACTAGTCTCACTAGTGTGCCAGAATTTGTCGAACTTGCGCAAACTGGGCTTGCTTCCGTACACCTTGTTAGGAATGCCAATATCTACCAAAAAGTGTAACGTTTCACCAAGCTCCATGTTGCCATTTTTGTAGGCGTGTTTAATACCGGTAATGGGCAAACCCATGGACACACACCAGCGGCAGTTCAACCGCAATGACTCCTCCAGAAGAGTTCCCGATCCACCGTCGATTCCTGACGGGATATCCAATGCTAATATTTTATTACACTGCAACGGCTCGTTGCACCAGGTCACTATTGCTGACAAGTCGGCCTTTTGATTGTTGCCGAGATATGCGAGGTCTTCTATGTGGTTATCGTAACCTTGTAACGCATCCACGATGAGCTCAACTGGAGTATCTAACTGGTGGTTAAGAATGTCGAGCAAGCTGGCAAAGCCCGAGTCCAATACCTTACCGCCACTGTTCTCAAACAATTTCCACTGCTGTACTAGATTTTCGTCCAAGTCTTGCTCTTCTTCGCTATGAAGGACATACGCCAACACGCGCACGCCGTGGTTGGTCAAATGACGACCAGTTGCAAAAGCACGGGCTCCACAACGAGCGCTGCCAATCAACAACAAAACCAATGGCGGCAAGTTGTGTGTGCGCAGGTGAGATAAGCGTGAGAGGCCACCCAAGATATTACTCGAAATTAACTGTGATAAGTTTGAAGCACACACTTCGGCCATTATTGCTTCAGTCACGCCGAAACTGTCGACAGCGAGGTGCTCAACTTCCAACAATTGCACAGGCGACAGAAGAGCCACAGACTGCCCAGTTTTCGCATTCACGAGTTTCATATTCTGAATCGGCGCGGCGCGCGTCTGGGTATCGCGTGCCACCGAAGAGCCCAGAGAAGTAGCCGCATTTGCTTTCGCGTTTTTGGACTGCACGTCAGGTGAGCTGGTACCACCAATACTGTCCCAATTGTCCAGCCTGTTAGCGGAAAGTACCATCTCGTCATTGTCGTATGTAACCTTCTTAGGAGGACGGGCCAAGGCCCGAGCCTGAACAGACTCGATCTTATTGTGGCCCACTAGCCTGTCACCGGGAAGCACATTGTCGTTCTTTTGAAAGTCTGCAAACACCGTCTTTTTATCAAACATCGCCAAGTTGGCGGCAAAATCAAAGTCATTCGCAGACCTAATGCTTGTAACCTCCGAATCATTGGCCCACTCGCTGTTGGCATCATGTGGGATATCACCCTTCTTGGACCGGGGGGTGCTCCGGCCAGAGTCCACAGTTGGAAGACGAGGGGTTGCTGGGGCTTTTCCCTTTCCATTTTTGGTGACCACGGCCTCCTCAACCTCAGCATGACCATTTTGGCCAGTGCCTCGCGTAGAACGCTTCTTGTTCTTGGTTCCGTCGGGCTTCAAAAAGTCTTGTGGGAGCAGTACCACCTTCAAGTCTGCAATGTCACTGCTGCGCACCTCGAGGACAGGGATCAGTGTCTGCGGGCGCGTCGACAGGGTTGCATTTGCAAGAGTAATCTGCGCATTCTCAACATGCGAGATCCGTCCTGTTGAAACGACGCCGTTCTTGAGCGTCACGTCTACCCGGTAGCCCACAAACTCTGCCATTTTAGTGGCCTCTAAAGCGTAGGCTACAAGCGTTGACTTTTTTTGCCAGTCGCTTTTCGCCAACCGCACGCCCAAACACAAATAGAGAACGGCCGTAGCACCTATCCCGCTCTTCAGATATGTCTAGGACAACTTGAAGGACGCTCCCGAGTGTCGGTTGGTGCGATTTATGTTTTCGTGGATCAAATCAGATAAGAAATGGGTGATTTAGAAAGAAATACGCTTACAGAGCAGCTACAGAGTTCAGGATAACGCGAGTGTATACATCTTGACGAGCCGTATCCATCGGGAGTTACTTCTGAGCCATTAGCGTTTAAAATGGGATTTAATCGTGTTGCAAAAGTATTCGGCTGGCTCGGTTTCGGTTGTCGATTTTTCACTTTTTTTTGTTTCTAGAGTTGCTCCACAAGGCATTCTCACGCCAGAGCTTCCGGTTCCAAGCAGTGTGGAACTAGACAGCATACACACTAACGAGTCTCGCTTGTACAACGCACATCAGGGGCCATTAATATTGCTGTGTGTACTCGTTTTCCGTCCTAAGTAAGCACGGGTTGTTACTGAGATCGGCAATCATCAGTGTGTCTCAGCCTTTACGCGATGTCTAAGGCTTCTCAAGATTCAGGAGCCGTCTCCAGAGCGACGACACGGATCGGAAAGGATGCGCGAGCTACAGGTGCACAAGTGACAGTTAGAGACATATTCTGGTATATCCCTAACCTCATTGGGTACTTTCGTATCCTTACAGCATTGCTTTCGTTCTTGTGTATGAAGAACCATCCTATTTATACGATTGTGTTGTATGGTGTCTCAGGCTTCTTGGATGCCTTTGACGGCTGGGCCGCGAGAAAGTACGACCAGGGAACGAGGTTTGGTGCCGTGTTGGATATGGTTACGGATCGCTGTGCCACCTCGTCCTTGATTGCCTACTTGAGCTTGATATACCCAAGCTTTACGATTGCATGGCAGCTCTTGATTTCGCTAGACTTGGCTTCTCATTACATGCACATGTACGCCATGCTCTGTAAGGGCTCGGCCAGTCACAAGAATGTTGACTCGAAGCAGTCCCGCATCTTGTCCTTGTACTACACCAACCGCAAGGTCCTTTTCTTGGTGTGCTTAGTTAATGAGGTGTTCTATGTTGCCCTCTACATGCATCACCACCAGTTTTTCTGGTTTGGAACTGCATTGGTGTGGTTGAGTGCACCATTGTGGTTGTTCAAGCAGTTTGCGAATGTTATTCAATTAAAGGCCGCGGCGCTTATAATGGCCAGATTGGACGCGGAAGAAAAGTCTGAAAAGAAGAACTAGGGCATATGTTTTCCCAGGGTGTTGTCTGTGAAATCTGAGTGTTAACCTGTAAGCCCTCTGGAGTTGTATTATGACTCTGGAAATTGTTCCATGCCCCTGGTTAGTCTTTAAATGATTATTGTTGGCGTTACAGCGACCTTCATTCTTGACCTCTAATACAGTTGAGATTGACTTGCTGAAACACAAACAGTGTCTAAGATCTTACACATTCTCTGTCTTGCGATAAACTAAATTCTACAACTTTGTAATTAGAATACTTATATATATATGTCGAGTTAAACTCTAGCGTGGCATTAATATTCCACAACATGCCTCTGAAACATACTTTGCGTGAAGCTTATCGAGAGAAACCTGTGAATGCTCCAACAAAGTCTCATCCCCTTTAAAAATAGCAATATCCTTCTCAAGTTGAAAGCACTGTGTGAGCCTCTGCATGTTTTCACACTTTTTGAATCCAGAGATACTTGCATTCAACATTTTGAGACTCTCAGAAAATAATGCAGACCTTCGTTCCTTCTTGTAAATTTGAAAGTAGCACCTTGCCAACTCATAATAACAGCCTGATACTTCTTCTTTATTACCCACCGAGATTACCATTGGCATCACTTGCTGTAATATGTCCAATGCATCATTGTAATGATGCATATTGTTCAATGTAGTGACCAAAATATATAGACCCTCACAAACTAGGGTTGCAAATCCAATCCGTCGGCCATTCTCAATTTGTTGCATTAGAAGGAGAATGCAACTAGAGTAGTTCATACTAGCATTATAGATTTTGCATTTTATTAGGTTGAGTTTGGTGTTTAAGTAGACATTTGCTCTTGAAGCAGTCCTTAAACCCTCGGAGATTAATGAAAGCGCTTTAGAATAATTCCCAATAGCATTTTCCATCTCTACTCTCAAGAAAAGTAACTCGTTGCGCATTTCTAATTCTCTTATGTCATTATCAATTAAAGTATCCATAACTTCTTTGCACAACTTTAGTCTACCTTTATTCAAATGGTACTTTATCAGAATTATCTTTGTCCTGTCTTGAACCATGTTGAATAACGCATGCTCTGTTTTAAGGGACCTTTTTCTTAACTTCTGCATACGTTCGAAGGCTAAACGGGTGTCTCCCTCCGAATAGAGGTGGAAAATATCCCTTACCTCCAATGCAAATAGTTCGGTGCGCTTATCTGTGTGGTCCAGTGCTATTGAGTTGTAAAGTCTTCCCAAATGTGAATTACCTATTCTAGTCCAAACAGTCGCTGCCACTTGGGAAGATATTACAAAGCTTGGTGCTTGATCGTTAATTGCAATGTAATTAGCTTTAAGCAAGCTTTCCATATATGCGTTAATAGCACCACCGTGTGACATAAGGTGTAGCACTTCAAAATTGTGACTCATAGAGTACAACAGAAGGGATACCAGGTTCAACTTCTTCGTTAAAAAGTTAAGGAGCTGCGACTCACTGTTGTTATTGTAAAAGCTTTGCTTCTTCCATAATTCGGGTTTGTTACTAATGAAATTGAAAAGCCACGAAAGAATATACGTTAATGTATAATTATCCTTATTCTCACGCGCGACTGATATGGCTTCTTCTATGGCGTCGATGGCCTTTTCATCCTCCCCGAAATACTCGTAAAGAGTCGCTCTTGAAATTAATGCAAAATGATAAAAGTACTTGCAATTGTTGGAAACCATATAGTCAAAATATTGGTGAAGTGCTTCAAAAGCTCCATTGTAATTTGACTCGTGCAAGTTCTCCAAGTACTGTATGTAATAATATGATGGTAGATTGTTAAAATTAATGTTTTGAATCAGACACGCTGTGGACTCTGGCGAAGTCATAACTTTCATAATGTTTCGCAAAAGCTGTGGGGTGGGTGTGCCGTACTTTTCAAGAAGCTTAATTTGCTTGTCAAGAAGGACTTGGAGGTCGTGCTTCGGCACTGGGATTAGTCTTGAATTTTGTTTGATAGTCGACGCCGATAGCGTGGGAATAGCTTCTCCTGTGTTGTCTTTTAGCTGGCGATTGAGAGCATGAAACAAAAATAAATCATTGTTTGAATCCTCGGATTCAACTGGAGGGGTATCCTCTCTGATGATACCGCCATACAGAACATATCTTTCACGCGTCTTTTCTCTATAGTCCACAAAACCTTCATATAACAAAAATACCTCGTCAAACTTGAGCAACTTGAATGCTGTAATAATCTTGTACATAAAGGCCCCCAAAAGTGATCTCGTAGAGATTCTCTTGGGTGATGTCGGAGTCGCCGGCGACGGGACGAATATAGTAGTTGGGCCTGTAATTATGGCGAATACAGCATGCAATTCAGCTCTCAACGCTTCAACCGAGTTAATGTTCCACAAACAATTCAACAATTCTCGTTCTAAACCCTTAACCGCCTCGGTGCACAGTGGTTCAGATGCATTCTCAGATACAACAGCTTTTTCAAAAGCAAAACATAGGTCCTCGAGCGTAGGTATCACAACTATTTCTCCGTTCTCATTGTATATGGTTTCATTAGTTAGAAAGTTGACAAGTGTTTGCAAGACTTGCTTGAGAATCACATCAGGGATACGATCCATGCAGTATAGATTGATCAAAAAGAGTATTGATATCTTGTGCGGGGACAAATCCTCCGTCAATAGAAGCTTTATTCCACTTCCGTCCATCTTAGTTTCAGCGACAGCTTGCGCCCTGTACCATCTCGCTTGATGTAGCCCGCATTTTTCTGGAGTGTAAATAACGCGCATGTTCAAGGTGCTACCATCCAGGCATAAAGACTAACTACTATAACTTCTGAAGTTATCATAAATTACACAACATTGTGATAGCCACTATGTTAACTACCAGGCTACTTATTACACGTCTATTCGTCGTCTGAGTCACCGTCAACATCAATCTCAGGCATCTCAAAGTCTGAATTGTCGTCCACGGGGACACTGGTAGGTACTGGCTCGGCAGAAAGCAGGCCTGCACCCGCACCAAGGTTCTCGAGGGTTATTTGTTCGTTAACAGGTGTCTCCTCCTCTTCCTGTATCTTTGCATCGGAAGCATTTTGGGTAGCCAGAATTATACTCAGCAGCTTCGGAAAGTTGATAATATTTTCAGCTGTTGGCTCTTCTTTAGAGAAAAGCAATGTTTCGTCTTGAGCAACTTCAACGGTACCTGCTGCTAATTCATTAGATGATGTTTCTCCCGTGGGAATCAGTGCGTTCAATGTAAACTCCAATTTTCTCCTCTTCGTCAGAGATTCAAGGTCTTCCTTAGTTGTGACATCTTCACTTGGGTCTTCTTCCTCACTGACCTCGTTCTCCTCTTCCACATCCTCTACTATTCTCTTCGCATAAACAGGTAAAGGTGGAAAGCGGGGATTGTTGAAAACATTCATAAGCGAATCTTCAGGTAGTAAAGTAGATACAATTGGCAATAATGAGATCTTTTCATATCCAGGGTTTACTACTGCGTGAACCAACAACTCCTTCAATTCCTGCGGAACAGTATTATTACTATTGTGGTGCAAAAGTTGCACGGCTTCCACGAGCAAGTATCTCATAATTTTGTAGTGCTGAGTAGGTGGTAAACTAACAGTACCTATCAAAACCTTGAAAAAGGCGCGAACAACTTTTGTGGTTTGTGGAGACACATCTTCTGTAAACAAGTGTTTGTGTGATAACAAGTCTGACAAAGGAACTGCACTTGTATTCTTCTTTTTGTTCTTGAGTTTTTTTGAGTTTGCATCACCAGCCTTTGGAACCAGCTGCAGAGTTTCGGAGATTCTTGGCTCAACCAAAAGCAATGCAACATCCACAAACCTCAACAACTGGGAATTGTCACCAAGACTCAGCACCAAAGATAAAAAAGTAGTGACACAGGCAATCAAGTCACAATTGAGAACTTCGTTTGCCAATACATCGTCGTAATCAATGCTCTTGTTCTTAAATGGAATCAAAACTTCGAGGAATGACAAAATTGTCGAAAAATGAGGTAAAACATTGCCTTTGTACGTCTGTGCCAAATGATTCATGAAAAGTACACTGTTGCGTTGGTTTGTCAAGGTCGATAACTTCACAAGTCCTCTGATAGTATCGTCACGGACATCACTCTTGTAGGAAATAAACCGAACATTCAAGGAGCAAATAATTTCATTGAGAGAGATAAGTAAGCCCAAGGGTACTTTAACTGTAAATGCAGTGTCATACGTCACAAAGGCGCGCAATGCATTAAGCAAAATCTCTAGTCTATCAGATATTTTCAATATCGAGCGTGGCTCGTTAACATCAATCACCAAATCGGGGAGAATGGCACCAACTGCAGTCGCTTCCACTTCTGCATCAAACTTTGGTAGTTGATTCAAGGCCTTGGATAACTCGGCATCGTCTCCAATATTCAAAAACTCGTCGTATATGTACAAGACTGACCTTATTTCCTTAATCAAATTGTTCACATCTGACAGCCACTTGAGTTCGGGCTCATTTTTCTCTATACCCGCAAGAACGGATAAAGTTTCGTAAACTGTCGTCTTTAACAGTTCAGGGAAAGTTATAAACAGGCTCAAGTTCATGAGAGAGAGTAATCTGCTACGGAACTTGTTCCCGTGTGGCCTGAATGTAGTCGCATGATGCTTGATCAAAGTTTTCAACGAGTCAATTATGAACTCTGGCAGGTAATGCAATTTCTCCAAGTACAAACTGATCATTGGAGATAACTTAGGTGTCAATATCTCTCTAGTGAGAGTAGGCTTACCTCTGATGCGGCTGGACCATACATTTAAGCACTCAACAGTCGACGTCAAAATTTTCACATTTATAGTATCATTGAAATTCTCCAAGTTCTTGAGTAATTGTGTGAAAAAGCTAACACCCTCGCTAGCTAAGATATTGAAGTCGTTCGCAAGGACTTGTGCGATGGTAGTACCGCACCATTTATTGTATTCTTTGGGCGATCTGAGGAGGTTCAATGTTCTTGAGACCAAGTGCTTGGAATCTGCCTTTGAAATATTCTTCAAAATAGACTTATCATAATGAAGAGCGGACAACACACGCAATATAGACTGTGGAGTATCCTCCAACTCGTTTAGTATCACTCTGATGGGGAGCGTCATTACTGTTGCAGTGGTTATGTCTAACCGATGCGATGAGCCTAGCAAAAAAAGTACAGTTTTCGCGCGCGCCTACAAATGTCAAATGTCTGATAATGATTACTATAAACTGATAATCGTAAAGTAGTTTTTGGTTTGAATAATAATATAGCCAGTGTCTACACCTGTACCGGTTTAAGTACACTGTAATTTAGGTGCTATGGAGCGGGATTGTTATCGTATCATCTATAACACGTCATTCAACAAACCATCAAAGCCAAAAGGCTCGTACAAGGTTCCCTCACCTTCAAAGAACTTGGACATAGACTCTACCCAGTGTAATCTCAAGGAGTGCAACATGGCGGAAGTACCTTCCATGAGCACCAAGATTACTACAGTCAAAGTGAACCACATTGCAAAGAGAACAACGACGGAAAATACGCCTACGATGCCAGTGGCACCAAATGCTCCACCAATTGTCATTGACCAAAGAACTGTAGACAACTGGGCATGTGCCAAAGACAAAGCCCACAACCTCAAGTACGATGCTGTATGCGAAACGCAGTTCAAGCAAAACTCGATGGTATGAATAACTTGGTGGATCATAATATCACCAAAGTTGTGGGCGGCGTGCTCCTCATCGTCATCATCCTTGTTAGCCGCATGATTGTCCAGCTGTGCTTCTTCTGATCCAGCCAACTGCTGGTACTCGTGTTCCTTGGCCTCTTTATCCAAGACTCTCTTTAAGTACAACGGCTTTAACAACAACAACCATGGCACACACACCAAGGCGATGAGCAAAAGAATAGTCTGAACCGTTGCCTGTCCTTCATACAACTGTTCGGCGACATTTCCCGGAGACAAGAACATTGAAATCAACATGTTTAATAATCCGGGAGGCTGCTTTTGAACCTCAAACCAGTTGATTGACCACTTGTAAACAATGCACAAGGATAAGTAACCAAAAATGCCCTGCATAAATAACAATCCAGGAATGAAGTTACCAACAACGTCAATCATGCTCTTGAAGTGAACGTAATTGACCAACGAGAAAAGATACGAGTATGACATGTGCAAGTAACCCATCAAAATTGACAACTTCATCTTGTACGAGTTGGAGAACAACAAGGCGTTTTCGGTTCCGTGCCAAGCTGGGTCCAATCCGAAAACGTAAGTTCCCGACTGTTTAGCAGTGATCGTCTCCCCGATGGCAAACTTTTCAGGCCACTCCCAACCTGACTTGAAAATAGTCATGGACTTGGAAAACAAATCATTGTACAAAAATCCAGTGTACATCGAAAAGATACCCATCAACAACAAAATATAACGACCGCTAAACGCCATGTCAAAAATCTCGTCGCGCTTCATCGCTCCCAACTTCTTCTCATTGTACACCAAGGCAAAGGCTGCCAAAGTCAAGATAAAGCCGTGGCCCAAGTCACCAAACATAATAGCAAACATGAATGGGAATGTGATCACTGTTGGCAATCCGGGATTGACTTCACGGTACGTGGCAATACCATATGCGTCACAGATGTTTTGGAAAGCATCCGTAAACTTATTAGTGCGGTGAAAAGTAGGAGGCGTTTTGGTCGTTTCCAAGACATTGATGATGGTGGGCACCAGGTTTGAGTCGACCTTGACCGCGTCAGACAAATCAGTGATTGCGTCGGTAGGCACCCAGCCCTCAGCCAACAATGTTTTGCGAGAATCATCATAGTCGCAAAGGTTCATGGTCGTGTAAACGGCTTTCTCACGGGCAACGACCTCCCACCACTTTCCAAGGTCACGAGAGATGGCAATCAACTCAGAGTTTAAAGCATTTTCCAGCTCGTCAATCACAGTACCCAAATCTAACAATTTGGCATTGACAGTTTGCAACTGCTCCGCTCTGAGACCACGAGATGCATCCACGGGGTAGATAAAGGCGTCCAAGGAGTCACAAATTTTGCGAATGCGCTGGTTGATCAAGGATCCGTGCGAGAAAATGATAAACGAGTTGGCCAATATGTGAGTGTTTGACTTGAGATCGTAGACAGGCTCTGGTAACTCGATGCTGGTGAAGTACATGTTACCACGCAAGCTGCGCCACAAGATCTGTTGCATGGTGCTTACTTTGGAGCGCTCAATAACACCCGCAATGAAGGCGTCGCCCAGGGAGTCAGCCTGCGACTCCAACTGCGAGAGCAAGGCATCCTGCTCATCCACGGCTGCTCTGTTGAGAGCTGTTCCGCCCACACCTGAGTGCAACATGAAAAAGTCCTCTACGCCTTGAACGGCGTGCTTGAACTGGACAAGGTCGCGCTTAGCACGGTACAAAGAGTCAATCGACTCAACTAACTGCACAACTCTGTCCTCCAACAACTGCGCGTACTCCGTGTACTTGTCGATTTCCGACTGGGGAGCTATCTCAATGTGCTCGTCTGTCAACGGACCGATAACAATCCCGCGTTGGTCCAACTGCTTTTTAAAATAGTAGAACTGGCGCTCGATGTTGTCCAAACGACGCAACTCCTTCACGAAAGAGCGCTGAAAGTCTGACACCTTCGAGTTGAGGTCGCGGAACTGGACTAACAGCAACTCACCCACTGTGTGAATGACTTCGCGCGCTACTTCAGTGGGTACAAACAATTGCACCAAGGACATTTCCGCAGAGCCTAAAGGTTAGTATCATTTTCGAGTAAGAGTTGGAGCATATGTAAGTAGCTCACATCCGCCAGTGGGAATCTGAACTCATCTGTACGTACGGAAAATGGCCTCGTCCTTCTCGGTCATTGCGTGCGGTGCTGCGTGCGGTGCTGGGCAACCTCTATCTATCATTGGCTTCAACATAATTGGCAGACTTGGTAAGTACACGCCTTTTTCCTTTTATCATGTGACACGTCAGGTGATCTTTAAAAAGTTGCTACCGCTGCTTGTGATCGCAGAGCGCCATGACAATTAGTACAAAAGGTAACATAGAGCAACCTTCCACCTGACAATCTCAATGCTCATACTGGTAGTGAACCATCTTTGCAAATGTGTCTCGTGAAGGCCAATCACAAGATGTATGATAATTGCTTATATAATCCCTCACTTGCTGTGCAGAGACTTATTCTGCTTCGCGAGGTCACAGGTGCTACTTTCGTCGACGATATAAGCGCCCCTTATTTAGAGGTATGCTGCATCATTAGATTATTTGAGGATGTATTCTTGTTGGATACCAGCAAGGCTAGCTTCCTTCTTATCCACAACTACCTCGGTACTTGCCACGTGTATCCCGGATATAGTTATCAAGAATCACGTGATCCGATGAAGGATTTTTTGTATGGACTAAAAAAACCTACCTTCAACCCCGCTATTTTTGTAACAAAACTTAAGAGAAGGACACTCACGTGACCAATAAATAGTTTCTAGTCTCGACTCATATGTACTGCTTGCTACTGTAATCCTTGATGTTTTTCCTTGTAATGCTTGCTATGAGACCTTTCACTATAATTCACTACACTTCTCCTCTTGGTGATCTTCTCGTACGTTTGTAGCAGTGCCGTCTTCCCCTGGTCCTTATCCTTGGCACATCAAGCTCCCCTGTCTCACGTTTGCCAGCAGTACGTTTTCGACACCAGCACCCCTGATTGAATGCGTTCCCTAATCCTACGTTTCACTCCAACGGGCCACTTACACTTCCTACTTGGAACGTCTGGTGCAGAGAACAACCTGTGCGTGACCCTGCGACGATCGAAGCACACTCGTTTCATCTCGTATCTTTGCATTACTTAATTACTAGAAATAAGCTGAATTGCGGTGGAATTAAGCTTACGCGGAGGGCCATGCCAGCATTCATGCGGAGTGCTGGACGCGAGATGTAGCTGTGCATTCTCGTTTCAGCAAGCCATGTAGGGTCTACAACCCTGCACCGCCAAGAAGGGGATATCCAGGGAAAACAGACCCTTTGAGTCAAGCTGGTGGAAGCACGACCCGTTATTCATGATTAGAGCGCATTTTGGATGCAACACCAGCTTCGAACTTAGTGCCCCATAACCAGCCACTGGCGCGGCTTAATTAGAAAAATAGTTCTAGCCTCTCGTAGTTTGTCCCCAACTTCCATCTCTCAACATCTGGAGCCTTACGCTTGATATGCGTACTCGGCCAAAAACACAACAGGTATAGTTCCTGTCTTGTACTAGTGCCACATTTATCAGCGCTAACTATCAGTATGCTACTTTGTCTTATCACTCTTATCCCCCTGCATACACTTTTGCGCCTGGTTTCTCTGCTTCCTTCTATCATATACCCTGCCCCGAAGCCATCATTTGCTGTTCCAGTCATTACTATTCCACAAACTTCTTCCCCGTCTCTCTCTCTGTCTTGTAACTACTTGTATTTCACTCTGTTTTGAGGCCGTTCCAATTTCCACTCCTTCCCATACCACTTTGGTCTCGGTTGCAAATCTCCTTCCCTCTTATAACCTGTTTCGTCCGCAAATTATGCAGTTTACACTGTTGTTTGCCAATGCGCTGTCGTAATTGGGATTCGGTATCTAAATTGAGCAGTCTTCTTTTGACAGAACCCCTTTGGGTGCGTATGTCTAGACCACTCCCATTTTAGTCGTACCAATATAGTCTGTACTTCTGAGACGTCCCCAAAACTATCTTCTTGATACCTACTTGGGAATAAAAGTGCCAATGCCGACGTATGCAAGTTATTACCTGTGTTTTATGTCAGTCATACTTGCAACAAGCTCTTGTACCCACATAATGCCAAACTCTATCAGATCTTTCCCGCCTTCTTATCTCGCCTCTCGGATCGCCTTCCCCATCTTATTTCGTTCCTTTGTCACCGCCCTCGCGTTACCACTATCGTTGTTTCCTTGTTTCTATCGAAGTAGACCATTTCCTTCCTCTTGCGTAATAGTGGTTTTTGCCCCGTATCTGTACCCTTCGATTTTTGTATCCACTCTTTGTGGCCCGGGCGTTGCCTCTTGTCCGCCTAGTTTAATCTTAGACTGGCATTCTTAGCCTATGATTATCCGCCTACCATTCTAACCAGCTGTTGTTCGCTACCCAAGCCAACTTGTTCTAGCATCCTCCTTTCTGTATCTTTGGTCTCACTTTAGGCTACTAATGCATGGTTTTTGCATTTCTGTCTTGTACCACTTACCCCTTTCTCCTCAGGCTTCCCGTTGGAATCTCTCACATGCTACACGTCAAATTATGCTTTTGTACTATGCTCACGGCTGTATTACCTCGTCATATTACTTCACCAGAACTAATGACTATCTCAATCCCAACCATACATATAGCAGCCATACACATCGCAACCACCACCTCGTACTAGTCTCGCCCTGCCTCCTACTAGCCTCGTCCTACCTCCAGCCTATCATTTAATCTCAATAGTGTGATTTCGTATTGTCTTTCATTACAACGATCAACCCCTGCGCCTTCTTTAGACCCTACTCGCAGCACAAATTTGCGTGCACAGCCGTGCCACCTTGCCACTCAATGCTTCCGCCGGTATGTTATGTATCTGTTCACCGGCTTCTAAACAAGACCCGGCTTTTCAAAACGTGTGCCTACTCTTTTAGTCACCCTTTCAGCCCTATCAGTGACCCCTTCATTCCTAACCAAATCCCTCCCCTAACCATATCCCTCCCCTAACCAGAACTCTACCCTAACTAGAACCCTCCTCTAACCATAGCCCTCCCAAATCAGATCTCTCATACAGACTGGTAACTAACATCTCGACCCTCGCCGGCGCCGGCACCGGCATCAGCACGCTCATTGCAAGGGACACCGAATGCCCAGCCAAAAATAGCGCACCATGTATGTGGCGAAGCCTGGCTTGGCAGCGACCGAATCTTCATCTCACGCGCGTCGTCCTAGACAATCATACCTGCTTCGCACAATCGTGGTCCTATACAATCGATGCAGTTACACAATCCAGTAGACAATCTCCCCTTCTCCGAACAATCACATATGCTGCATAACCGCACCCGTCCACCCGTTCGCCAACACACTGTCCAACAGCACGAGGCGGCTCACAATACGGCGAAGTCACACACCTGCCGCTGCAGAGCCTGTCCAGCACAGCGGAGCCGTAAGCCCCGACTGGCCGCTGCGCGTGGTGCCACAATACGAGATTGCCTACGAATGCCAGTATTATCGCGCGAATATTATCCCCAGACCAGCAGACTTTGCAGCCGCATGATCGGCGTGACTGCCCACGCTGAAACCCCTGGCAATGCTATCCGCGACGACACCCCACGGGTGGTCAAAGGTCTCTTGCGACAGCAAGACTGGCGGTATCCGCCAAAGCCAACATTGTCTTAACAATCTCTCTTGGCAGCAATACTGGCGCAGTAGACTATGCGTGACACAGGGTATGCTTGGGAGTGACACGCTCAGCATGGCATCTTCTCTCAGGCGCCAGCGCCCGTTTGGGCACGGCATGCAGCCAATTCCGGCGCACTACGCAGCGTGCGACGCAGAATTTTTGCACTAATAAGCCGTCGTTTAGATTTCTGCAGCTTAGTGCTTTGTTCTGTGCAGGCTATACACATGGCTACTGCCTGCCAGCTAAAGATGCTGCCTCCTGCGACAGAAATGCCACGGTGTCCCAGAGTGGTAATCGCGAGACGCGCGAACAGTGCTGTGAGACAGAGTCTGGCACCCTGGCATGACGCTGACGCTGTCTGGTGGAACACTCAGCTCTCCCAGTTCAGGGTCTGGCAAATGGGCACGGTATTGGGAGTTGGTACCACGTGGCGCGAGCAGCCCCGTTAGACCGCGGCGGTAGCCGGACTTGTTGGTGTCACTGCGGTACTCGCGCTTCTCATCTCCTTTGTGCATAGCCTTGCAATCAGGCGGGCCTCAGCGGTGCTGTATGGCGCACGGAACAGAACTGGCGCGGGCTGCCGCTTTGGGCTGCACGGAAAATACCACGCGTATGCAATCGATACTTGATCGTCATGTAACCGCCCAATGACGGAGTAGGCAGACGCAGACACCGGCATCGCCGGTGTCTGCTGCTGGGACTCGGACCACCCACGATTCCCAACGCGTGCTATCGTGGTGGACGCCTGCCTGCCGGGTCCTCCGTTAGCCGCGGAGGCTGAAAAAGGTCTTGTTTCGGCACTCCTTGCAATCGGTCTGGCACAGCTAGCGCTAACCCGCGAAACAACCACTAAGCTAGCCTTCTGATAAAGTCTAACTTGACCTGTGCCGGAACTGCACTTTGTTCTGGCCGGAACAACACAGTGTCGCTGCAGAAACAACCGCAACACCGAAACAACAAGTCCTGGCCCAAACACTAGTCCGCAGCGAAACACCTTGTGCTTGGGCCCTGCTGGCTGCAGCGGCTTTTGAGGGGAACAAGCGAAATAGCGCACAATGCATCAGCCGCTGTATGATTATTTTGCGAATCGCATGCAGCCTTATTGTTCACTGTTTCTTTGCCTTTTTAATATTGGCCTTATTTCCTTCTCCAGAAAACTTGCTGTCTCAAACCCACTGTCGTGGACTGAAGCAGCGGCCAGGAGCGCCGGTATAAGACCTCAGGGTCGTCTCGGGTGTGAATGTATCTGGGACTTTTCGCGTTTTGGCGACTACCGCATTAGAAAAGAGCAAGTATTTAACTACTGCTGGAGCCACACTACTGCTATAGTACGCAACCCTCACACCTGCCCTGATTGCAAAATCTGGATGAAGGTACACCAATGATGTCGGTCCTTAGAACAGATAGAAAACGCCAGTGGGAAGATCCCGATGAAGAGTCCAGGGCCCCACGACCGGTGCAGCGCTTACCGGCTCCGCACACGTTGGGCGGACCTACACTCTTGATCCTGGCGCCACGTGCTCCTGCCCTGCCGCTTGCGCTGCCAACTCTAACTAACGCCCTGTCGGATAGCTGGACGGGTGGAAGATCCTCCCCGGTGGAAGGTGAGGTGTGTCCTAGCGGCAGGCCCGCCATCGTGCGCACCTCGATGCTAGACCAAACGTTTTTACGCGACAATAGTGGTCTGGTGAACTCGCCAATCCTTCTCCTGTCGGACAAGGAGATTTCAACCATGACCTCGGGATGGACAGACGAGGAGATGCTTGCGGAGCGGAGGCTAGTCAAGTTTGTCTTTAAGCGCGTTGGAACCACGCAGTTTGACTGCGACTTTGTGCCGATACACAAGCTGGAGTTTACGAACGCGGCGCCAATCATCTCATGCATATACTGGCGCGAAAGGAATATACACATTGTCACGTCGGTTGATGTTATTCTCACCCTTGAGTACTTGGTGCGTGAAAGCTTTCTGATTGAGGAAAAGAACCGGATTCGTCGCAACTTGCAGTCCCTCAAACCGTACACAATCTCGCGCGCCAATAAGCAGTTCAAGCGGTTCTTCAACTTGCTTATGAGCATGGAGGACCCGCGTCCACGCAACATTGAACAGGACTTGAAGGTATTTCGGTGGGACTCGTTGTTTCAGGCATTTGGCAAGGTGGTATCAAAGTACTCCATCATTGACAGAGAGCCGGGTACTAGCGACGTACAGTTGCATGAGGTCTCCCCCATTCAGGGTCCCGCTAAGGCGCACTTGGCGGACTCATTGCAAACTCGCACTGCAGAGTCGCTTAAATTGCCAACCGCAATACCCAGCTCAAGCACCGCGTCTAATGTCAAGCCAAAGCGCATAGACTCCCCATTGTTCATGGATGCTGTTCCAGGTCCCGTGTTTATGCCTAATGAGCGCCTTAAGGTATTAAAGCGCAAGATGAACGTGTCTGGCTGCGTTCCTAGCCTGCAGCATACCAGGGGACCGAGTGCTAGAGATGATGCAAAGCCGCTTAAGCATTTTGAAGCAGCTCTGCAGCCGACAACTCCGGGACAGACCATGGCGATCCACCATTCCTGCCCTTCCGTTCCGGATACTGACCAAGGTGTTGCAATTTTCCGCTCACATTCAACACGGTCACTGCCTGTTGGCAGTAAAAGGTACACCCCAATATCTGGCCGCATTGATCTGTATGAAAGGGTTGATCCGTCACATGAACAGTATAGAGTCAATGCGGCTTATGTTCCAGTGGCTCCACTCAATTCGCTCTCTCACATTAGCATTGCATATCCCCAGAGTGCTTACTCCAACAGTTGCAGTCCTACAAACACAGCTCACAATACCACTGCGGTGGCTCCCAATGGTCTCTATAACCCCCACGCAGCAGGCATACCTCAAGTAAGGGTTTTTGAGCCTGAAAGAAGTGTACCCTCGCAAAAGATGGCAAACTTTCCTCAGACTTTGAAGGACGCCAATTTGCCTGATCTTCGGGAGCATCACAAAGTCTGCAACATTCAGGACTCCCCAGATCAAAAGTCTTATCAACACGTGACACAGTACTGTCAGTACCCCTCCACGCCAAACATGTATGGACTTCACCTGCCCTTGACGCCTGCACCGCTACAGTTTCCAAGAAGCTTGACTGGTCAAATCCAATCGACTCAGTGGATGAAAAGTGATCTTCGGTCTGTCGCCTTGCCGTCAATTGTGGAAGCCATGTCCAAACAGCCCCCAAAGCTTTACAATAAGAAAACGCAGCTCCCGCCACTTATCTTCAACCAATCCAACAATAGGTTGGGTAACTATAAATTACCGGGGCCTAATCACATACAACCATACTTGACTGGCGGTCAATCACACTTTCCGGTCCCAAAGTTGCCTCCAACCGGGCCACACTCAGCCTACCGGGTAAATAGTCCCATTGAAGGCCGCGAAATTCACAGTTCGCACGATCGCATTGTTCACCACACCCATCCCCCTAGAAGGTAACACTACACTCGGCCGCACAGTTAGAGTCGGGTGTCACTAGCCCTAGCAGCATATAATATTAGACAATACACTTTTTTTTTACAGTTACTTTCTTTTGGTACAGTTCTATAATTGTATCGCTATAGACGAAGCTAGAGCTTTTGGTAGACAAGATTGTCAATTACGCGGTACGGCCTCCCTTCCTTTCAAGCTCGTCTACCGTCGTCTTAAAGTCAGGTGTGTTTTCAAAGACGGCACCCTTTCCTGGCTGTATGGTTACATAACTCAAGTAGTCGGCCGCATTCTTTGCGGGTGAGCTGGTCGTGGTGTTTGGCACTGTCTCGGAAATTGCTGGCGCCACCACGGTCTTTGGTATGGTTTTTGAAAATCCTGAAGCTGGTATGGACGCTGCGTGACCAGCGTTTGACTGGAGCAAGATATTGCGGGGGCCCACTACCCGAACAAACTCTTGGTTACCGACCAAGTAGTTTTGAGCATAACTACGTCCCACGCGAGTGATTTCTAACACGCGCGAAGCACGCTCCGTGAGCCAGTGCCAGTATAGACGAGCTTTACTGAGCACAGATCCCGCGCTCTTGTAAATGCTCGAAAACTTCAATGGGGCTGGTGCCGCTTCCGTGGGTAATGATGTTGCGGGAAACGAATACTTGGAGATGCAATTGTGCAAGTCCAATGGACCACTCACCGTTACTCCCAAAAGATTAGCCCTGTTGATGAGTAACTCTTCGCGTTCCGCCAAATTGACATTGTAGATTGACCCGCTACCAACCAAGGCTGCCTGTCCACGACCACTCAACAATGAGAAACCATAGGATGTCCAGCGAAACAAGCCAGTAGGTGTAGAGGTTGGAATGTTTAACGCTTTGGCTAAGCTCCGCGATACTGTCCGTGGCAGGTGATGCATGCTCACCGTCAATGAGTTTCCAGTATACATCTGTAACGCTGTCTTGTTCAACAACGCCCAATCCGTTGACCCGTCCAAAACCAAGCTCGTAAATGCCTTATTCTCCGTCCGACGTAAGGAAAAGGGCCAGCCTCGTGAAGTGCTAGACACTAGAATCGAAAATGGTACCGTTGCGGTAAGTACCTGATAACTCGACGCGTATCCGCCGTACACGGCCCGCAAGAAGGGCTGGATAAGCTTCAAGCTGCTGTGTACGTTGCTCGCAGATGCATTTTCCGCGAGCCCATATATGGATAACAACGATCCGCGGCGAACGTAGACAGGCACAGATGGTGGAGAGTCTACTGAAAGCACGCTGGCTGGCAGACCAAGACACTTGAGCTGTGCCGTCTCCAACGCCCGCAAACCCGTTAAGTTCTCCACATTCCCCATATTCTCCACCACCGTCGTCGTGACCGCCTTAGCTAGGCCATCTGTCAGTGTAACTGCGGGGGCAACGGATACCGACCTCGTGAAACGAACCTGGCTAGATCGTCTTACCCACAGCATTGCGTATCGCTATAAACTAATAGGTTCAACTTTGCTTTTCGGAAAAGGGCCCCAATTGGCTAAACGCTGCGTAACGACCCAAGACTACAAGAACGTGCAATGATTTATAAATTCGTGACTTATTCTACACTGACTGGGGAGGCGCCCCAGTCTTCCTATTTTGTAAAAGTCACTGGCGTGACATTGGACACATATCTGTAAAAATCTCGCTGTAATTGATGCTAATGAGGCAGCATGTAGCTGAAGAATTGAAAATACCGTGCCGAATAATGTTGGCAACCAAACACTAGTGGATTAGGCTTGGTCTTGCTGACATTCTGGGCGAGTCCTAACCAGATGTATATGCTGCTCCTAAGAATTGTCAAGAGAGGTAATGACCCGGGTGATCGCAAATGATCAGGGTTGCATTCGTTAACCTGTGAACGCCACCAATTTATAAAATGGAAAATAATGTTATTTGGAGTGAATCCGATATCTCACAACGAGAATACCTAGTTATGCCTGTGACCTCTTCATAAGCTTGCTTCCATCCTTGATGAAACGGAGGAAGCGATTGCCGTACTCTTCTGCGGGAACGGCTGAAATGGTGCTCCGAGGGTGACTGAGTGTCCGCCAAAAAGTTTCGAGTTTCTTCTTAAGCGAATAGTTGGTTAGACAGTCAATAATGCCTAGATAATAAATCTCTGAAAGAGGATGATCTTCCTCGTCTGTGGCTCTTATCCCGCCGTCGTGTCCATAGAATACATACTTTGAGCGACCGGGGAAGACATTGTCTGGCAAGTCTGTCTCCCTATCAATGTCACGCGGATTTGTTTTCAACAACTCTGACCTGTTGGATGACTTGGGATCAAACACGGATAGTTTATGCGCCAAGTCAGAGTTTCCCTTCTTGACGTCATGAATTCCCAACAAGAGAGAATAGTCCATCACATTAATCAATTTGAGAAACGCAACGTCAGATTCAAGTTGAGAAAAGAATAGCTTGCGTTTATGGGGACCAAACTTGATATAATCCTTCTTCTCCAACCAATTGAGATCTTTGAGTGTCAATTCTGACATGTCAGAAACCTGGTCAGGAAGTGAGGGTGGTATTTTGGTTATGCGGCCCCATGTTGAGCCCTTCAAGTCATACTTCAAATGAATATCGCGGTGTGGGGGAAAAAGATTGTTCATCACAACAAAATGTACCTTATAGCTGCCTCCAATAGCCATGGGCATCTTCACACGGTGCAAACCGTAAAACTGCGATATCAATGTGTTTGGGTTGTCCTTAACATGGCTATAATATGTCTTTAAAATTTTTCGAAGCTGCTTGTGCTCGGCGTGGTGTATAGTCTTGATAATGAAACGGAAATCGCGGGAGTAGTAAAAAAATGATCCACTCTTTCCAGGCGATCCCAACTCGGAAAGAATATACTTACCAGTGATAGAGACCAAGTAGTCAGCAGGGTCTAGTCCGAACATGGACCTCAACTCCCGAAACACCTCGGGACAGTAATCCTTAAATTTGAAATCATACTTGGACGAAGGTGTCATTTCACTGCCATCGTTGTTGAATGTGAGCTTGCGCGAGATGTTAAAGTCACCATCTGTCAACTTTTTCATAACCCCCAGGCACCCAGAAACCGCAACACGGATCCCCGTAAGCATATTGTACGCCATCACAAAGTTTTCATGACCCTCACTAATTTTGTTGCCAACCAAGACTTTGTCATCTTCATACAACTCTTGGCGCCGTTTACGATTCAATGAGCGCTTGTTCCATACAGAGTTCCGCATACGCAACACTTCCTGTTGTGACACGTCAGATCCCGTCATCCACACATCATTTGCTGACCTGTATGATTGGGAAAACACTGGTCGAGCCGACGAGGAGCCACTGGCAAACGCAGCAGCTGTACCTCTCGTCTGTAACAACCTACGCCCGGTCAGACGTGGGTCCGGGTGCAGCTGAAAGCGAACCAGTTCTAATGCTGCCTGTGTAACACCCGGCAGCAGCGGAACTTCTGGGCGGGGATATGTGTGTCTGCGCGAGTTCGCCAACATGCCAGGAGCAATCTTCCTCTCGTCATCTGCTCTACTCAAGGATATTGGGTCAACATCGTCCAATTCTTGATCGTATTTTGTCCCTTCCGCCTCAGTCTCCTCTAGTCGGTTGTCGCCCGCGTCGCGGGCTGCCAAAGCCGGCGTCGGTACCTCTCTAGGAGCAATCGTCACTGTTTCTTGGCTGTATAGGTGCTGGAGGTTGATTGGATCCACTTGTGTCCTGTCGCTGCTCCCTGCTCCTGCAGTGTCGTCTCCGTCGTCGCCACCATCTACTGAACTCGGTGATGTGTCATTCGTTGCATCCGACGTGTCTGAAGATGAAGCCTTGAATGAACTTGGGCTGCTTGGAAGATGTGGTCGAGCTGCTCTTCTGCGCTCTTGCTTTGTGAGAATGATGTCGTTACTCATATCGAGAATCTTGGAAGGAGGTTTAGCCTCCTGTATTGAGTGCCGAGTGGGCGCGTTGTTTTCCCCAAATACTGACCCTGACGGGGCCAAACCCATGCCCTTTACAGTGTCTGCCATAGTCACACGCCCATCGCCGTGCAAACTGAGCTTGCTATTCGTCTGGCCATGCAGGTGAGAGCGTGCCTGTCCAGTGCTGGCGTGGACACCGTGCTGGCTCTGGTGCGACAAGTACAGGTGTGTGCTCGTCTCCACCTCGGTCATCCAAACGTGTGTAAAGGTCTAGCTAATCTTGCCTGAAGTGATCTTCGCTAGCTATGAAGTCTCGTAACTGCGTGAGTCGATGAAATGAAGCGAGGCAACCTTGGCGGATAAATCTTTTAGACTCAAATTCTATTCCCAACGGGGCGTAGAAAAACAATAATCCAGCCCTGCCTGAAAGCTTAGCACACCAAATTGCCCTCGCACAGCTAATGCGTGCTTGTCTGACGGAGTAGTGCTCTCGACGTCAACGCGTTTGCAGCACGTCTGGTCTCGCTCTTTGTGAACGTACCCTGTCAGCTCAGAAGCAGACAATTTCTTGATTGTGTCGCAGATGTAAACACAGGCGCAAGGCTGGCGCAAAGGCTAGCGCAGCACGCAAGCGTACACCGACCACCTGCATTCCCTTTAAGTCTGACCGCGTGCTTTGCTATATCTGACTACACCCATGCGACGCGTCGGCGCAGTATAGCCGCTGATGAGTATTATAGGTGTTGGACACGTGATGACCTGATAAGTCGCCTTCCCCTTAAACGACGTGCTGGCTGTAAGCTCCAGGAGTAAACGCGCCGCTGTTTGCTGCAGAGACGCTGTACTACTAATACTAAGCGCCCCTCTGTCTTGTGAATTAGATGAGACCGTAGCCGGCTAGCCGTTGTAAAAAGAGCCGTGCGGCACCAAATCACGTTCCGACACGACCGGAATAGATCAATCTAAGTGATTAGGATAATTAAGATGCGCATTATTAATCTGTCATTTCGCAAGGCTCTCTTCCGTCATAGCTGGAGGGTGAGCGAGGATGGCCTTCGTGTCTCGCTTTTTCAAGGGTAAGGGCCCTGAGGTGTCTATTGAAGAACAGGTGCAAGAGCGCGGTTTTGAAGTGTCCACATGTGAGGCTGAGTGCGAAGGATGCCCAACCAAGTTTCCGTCCTCGGTGAGTATCGAGCAGGAAAGCTCGCTATGGGACTCTGTCAAGCCGTTTGGTCTTCACTTAATCGTGGCTACTGGCAAGACTGACTGGAACCACGATGCGTTTGCAACTTCCAACACTGTGGCGCACGCCACTCAAGAGTGGGCCAGCTCCAACAACTCCAACTTCCCGGAAATCGGTAATATCAAAGTGCTGGTTTCGTCACAGTGTCCAAAGGGTGCTTTTGGTGACGAGGAGTACTACTCTGAGCGCACCGGCGACGTGTTAATCTTGCCATTCTTTGTATGGATCCGAAACGTCAAACACGGGCAAATGGGTCCACTTCTTGACGCTATCATTCCACAGCTCATCGAGGCACGTCAGGCTGGCGCAACATCGCCTCCAAAGTTGACTGTCCCAGATAGTGGACCGGTTCAGGATGAGGACAACCTGAAGGCGTACATCTTTTTGTGCTCCCACAGGACTCGCGATAAGCGTTGTGGGGTGACTGCTCCGCTCATGAAGAAAGAGATGGATATCCACTTGCGTGAGAATGGTCTATTGCGCGATCAGGGAGACTCTGCCCCTGGTGGAGTCCGCGTGGAGTATATCAACCATGTTGGTGGTCACAAGTTTGCAGCAAATGTGGTTGTTTACTTACGTAATCCGCTGCTGAATATCTGGCTAGCGCGGTGCACGCCACTGAATGCGGCGCCCATCATCGATGAGTGCATCATCAACGGCGGCAAGGTGTGGCCCGAAAAAGTAAGAGTGATACAGAAATACGCTAAATTGGCGTGGTGATGTTACGTCGTTCATAATTGTTATGTTCATTAATTGTAACACTATTAACAGCGTTTAGACTAGTGGTGAAAGAATGTTAATGCGCTTCTGCATCGAATCGATAACATTAGGCCGTATTTTGTGAATATCATGGGCCAATATGCTCGACAAGCGCTCCCATTCGTATGTAAAGAAGTGCTCTTGTCCGTTAATAATCTTATTCGCCAACTTTTTGTAGTACAGAACCATATCCAGGGGGTGGGCCAGTGTATCTATATCCTTCAAGAGCTCCAATGCAAGGGAAATGCGACCATCTGCCTTCATAATGCGCTGTACCGCACTGTCTAACGCTGGTACGCGGCCTGCATCCTTGAGCAAGCGACCCTCATGGTCGCGGTGCAACTGTGCCTGCTGGTTGATGAACTTGATAAGCGGCTTTAACTCACGCTTACCTTTGTACTCGGTATACGTTACTCCATTGAACCATGCAACAGTGGGAAGTTTGCTCACGCCGTACCTGTCGCATGTCGTGTCGGACGGGGACGTATCGGTCTCCATTTTGCCGAACCCAATATTGTCATTGGCGTAGATTTTGCTCGCCAACGTCTCTAATGCAGGCTGAAACTCCTGGCAGTAAGTACACCATGATGCCGAGAACATGACGAGCATTGGACGTGCGGCATTCAAGACACTCTCCTCAAAGTTCAGGTCGTCTAAACTAGTAATTGCTGGTACCGTGCTCGGCGGCACGGGAGATGGTTCTTTGCTTGTATCCTTGCTCTTCAAGCGTACTCCAGACAACTGCTGGATAAAGTTTCCAATAGACTCGAAGTCGCGCATTCCGTCAAACTCAATCGGGGGTTCAGTACCGTGAAACATGAGCATCGTGGGGTAGCCCTTCTCCACGTACTTCTTCGCCATACGCCTGCCGTCCTTGTCGCCATTGATCTTCACAACCTGCACAACATCACTGAACGGCTCAAACGCATCAGCAAGCGCCTCAATCGTAGGCATGAGCGTCTTGCAGTGGCGGCACCAATCGGCATAAAAGTCCACAAACACAAACTTGCCAGAGTCCACAACGATCTCCTTCCAGTTGGAATCGCCTATCCTCTGCAACGCATCGGAAGTCGTGTACGCTGCCGTGGTCCCGAGAAGAAAGGTCACGGCCGACAAGGCGCCTGCGAGCAGTACGTTGATCTTCATTGACGCCACCGCTTAAAACTAAGTCGATTTTTCAGTATTCAAAATCAATACATCGCCATGTTGCGCCAACTCGCCTTATCAACAGGCAGAGGCTTCTCTCGCGTCGGAATCTTCAACTCCCGTGTCGGAACAAGAAAAGTATCTCATATCGGTGTCACTTTCTTCACCAAGGATACGTGTATGTTGTGCACCAATGCAGGTGAGGTGTTGAGGGAAACGCTCAAACACGAAACACTCAAAGACGTGGACATTAAGCTCGACAGAGTGGATATCATGGACCCAAAAAACTCCAAGTGGTTTGATGCATACTGTTACGACGTTCCAGTTCTACATGTCGATCGCGAGGGCGAGAAGCCTGTCAAGTTTATGCACTACTTTTACCAGGATAAGTTGCTATCCGAGTTGACACGAACGCCTTAGTAAAGATTACGGAAGAAGGAGTTTACGAATCAAGAGTTTAGTAGCATTGCGTTGTTTCTCTGTTCATGGACATGATCAATCCGAGTGACAATCATTCATGGCCAGTAGCATTCAATCATGGCCAGTAACATTCAATCATGGCCAGTATCATTCAATCATGGCCAGAACCATTCAATCATGGCCAGAATCAGTTTCAAGTAAGATCACTATCATGATAATATCATGGACGTTATTTTGACACCCTGTAAGAATTTAACCCCCTTTCCATTCGTTACGCATAGGTTTGGAGACACCTCTGAATCTCAACGGTCTCGCTATGCTCTGCAGTCACACTGACCAGATGCCTAGACATCATGCGACACGACAAAAGCTGGTCGGCTTTTTACCTGGAGGTGGTGTGTACCTGCTGTGATTCTATACATCAGGCGTATGCACCTCCACTACAAAATGGCAAATACCCAACGGCTGCAACGCATACAGTCCAAAGAACTCTTCCCGCCTGTGTATAATCACTAACTCAACTCTGTCGCAGGCTGAAGGACTCAACACTGTGACCCTCCTACAGTAATGTGTTCCTTCCTTGTCCCAATCTCTCTTGCAGCTTAAATACGTACATCTCCTTATCCTGCGCCAAGTCACATCTGCACCGCCTCTGCCCCTATAAGACTCCGCCGCGATAATCTCTAAAATTTTATGACGCGATTACTTTTAGACTCAGTGCTGCTCTCTACTACTCTACTGATACTCTCTGATTCACCGAGAGATTTTGTGCTGCCAGTTGGGACGCCCTCGTGTCTACAGTCGATTTACATTATCGGACCAAAACACTCGCCCGGTCGGATACTAAGTAACACGTAGATGATCGTCAAGGCGCTAGGAAGTGGTCGTTAAGACACTCGTAAATGATGGTCAAGGCGGCCGTTGGAGAACTGCGCTATTTCACTCGCTGCACATTATGCCTCATAGTTGCATCCACTACTGTTTAAGTTTAATTCTAGCTTTAATTGTCCAAGCCCCCCGTGTTCCTCCTAGAAGCTTCGAATTAACTTTGCTCTACATTAGGTCTCCCCTCTCCCCTCTCTCCTGTACTCCTTCCTTTTTAAATTCTTATGAACAGGCGTTTACCCGAAGTTTTCATTTAACATCTAATGTTGCAATTGCGCCAGCACCACAGCTTAATGCACTCAACGCCTTGAATAGAGGCCGAGCATACGGCTCGGAAGGATCTGAATGATCCGACAGAGAAGAATGTTTTCGGAACGGATGGACGGTACACTGGCGGAACGGAAGGATTGTACGGCTCTTACGGAACGGACCGTTCGCACGGGCCTGATGCGGCTAACGGAGCTGACGTAACATATAAATCTTGACCCGGCCATTTCAACTCCGGCGAGGCTGGGCTTTATATTGTCTCCTGTCTGCCCCAGATTGGTTTTCCAGCGGTGATTCCTAGTTTGAAACTATCTCTGCAACTCCACTATGTCTAACAACCGCAAAAAGTCTGTTTTCATCACCGGTGCCTCGTCTGGAATCGGCTATGGCCTTGCTATCGAGTTTGCTACCCGCGGCTACCGCGTTTTTGCGGCCGCGCGTCGCTTGGAGACAATGGCGCCGTTGAGCGACAAGTACGGCATCACGACTATCGAGCTCGATGTTCTGTCGATAGAGAGCATTCGTGCTGCCAAGGAGGTTCTTTTGGGGCACCTTGATGATGCGAAGCTTGATATCTTGCATAATAATGCCGGCCAGTCCTGTATCGCGGCCGGTCTCGATGTGACGGACGAAGCGATCTCGCAGTGTTTTGCTGTTAACGTGTTTGGCCCCATGATGATGGTGCGTGAGTTTGGTCCGTTGGTGATTAACGCCGGCGGTATCATCGCATTTACAGGATCGGTGAGTGCGTTAGTGCCTACGCCCTGGCTTAGTGTCTACGCCGGGTCTAAAGGTGCAATTCTGCTGTACGCATCGACACTCGAGATGGAGTTGAAGCCTCTAGGCGTCAAAGTGATTCATGTTTCTACTGGTGGGGTGCTCACGTCAATCAGTGACGACACCGAACGCCCGAAAACCTCGATCTACAATATACCAGAGATGGAACAATCAGACGAAGTCCTGAAAAACTTGCTCAAGACTCTCAATGCTATGCTGGTTGAGACGTATGCCAAACGAGTTGTGAATGACTTTGAGTCCATCGGTTCGCGCTACGAAATCGTCCGCGGCACTTATTCAACCGCGTCTACGTTCATGCACCGCTGGCTTCCGCGCTCACTCGTCCAGTTCTTATTGGTCAAGCAACTCAAGTTGACCGATGCCTTTAAGGCTCTTTCAAAGAAGTATGCAAAGACAGCCTAGACAGTTCTAGTATGTATCACGTGATGGTGTAAGATGCGAAATTCAATCATGCGCAAGAAAGTCTGTAGAGTAGGTGAACACGGGTAATGTCGGCTAGCCCGTTTCTCTGGTACCGGGAGAAGGACTCATTGCCGATAGGAGGTGTTAGTCGGTACACTGTGCGCTATACCCGGATCGATCCGAGCAAGCGGGAGATCTACTTTCGGGTGAAGAATATCGAACGGACCAGCATTCGGGCAATTCACCTCTTCAACGGGCCATTCATCTTATACTGCCATGTGGTACCGTATCGTTACGATCTGCACAAATTTTTCAATCCCGAGAATCCGGACAACAACAAAGAGGTTGTCTTCAATAATCAAATAAAACCGGGTCAGACGTTCAATGTGAAGCTTTCCTTGAACAGTAACTCATTGATGGAGACACAAAAAGGCAATGATGTGTTTCAATGGGAGATCGACGTAATTTCACAGATCTGCATTACTAGCAACACTTTTAGTGAGTACGATCTAATGATTGGTGACGACTACAAAAAAATGAGAAACTTAAACCACGGTTCGCTCCAGCGATCACTATCCACGATAGGACAGACATTTACGTTTGATAATGAAGCTAATGAACCGTACGAGAGCTCTTCATTTCTAGGAAAACTGCACAATCCGAACCTATATGTCCACAAACTCCGCGAGAAAGATTTGTGGTCCAACATGCCTCGAAGTACTCTGGAGCCCGTACACCTCATAATCGTTACACACGGAGTGTTTTCCAACACGACGGCGGACATGATTTACCTCAAAGACACTATTGAGGCACAGAGTGGCGACAATGTTTTGGTTCGCGGATACACGGGGAACGCTGCCCGGACGGAGAAAGGTATCAGGAAGCTAGGAACTCCCTTGGGAGAGTATATTGTGGATTTTCTTGAAAACTCACAAGAATCGAAGCTACTTAAAATTGATAGAATATCGTTTATTGGTCATTCTTTGGGTGGCTTGGTGCAGTTATACGCCATAAAAGACATATTACTAAAGAAGGGTAAAGACTATTTTCAAACGCAAGGGGTACGGCCATGCAACTTGGTGTGCATGGCAAGTCCATTCCTTGGAACGTTGAATGAAATGAGTGTGGTGATCAGCTGGTTCTTGGGGCTCGGTACCTTGGGCCGAACCGGTCGCGACTTGACCTTGGTCCGCAGTTGCACTGACCTAGTGCGCTGTATTTTTCACAAGCACGATGAGCGTGCAACACTTCCTGACGGAACCTCTCCTAAAAAGCGCCTGTGGAAGCCGCTCTTGGAGCAGCTTCCTGACGGGCCGTTACAAGATTTTCTTGCCAGTTGCGAAACGCTCACACTCTACGCAAATGCTGTAAATGATGGAATTGTACCGCTTCGTACTGGAGGACTTCTCTACTTGGACTGGCTGGCATTGGGTGACGTGAGCCTACTCTCTCAAAAGGGTGAATCGACACCCCAAAAAGCTACCAAGAATGGTGATAACTCCGAGACTGCATCTCCCAAAGCCAAAAATAACCATGCCGAAACTCAAAACCTGAACTGCCCAGAGAGTATAGAGCCTCCCATAAAAGCGGTTCCGAACCAGTCCCAGAGTTTGAAGAAAACTGATAAGCCGGACCAAACTGAGAAGCTGGGCCAAACTGAGAAGCCGGACCAAACGGAAAAGCCGAAGCTGTCTACAAAACCAGAAAACTGCAAATATCATGTCGGTACAAGCCGCAAATCTACAGAAGTCGGGCAAATTCCTGGCGAAGCCCGGGGTGGTAGCTCCGACTCGCAATTCGCTAATCGTGGGCTATTCAGCAACTTCAAGGGCTTACTCCTTCTCAACTTTAGCCTCAATAACCAGCAGCTGCGAAAGAAACTGCGCTCTGAACAATCGCAGCCCAAGAAGTCCCAGTCCAATTCTCAGCCCAAAGAATCTCAGTCCAAGCCTGGTCCCCGCAAACGCACGCGTAAGGAAAAGCGGATGATGAAGATTAATGCCACGGGGATAAATCTGTTAGGTGTGGACCCTTCCAAAGGTACGAGTCCAACAACGCCACAGGCCCAAAATCCGTTTGACTCAGAACTGGCGCATCTACAAGACGAAGAATCGCCTTCTTCCCCATCATCGTCTTTCCCTTCATCGTCTGCCCCTTCCTCCCCAAACTCACCAAATCCACCATCTGAACCTACATCGCCCTCGCGGGACAACGATACCCAGTCTCAGTTAACTTTCCATTTACCCCCGAAAGCATCTGCGGTGGAATCTGCTCTAAATAGCATTTTGTGTCCTGTTCCGTCGCCTGGATACTTTACCGATCCCGATCAGCGCGCTGAAGTCATTTTTCACGACAAGTACTACCAATTTGAGAACTTGCCCAAGACTGACCCGTCAGAAAAAACTACCCGCAGCTTGCTATACAAGTTCTTCTTCAACCACATGGAATGGCGCTACCGCAAGCAAGTAAAGATTGCAAAAAAATATCATACCAAGGAACTCAATTGGAGAAAGGTCTTGGTCAACATACCACCTGACGCGCACAACAACTTGATTGTACGCCGTCGCTTCGCCAACGGCTACGGGTGGGCCGCTGTCGATCACTTGTGCGCAAATATCTTTAACGCTCCTGATGAACCCAATAGCTCGAACGCACTGGTCACGTGAAATCATAGATAACGTTCTTTTCTTATCTCCTTAGTGGCAAAAGACAAGAAGCTAATCTGGGCTTAGCGCCTACCGTAAACGTCCCACGTGGATGGTATTTTGAAACGCGTCATGCCGGAGGGTTGATAAGGAATGCACGGCGCTGTGTATTTAACCTCTCGGCTCCCCAATCCCTGCTGATCCATTCCCGGCCTGCAAGTACCATGGACCAAGACTACTACCCTTCCTTTGAATTATCCCAAGATGTAGTCCCATTTGCACGCCAAAAGATCTCCTTTGTTGTGATCGGTGCAGGCCTTATAGGCCCGCGCCACGCGGCTCACATTTACAAGCGACAGGACTGCGAGCTTTTTGCCATCGTAGACCACTCCGCAAAGGGGCCAGGGGTAGCAGCGCGCTTCGACACGCTTCTCTTTGAGACCCTCCAAGGAATGTTCGAACACTGTGAGCTGAGGGGTATCCCGTATCCTGACGCGGCTATTGTGGCGACTCCGAACCATACACACGTGCCGATGGGCTTAGAGTTGGCATCGAGAGGGGTGCACCTCTTAATGGAGAAGCCTTTGGCTCCAAGCGCGGCCGATTGCAAAACGCTTATTGAGTACTGTCGGCGTCAGAATGTCCACCTCATTGTCGGACACCACCGGCGTTTCAATCCATACATTATTGCAACAAAAGACAGCTTGCACAGGTTAGGACAAGTGGTTGCGATACAGGGAGCATGGACACTCTGCAAGCCTCCATCGTATTTTCTTGACAAGCCATGGCGTTCGTCGGTGGCCCTGGGTGGCGGAACGCTCTTAATAAACTTGATCCATGATTTAGACTTGTTGCAATACTTGCTTGGGCCAGTAGAGAAGGTTTATGCCGAGTTGTTGACAAAACAGCGTTCCGATGTACCTAGGAGTACTAATCTGGAGGAGACCTTGGTTGACGAAGGTGCTGCCCTCACACTTCGGTTTGCAAGCGGTTGCTGTGGTACGTTTATATGCTCGGACAATGTCACGTCGCCCTTTTCCTTTGAAGCGGGTACTGGCGAAAACCCAACCATTCCTCTTGATGAGTCTGTTGCGGGGTTCTACCGCATATTTGGCAGTCACGGTACATTATCGGTACCAGACATGAACATTTACCACCAAGAAGTGCCTGGGCTGTGCCTGGGTGCTAATAATAGCATGCAAAATAATTACAATGATCAACGCTCCTGGCTCAACCCCCTTCAGCGGGAAAAGATTGAACTCAAGTACCACCATCTCACAAAACAAGCTGCCCAGGCGCTGTTGCCGTCTCCGTCACCTTCGCCAGATGCAAAATATACAAGTCCTATCCATGCGTACCTTTACCAGAATGAGAAGCCGATGCCATTCGACTTGCAGTTGGATCACTTTGTAAACTTGATTACTGGTGCAGAGCTGGAAGTCAAGTGCTCTGGAGACGATGCATTGCGGGCCCTATTATGCATTGACGCTGTGTTACGCTCTATTGAATCAGGCTTACCGCTGTATGTCGCGGATATCAACAGCGTCGGCATCGACGAGGAATTGCTTGGTCGCTACTTATAATTCAATTCTCCTTGCTACATAGCTCAACTCCAGTTACTGTTGTTCTGTACTTAATATATAAGATTGTGACTACTAAAATAGATAAATACTATTCAGTGTTATAGTCAAAATTGTAGACTTGTTTAATCCACCTACTTCTCCTGAAAAGTATCGCGCAAGAATGCCTCCTCCTCAGCATTGTGCATACCCTTGGAACCCGCGGCGACAGAAGCAGACGGGTCGCGACCAGCGTAGCGCAAAGTCAAGTCCTTGTGGTTTTGGGTTTCTGCGAGGGTAGTGGTCATACGAGGCGCAACGAATGAGTATGAACCCATGTTCAACGGCTCTTCCTGGCACCATACAAGGTCCTCTAAGGCAGGGTAGGAGTCAAGTGCATCACGCAATTGAGCAAAGGGGAAAGGGTGGACCTGCTCAACCTTGATGAACGCAGTTGTCTTGTCACCTATAGTCTCGCGCTTCTTGTGCAAAGCAGTGTAAACCTGGCCGGAACAGAGAACAACGCGCTTGATTTCCTCCTTGGGTGCAATTTCCTTGCCCAAAGCAACATCCTCAATAATCCACTGGAAGTGCGACTCACCAGTAAATTCAGACAAGTCAGATCTGGCTAAGGGGTGACGCAACAAAGACTTAGAGAAGAAGAGCACCAATGGCTTTCTAAACTGTCTGTGCATTTGACGACGCAACAAGTGGAAAAGGTTAGAAGGAGTGGTAGGATAAGCAACTTGCATGTTGCAGTCCTGGTGCTGACGGTCCAACTTCTTGGGGGAGGGGAAGACACGCTGGTCTTCATTGCACATCTGCAAGTATCTCTCAATTCTACCAGAAGAGTGCTCAGGACCTTGACCATCGTAACCGTGAGGCAAAGTCAAGACAATACCGGAGCGCTGCTTCCACTTCGATTCAGCAGCGGCAATGAACTGGTCAATGATGACCTGGGCGGTGTTAGCAAAGTCGCCAAATTGAGCTTCCCATTGAACCAAGGCGTCAGGAGAAGTCAAGGAGTAACCGTATTCAAAGCCCATTACACCGTACTCGGATAATGATGAGTTAGAGATCAAGAATGCACCTTGGTTCTCAGACAACTGAGCCAACGGAGTGTAAGTCTGCTCAGAGGATTGGTCGTGCAAGACAGCGTGACGTTGCGAGAAAGTACCTCTCTCCACATCCTGGCCAGAAACTCTGACGTGGTATCCCTCTAATGCCAAGGATCCAAATGCCAAAGCCTCACCAGTGGCCCAGTCGATTCCTTCGCCACTTTCAACAGTCTTCTTTCTGTTGTTCAAGATACGCTTCAAGTTTCTGTGTATCTCAAAGCCCTCAGGAGCCTCTGAAATGGTGGTACCAATCTTCTTCAAGATGGCCTCGTCGACTGCAGTGGGCAAGTGTGGTAACACTTCGGTAGCCAACTCCTTGGGTGACTTGAAGTCCTCCCAAGGGGTGGTCAACCACTCTCTTGAAGTGGGCTTGTACTCCTTGGACTTTTCAAAAGACTCTTCTAAGGTGTTCCACACCCACTTCTTGTGCTCCTCGATGTCCTCGGCAGAGAAAGTACCCTCCTCAATCAATTGGGTAGTGTACTTGTCAATGACAGACTTCTTCTCGGCGATCTTCTGGTACATCAAAGGCTGAGTGAATGAAGGCTGGTCAGTTTCATTGTGGCCATGCTTACGGTAACCCACAACGTCAATAATGACATCAGAGTGGAAAGTTGATCTCCACTCAGCTGCCAAGTTGAACACAAAAATGTTGGCCTCGACATCGTCGGCATTAACGTGGAAAATAGGGGCGTTGAAAGCCTTGGCAATGTCAGTGGGGTACAAAGTGGATCTCGCAAATCTGGGGTCTGTGGTGAAACCAATCTGGTTATTCACAATAACGTGGATGGTACCACCGGTGGAGTACGCAGGCAAGTTGGCGAGACCCATAGTCTCGTAAACCACACCCTGTGCGGAGACAGCAGCGTCACCATGCATCAAGATGGACATGGCCTTCTTGTACGTGCCAATGTCGTTCTTGACCTGCTGAATGGCTCTGGTCCTACCCAAAACGACACCATCCTCTGCTTCCAAGTGCGAGGGGTTGGCAACGATGGAAAGGTTGACGCATTTTCCAGACGTGGTTGGTCTGGCATAGTTCATACCCAAGTGGTATTTGACATCACCAGAGCCCTCATCGAACTCCTTAGAACCAGTAAACTCGAAAAAGATCGACTCGTTGGGCTTACGCACAACATTGGACAACATATTCAATCTACCTCTATGGGGCATACCAATGACGACATCCTCGACACCGTGCTCGACAGCAGTGTCGATCAAGGCCTTCATTCCCGGCACAGCAGCCTCGGCACCCTCCAAGCCGAATCTCTTGTCGTTGGGGAACTTGGACGAGAGGAAGGACTCAAACGAGGTCGACCAAATCAAACGGTCCAAGATTTGTCTCTTGGCGTCGGGCGAGTACTTGTATGGAACGGGAATCTCAATTCTCTCCCGCAACCACTCGCACTGCTCCTTCGAGGGAATGTGAATGTACTCGATACCGTACGACTGGCAGTACAACTTCTCGCAAGCGTCGATAATCTCCTTCAAAGTCATCGTCTTTTTACCGCTCTCAGCAAAGCGAGGAAGAATGCCGGAACCAAGCGTAATTTGCTTATTCAAATCACTCTCGGTGAAGCCGTAAAACTCCAAAGTCAACTCCTTGGGCAAGGCAGACTTGTCGCCGTAGGAAATGTCAAGGGGGTCAATCTTCGCCTTTTGGTGCCCTCTGACCTGGTATGCACGCACCAACAACTGCACCTTCAAGTGCGTCACAACGTCTTCGTTCATGGGCTGGTTTCCGGGCACGAAACCAGCGGCTCCGCCAGATACGGTCGGAATCAAAGTGGGAGGCGCCTGGAAAGCCTGCGATGTAGGCACAGAGCCGGACTCAACCGTCTTGAAGTAGGCATTCCACGACACGTGGACGCTGGAAGGGTCATTTCTCCAAGCGTCGTACATCTCGTCAACGTAGTTGGCATTGTTGCCTTGCAAGAACGAGTCTGTCGCAAGTGTCCGGCGAGAGGACACAAAGGCACTCACGGGACGGCCGAGAGTACGCAACAGCAGGCTGTTGCCGATAGCAAACTGCGACTTTAATATCTGCACGCGCGGTGCGACATGCTTAAAAGCCCTGAGCATGGTGAAGAACTCAAGTGAATCGTGCTTGGGTCGTTGGTAAACGTCTAGCACTTAGCCCTGGACAGCCGCTGCAGCATTTTATATATACTACACTGATTCGTGGAAAAAAGTCGTGTGCTGTCAAATTTATTGCGGTACGGGTGTTTGCTCCTTCGCCGCGGACACCGACGACGAACACTGTCCCTCGACGACTGGGACAAACGGCACGCCTGGTGGACCATGAGTACGGCTGGATTTATTGCCAGCACTGACGAGGTATCCAACATCTTCCACCCGTGAGCCCGGAAAGTCTACGTGGTCCGCGTAGCGTGTACGGATCCCAGCACGCGGTCTGGCCCGGGGAGCGAATTTTAGCCCCGGCGCTCGCCGGGAAGGCCAACGGAGACAGCGGCCGGGGTAGCCAGGGTGTCGCCGACAGGGAGGAGGGGTAAAGTCCGTTTCATTGGGGTACGGCGTGAGTAGTACGACCTCGGGGATGGTCTGGATTAGGCTAGCTTGTCCTAACCGCAAGACTCGCCTGACGTGCTCTCTGGTAGTTCTAGCGGGACTAGCCGGGGATCACGCCTCCTGGTCTAAATGCTCATTTCGCAGGTGGGGTACGGTGCTATTCTGAACGTCTGGCAGCTGTATTGCTACAAACTTACCAGACACTAGGGATATTGAATATATACACGTTGTTCTGTTTGGGGTACGTAACTAGCGGTCCAGAAATGTCAAATGTGTTGTAGTACTTGGCTCGGCGACAGAATTCGGCCCATGGTCCTCGCGTCGACGACACCTGGGCTAAGACCATATAAAGAGTCTGGTCTATCTCTCCCATGTCTGCCTCAGCCACTTCCAGCTCTCCTTGTCCGGCTCTTCGGGTTTTTCGACCCTCTCCTTGACTCTTATTGACTCTCTCATTGACCCTAATTACCCGTTACTCTCTTTACCCCAGGCCTCTTCTACCCTCGTGAGATCAAAAGAACTCGCGAGACTTTCTTTTGAACGCATTACAGTCTCTCAACCACTGTTTGTAGTCCTTCAACGAGTATATGCGCTCGCCATAGTAGTCGGGAACAGGGTTGGCGACACTCTGAGACGAGGGGTTGACTCTGTTCCGCTTGATACGCTCCAAAAATAAGCGCTCTTTGGCTTTGTATCCCTGGAGAGTCGCCCTGTGCCTGAGATTGAAGATGGCGGTTCCGAGAAAGGGGCCCAAGAGGTATCCAAACCCGGCACCAAGAAGAACTGCACCACCCAAAACCATTATCGCATCAATCCCAAAAATCGGTTTCTCTAAGTTGATCTCGATGTTTCCCAAGTAGGTCAAGGTGACGAAGCCTCCGCCGAGACCGGTGAGCACCGAGGCGGCCGTGTTCATGGCATTGTTCAGCTTCTTCATCTGGAGGTACTGCAACCAGCTGAGCGGCGTCGACGGGGCCGCTGTCTTCGTAGAGGTGCTCGACATGCGCACCATCCGCATGGAACTACGCAAGCCGGACCCAGCTCTACCCAAAATACCAACACCTCTAAGCATGATTGAAAGGAATCTGTCAGTTGTTCGCTGCAATCATCACCAAATTTTCGCCTCAAATCGCACACTCTCAGCGCTAAGATACCAGCCTCACCGTGTCGCGCCTACAATGGGGAACAGGCACACACCTACCGCTCCCGCTACTCTCTATCACTCCGTCTCTCTGGCTAAGCAACCCTCTCCATCTTGTAATTTACAGCTTAAATTATTTTTACAGGTTTTCTCGTTTGCGCCGGCGAGGTCAAAAAACAACAAGAAAAAAACCAAAAAGTTGGTCTCCAATCACACAGATTATTCACCAAACCGTTCAAGGCTACGCGGTCCTTGTGAAGAAATCTTTTTGGCGAGCCTAGATTTTCGACTCGTGCTACAGACACGTAGGCATCTGCGCACGCCGGAAAACCAATCCGCTTTGATTCTTGCTGCTGTGGAATTGGCCAATTTTTCGTTGGATACAAGCAAACTCACACCAGTCTAGACACTAACCACAGCACTGTTTGTGAGTAGGGAGCGAGCACGAGAGTTGTGTGCGCTATAGAAACCGAGCGTTCCCGATTATTTGTTGGTTGTGCTGTTTAGTTCAGAACACTCAGGCTGTTATAAATGGTATCCAACGGTGTGACTCCCCATCTCCGGCCAACGGTCTCCGGCATTCCCACCGGTGCAGATGACGCGAATGGGCACACTTCGAGTAATGGTGACTCGTACAAGGATTTGGTGAGTGGAAAACACGTAAAGTTACCGCAGACACGCGCTCAATTAAATGACGTTTTGGATGCATACTACAAGTTGCTTAGATCGGCAAAGCAGCAGCGAGAGCGTGAAAAGGGTGCTACTGGCGTGACAGCATCATCGTTGTCGAATAAAGAGGGGGATGAGCAGCGTCAGGCGCTTGAGGATGTGTTGCACCTTGTTTCCCAGTCTCAGAATGAGTTTTTGGCTGAAGAGAAGGCGTTTTACGACGACTTGTTCCCTACGACAGAGTTGAAAGACTCGAGCAAGGAGCCGTTGGATACGGATCTCTTGGGAAGCCAAATTGCGAGTCTCCAGCTTCTTTCAAAGGACTTTGATATACCAGAAGCCCTTCAAAGGACGATTTTGCAGCTGACATCTGAGACAAAAACTGTGCAACAGCCAAACGCTTCCGCTTTGTCTCCGACTGAGATAATTAGTGCCTTGAAAGACATGGGATCGAATGACGACTTTCAAGAACGTGCAAAGGCGTTTGGTATCAAGGTTCCTGCTGACACTAGCGACTTAGATCTGTTGCTGATGCCGTTTGGAAACTTTTACACTGAGCGTATTATCACAGCCAAAGTGGGAAACCATATTGCGGAGTTGGAAAGCTTACCAGTAAACTTGGCATCCTTCGACGCGAACGGAAATGCTGATATTGACCAGTTGCGCATTCAGGCCCTTATAGAGTTAAAGGCTTTGCGCTTGTTAGGAAAACAAAAGCAAATCAAGCACAACATACTTGTTCACGAGGCAGGAAGGGCCAAGTTTCAGTCCCCGAACCTTATCAACCACCCCTTGAGCTTGCTGGAAAAGCGCGCGTTCAATGTTCGTCCCAAGGCAGAGATATCGGATCCTCACTTGTTGGCAGTGCAGCTTGAGGAACTCAAAAAGTTGGAAGCAAGCAAGTTGAAACACAGGCTTCATGTCGCAAAAATTGAGCAGATTTTAGAGAGCTCGAGCCAAATCCACAACTGGAGAACCACTCGCCAAAACCACAGAGAGGTTATTATGGCAAAGCAAATGAACTCTTTTCACCAAACTACTGAACGTGATGAGTCCAAAAAGTTGGAGAAGACGGCGAAACAGAGATTGCAGGCTTTGAAGGCTAACGATGAGGAGGCGTATATCAAATTGTTGGATCAAACCAAGGATCACAGAATCACTCATCTCTTGAAGCAAACCAATCAATTCTTGGATACCTTGTCGCAGCAAGTAAGAGCTCAGCAAGCTGACCAAGACGTTCCTTTGACAGATAGTAAAGATGCGGTTAAAACTGATGGTGCGGATGGGGCGACTCCAGAAGATAATGTGGAAGAGTTACGTGAAAAGATTGACTACTACCAGGTGGCACATCGCATCAAGGAAGAAGTCAAAGAACAGCCGTCCATCCTTGTTGGTGGTAAATTGAAAGAATATCAAATAAAAGGATTGCAATGGATGGTATCTCTTTATAATAACAAGTTGAACGGTATCTTGGCAGACGAGATGGGTTTAGGTAAAACCATTCAATCTATTTCCTTGGTTTCTTATTTGATTGAAAAGAAACATGAAGATAAATTCTTAATTATTGTTCCTCTCTCCACAATAACCAACTGGACAATTGAATTCGAAAAATGGGCTCCTTCTATTAAGACTATTGTCTATAAAGGCTCTCCTCAGGCCAGGAAATCAATGCAGTGGGATATCAGAAGTGGTAATTTCCAAGTTATGTTGACTACATATGAGTATATCATTCGTGAGAGACCGATGTTGGCCAAATTCAACTACTCTCACATGATTATCGATGAAGGACACAGAATGAAGAATGCAAACTCTAAGTTATCCATTACGTTGAAGAACTATTACAAGACCAAAAACAGATTGATTTTAACTGGTACCCCGTTGCAGAACAACCTTCCTGAATTGTGGGCACTTTTGAATTTTGTGTTGCCGCGTATTTTCAACTCTGTCAAATCGTTTGATGAGTGGTTCAATACTCCTTTTGCCAATACTGGTACTCAAGAAAAGATAGAATTGACTGAAGAAGAATCTTTATTGGTAATTCGGAGATTGCACAAGGTATTGAGACCTTTCCTTTTGAGAAGATTGAAGAAGGACGTGGAGAAAGACTTACCTGACAAGGTTGAAAAGGTATTGAAGTGTAATTTGTCGGGGTTACAGTACGTCATGTATCAACAAATGTTAAAACACAATGCATTATTCATCGGGACTGCAACAGGAAGTGCAAAGTCTGGTATCAAGGGATTAAACAACAAGATTATGCAATTAAGAAAGATCTGTAATCACCCCTTTGTGTTTGAAGAAGTAGAGTCGGTGTTAAACTCAACAAGACTCACAAACGATTTAATCTGGAGAACCAGTGGTAAGTTTGAATTGTTAGACCGTGTTCTTCCCAAGTTCAAGGCTAGTGGGCATCGTATATTACTCTTCTTCCAAATGACACAAGTGATGGATATCATGGAAGACTTCTTAAGGTGGAAAGATATGAAGTACTTGAGATTAGACGGCTCCACTAAAGCTGAAGATCGTCAGGAAATGTTGAAGTTGTTCAATGCTCCCAACTCTGACTACTTTTGCTTCCTTTTATCTACGAGAGCCGGTGGTTTGGGTTTGAATTTGCAAACTGCAGACACGGTCATTATTTTCGATACCGACTGGAACCCCCATCAGGACTTGCAAGCGCAGGACAGAGCTCACAGAATTGGTCAAAAGAATGAAGTGCGTATTTTGCGTTTGATTTCTAATGATTCCGTCGAGGAGGTCATCTTGGAAAGAGCTCATCGTAAGTTGGAGATTGATGGTAAGGTTATTCAGGCTGGTAAGTTTGACAACAAGTCTACTGCCGAGGAGCAGGAAGAGTTTTTGAAGAAGTTATTAGAGGCCGAGTCGAGTAAAGATGAGTCCGACGAAAACGGCCAGTTGGACGAGGAGGAGCTTAACGAAATATTGGCTCGTTCAGAGGAGGAGCGGCTTTTGTTTGCGGAGATAGACGAGGAGCGGCGCCGCCAGGACAAGCAATACAAGTCCCGCTTGATTGAAAGGTCCGAGTTGCCGAGTATCTTCACCGAGGACATTTCACACCACTTTGAAAAGGACACAAAGGAGTTGGCCCGCATGAGAGAGAAGAAGAGAGTCACATATGACGACGGTTTGACCGAAGAGCAGTGGTTAATGGCCATGGATGACGACAATGACACTGTCGAGGACGCTATAAAGCGTAAAGAAGCGCGCGAGCTGAGGCGTAGAGGCAAGCTGGTGAATGGTGACGACGAAGACGACGACGATGACGACGAAGGGGCCAGCATGGCGGTTGACGACGACGGCAGCGAAGACTTTGACGACGAAGACGACGACGACAACCAGCCCCGCAAGAGGCAGCGTCGGTCCCGTACCCCGGCAACCCCCGTGCCCACACCCGAAATCAGCGAAGAAGCTCGAGCATTGACCCAGAGGTGTCTCGCCGTGTTTGATGAAATCAACAAGTTGACCGATCCCGAGGATGGTCACCAATTGGCAGAAATGTTCTTGAGGTTGCCTTCCAGCAAGTTGTACCCCGACTACTACCAAATTATCTCACACCCTGTCGCCCTCCAACCTGTCAAGAAGCAGGTGCAACAGGGTTTCTTTTCCCTGTTTGGAGAGTTTATTGACGAGCTCAAGATTATGTGCGCCAACGCCAAAACCTACAACGAAGAGGGCTCGTTCGTCTACACCGACGCTACCGCCATCGAGGCTGTTCTCGACAGACTGTAAGTCTGCGTACCACTATTAGGTTAATAAACGCTACACTATCGGCCTTGTATACTATCAGACTAATAAACGTGCACACTATTATTTTTGCCAGCCAATCACAGCGTGACAAAATGTCATTGGTCACCCTGGGCCAAGCAAGAGGAGTGCCTAAAGGGAAGCTCAGGGAAGGTCTACCCTTGGGAGCGCGTCAGAACCGGTGCTAACGGTCGCGGGACAAGCCCAGGTGGGGATGTAACGTTTCGCCTGCTCTAGCCTCTGCGTGCTGACAAAATTCGCTGAGGCGAGCATGTTGTGTGTCTAGACGTCCCCTCAGTGCTGAATAAATGTATATTATATAGGGCGGATCTTCCCCGAAAAACGTCACGCCCCAACAATGTCTTCGCTCACGATTAGACCAACTGGACGCTTTGTGGCTGCGGCCAGAAGCTTTGTTAGAAGCGAGACGAACCTGTCGAGGCGTAATGGTGCCTTAGTTGCTGGATTGGCTGCTGGGTTAGCTGGAGCGAGTACCTTAGCGGCCTACTTGTACCAACAGAACAACAACAGCGGTGGACACCGCAACAACGGCTTGTTAAAGCCCTTGGTTGCAGGCTCTGCTATTTTGAATGTCGCCCAAAGCCCCTCGGGCAAAGGCTTTGAGGACTTTCAAAAAGTGTACAATGCTATTGCTAACAAAATCGAAGACACGCTTGATTACGACGAGGGTGCTGGTTACTACGGCCAGTTGGTGCGTCTCTCGTGGCACACCTCCGGAACCTACCTTGCCTCGGACAATTCTGGAGGATCCTTTTCCGGCTCGATGATTTACCAGCCCGAGTCCACCGACGGCGCCAACAACGGCTTGCAGGCTGGCCGCGACTTTTTGGTTGAGATTCAGGAGGAGTTCCCGTGGATTTCTCGTGGTGACTTGTGGACCTTGGGTGGTGTCGCTGCCGTGCAGGAGTCTGGGGGGCCCAAGATTAACTGGAGACCTGGCCGCGTGGTTAACAAGGACCGCACCCGTGTGCCTCCTAACGGCCGCTTGCCAGATGCTTCCAAGGACGGCAAGTACGTTCGTGACTTATTTGCGGGTATGGGTTTCAACGAGCAAGAAACTGTTGCGTTGATTGGCGCGCATTGCTTGGGCAAGTGCCACACTCACAACTCGGGCTACGACGGACCCTGGGGGCCCTCATTCAACATGTTCACCAACGACTTCTTTGTGCGCTTATTGCAGGACTGGCAAGTGAAGAAGTGGGACGGACCGAAGCAGTATGAGGATATTGAATCCAAATCTTTCATGATGTTGCCTACCGACATTGCTTTGAAACAGGAGCCCTACTTTGTCAAGTACGTACGCCAGTACGCCAAGGACCAGGACTTGTTCTTCAAAGACTTTGCCAAGGCCTACGCTACCTTGTTGGAGTTGGGCGTGAAGTACGCTCCCGACACCAAGCCTTTTGTCTTCAAGACAATTGAGGAACAGCTGGAGTAATTTACGCGTTTAAACAATAATCGAAAAATAGCTACACTATCACTGTAACATGACTGGTATGACTGGTCTTTTGTAAATTTGTGTCCCTCTCCCAGCGTCTCTGTACCTTCCATGCCTCCACTTTCAGTGCCCCGCGCTAAATGTACATTTTGCAGCCTAAGCGGCAAAAGGTTACCCGGCTAGTAATTTTCAGTCCGTGTGTAACTTTCTGAATTTCGATTTGAAAAAAAAGTTAGTTTTGCCAATTGGCACGACTTTTGAACTGAAAATTTTTCACTTTTTTCGGTCTAATATATATTCGGAAAGCATCTCTCGAAGTTTTTACAAGTATCCACACCTGCAATGAAGTACGTTCAGACCGACCAGATCCTCGACATCCCTGAGAACGTTGACGTCAACATCAACGCCAGATCTATCAAGGTCACCGGTCCCAGAGGTGTCTTGACCAAGGACTTGAAGCACATTCACGTTGTCTTCACCAAGGTCTCTGAGAAGTCTATCAAGATCACTGTCCACAACGGTGACAGAAAGCACGTCGCTGCCTTGAGAACTGTCAAGTCTTTGATCTCTAACTTGATCATTGGTGTTACCCAGGGTTTCAAGTACAAGTTGAGATACGTCTACGCGCATTTCCCCATCAACGTCAACATCATTGAGCTTGAGGGCCAGAACTACGTCGAGATTAGAAACTTCTTGGGTGAGAAGAGAGTCAGACAGGTGAAGATCTTTGACGGTGTCACCATTGAGGCCTCTAGCGCTCAGAAGGATGAGTTGGTTGTCTACGGTAACTCCTTGGAGGATGTTTCCCAGAACGCTGCTGACATTCAGCAGATCTGCCGTGTCAGAAACAAGGATATCCGTAAGTTCTTGGATGGTATCTACGTCTCTGAGCGTGGCCGCATTGAGGAGGAGGCTTAAGCCTGCTCTATTTGTTTGTTTGGTTGTCTGTTAATAGTGTGACTACTGGCCAGAGAAACTTTTTCTTTAATTGTTTGCTGGGGTTTATAGTTCAAATTGGTTTGTTTGGTCGATCCCTGTCTCCATTGAATGTGAATGCGTTATCGAGCTCAAGTATAATACAGAGTCACCTACGATTCACTGTAGAGAAGTGAGAGACAATTGGGACTGGTGCACCGTAGAGGCTAAGCGCTAATGAGGTTTGTGCTTTGCCGTTGTATGCCAGTTTTCGTGTTCTTGCGTCTCGTAGTGTAGGCCAATTGTTTTGGACTATTCTCACAACTGGAAGCTTGGGGTAAAACGCAAGCTTGCAGTTTTTAGAACGTTCCTAACGTCGAGACATCTTCTCCCCAGCTGTCTATGAAATCATACCAGGTAATGACCTCCAAGAAGTCTTGACCAATACAGAAGTAAGTCGTTCAACTCAAATTTGAGCGTTTCTACGGTTACTTCAAATCTCTACCTTCACATTACGCCTTTGACCATAATATGAAGTCTTAACTCTCACTCCTAAGTCTTTATCTTATGTATCCAGTCAATGAACTAATGCAAAGTCCTAACCTTTCAAGGTGGAAGAATCCAAAACGAGGGTCATCCATACGGACTGTAGAATAATTACAAGTTTATGATCTCTATGTGAAATTTATGGTAATTTATGACTCTTAATCCCAAAAATTTGCTATTGCACAATTGGTATTAAACTAAAATCTTGGTTTTAGAGTTCAATCTCTCCCCAAGCTATGCTTCATAATGCCCATACATTACTTTGTCCCTATAATCGTCCACATTCTGGGCCAGAGGCTCATTAGGCAGGTTGTGTAATCGTATCCTGTATATAAATATTTCAGCAAAACATATGCGCTATTCTTACTTCAACTGGTACAAGGTTACACTGATCAATGGCAGTGAAAGTTGCATACTTGGGACCCGAGGGAACCTATACTCACCAGGTAAGTTGGTTCTGTCGTCTGCTCTGAGCGTCTCTAACTAAATTCTAGGCTGTGATACAACAGTTTGGGTCAGAAAATGACTGTTTGTTGTATCCCCAGAAACTGATATCTGCCTGTTTCCAGGCGGTGTCGCTGCAAGAAGCGGATTATGCTGTTGTTCCTCTCGAAAACTCCACAAACGGGCTGGTTGTCTTTACCTACGACTTAATTCGTGACAACTTTTTGCTGAGAAACAGCGCATCACACCTGTTTGGAGTTCGTCATAGCTCCCAAACCCAGGCGGAATTCGGCGCTAGCCAGCTCAACTTGAAGATTGTAGCTGAACAATTTGTGCCAATACACCACAGCTTTTTAACCAAGGCAAAATCTACAAAGGATATACAGACTTTGTATTCGCATCCACAAGTCTGGACCCAGGTGAGCTCATTCCTTTCGCTGGCCGAGTTTGATCATATAAGACACATCGACACGCCTTCAACCTCCCGTGCTGCTGAAATTGTGTCACAAGATGCGACTAACAGCAGTGCATGCATTTCATCTAGAACGTGTGCGAATTTGTACAATCTTCCAATCATGCACGAAGATATCGAAGATATCAAGAACAACACAACTAGGTTCTTGGTTTTAGGAAACAAAGAATTGGATGCCAAGACAGAAGATTTGGAAAAGAATGCCAGTGGTACCAACCAAGAAACTAGGGAGGATTCTAAACAAAATACAAGTGAGAATGCTAAAGAAGACACTAATGAGGACCCCAAAAATACAAATAAGGAGCCCACGTCTCAGTACATCACTTCCTTCCTCTTTACCCTTCCACATGACAACCCAGGTGCATTGTGTCTGGTATTGGACGCTTTCCGGCGTCGTGAAGTTAGCATGGTATCTATCCACTCTAGACCCTCTCGCTTGAAGCAGTGGCAGTATGTCTTTTTTGTTGAGGTTATTGGAAATTATGGTACTAGCGCGGTTTCGGACAGTATCGCCGAGATCGCGGCCAGTTGTTTGGACTTGGCAATATTGGGCAGCTTCCCCAGAAGCTGGAGATACTAAACAGGGTCCACATAAACTTTGAGATTTATCTCTCATCACGAACGAGAAATAACCAGGACAAACCATCTAAGACCCAAGATTGGCTTTTCATATGAAACATGTAGATTGACTTTCTAATGAAGTATGTAGATTGAAGTATTTATGAAGCGAACAGAGGAAGTATACTCCTTGTGATTTACTATGTCCCAAACTTTTGGTATGTCCATTCTGTATTATCCAATGGACATGCATTTCTCGTCTTCAACCACCTCTGGATACAGTGCAAGTGGAATGCATGGTTACATACCCCCCATGCAGCTATGCACTCCTCCTGTGTGTTATTGATCGAGTTGGGTTGGCACTCGATACACGGCTCCATCAAGTGGTTCCTGCAAATGGCACAGTTCTCAATTTGTATATCTGTTCCTGTTAGTATATAAGAGCATGTCAAACACTAATTAACACGTACCCCAAGACCAAAATGCCACTGCGGTCCATTTCTTCACTTCAAACTTTTGTTTAGGTTGCTTCAGCACTGCTTGATCATCAGCCCGCTCGGACGCAGCACGGATTTGCTCACTTTCTAGATAATAGGGTTAGTACTGTCTCGCATAAACGCTCTAGATTCTTGATACATACCACTGTCGACATCCATACGGTCCTGATCCTCCGCCATTGTTGTAGTGAGGATGAAGGCTAGTTGTGGTTGCCTATGATTGTGCTTTTTTCGATTCCAGCGTTTTTAACAACCGGATAACCAACCCACCAGAATCGGTCAGAGCAGGATGACAACCTCTAACGATGACTTAATATCGTCTTTGTATCCGCCGCCACCAAAGTACTTTGAGTACTTCACCGAGGAGAACGCAAAAGCACTTGAAAGCTGGCTGAATGAGCAAGAACTGACTAATAGTGCGACAGAGCCTGAGACAAAGACCCTACCGCCTGGTGTATTAAAGCTTCTACTCCCACCGAAAGCGCCAGAAGGTAGTCATTATAGAGGTTACGGGAATATATGGTCTTTTGAAGACCGGCTTCCGAGTCTAAAAACTGCCAATTGGACGCAGTTATATAAGGACGATGACGAGCATATATCCTCAGAGACGAAGATCAAAGAGTTACACACATTGATGGATTCTCTATTGCTTAACTTCTTAGAGTTGATTGGTATCGTGTCGCTTAATCCACAGCTGTTCGAGCCTAAAGTCAAGGACTTATCTTTAATATTGATAAATATCAACCACCTTTTGAATTCATACAGGCCACACCAGTCTCGAGAGAGCTTGATAATGTTGCTCAGAGAACAAATTGAACTCAAGAGGGCCGAAATGAAGAAGATTGACGATGTAACGGGTGAGATAAAGGCAAAGATTTTAAGTTTGGCTGATGCGAAAGATACGACACTTCCAGACAAGATCGAACCATCGGGTGTCGCAGAGGATGAAGTTCATGCAGGTGATCCTGGTATAGTGAATGACGACTCGTTGCAGGAAAGCAGGGCTGACATTCTCGTAAAGATTCTTAATGAAATTACCTAGCAAAAAAGTGACGATTTAATAGAGATGATTTAATTATGATGTTACTACTTTAAACATGGGAACGATCTAGAAACCAATAAGACCACGTATCATGTGTAGTATCAAGAAAAATGACAACGACGCCATGGTAAATTTAGAAAAGATCTAAAATATCACTGTTCGTTTTGCTCTGTTGGCCATCCCCGAAGCTCAAACTTCCCAAACTCTCCGAAGCCTTCGCAACAGCCGGAGTCGAAGCAGGCACATGATTGTTAAACAAATTCAAAATATCATTTGTGTTTGTCTTTGATCCCTCTGACTTTTGATTGCCATCGGAAGGAGCAGGTGTATTAAACAAGTCGTTTAATTCGTCCAATAAGTTACCTGAACCGGGGTTGGACTCGGCCGTTCCTTCGCCGTCATCGTAGTCGTCAAAGTCAAGGAGGTTTTCATTCTTAGCATTATTGACAATGTCCTTCTTTGCTTGGTTCTGCAAGTCTTCAATGTTCATATTGGCGGACAGTCGTCTGGACCGCTTTCCATTCGATAACCCAGAGTATGCGGTTTTGTCCACAAACGTGAATGCTGGCTTATGGTAAACGGAGGACAAAGTGGATAACTCGTTGATCAATGATTCCAAGACAGCTGGACTGAACGTTGCAAGATTGGGGTTAATTGGAGGCAACTTGGTCAACAATATCTTCTTTTGTGATTCTTGCGAGGAAGATGAAAGCAATCTCCAATAAATATAGGCCTTGTCTCTAACGTCGGCATTTTCACATTCGTTTGTTGCGTGGTCTAACACCTTCTGAAGCAAATTCGAATACTTCTCGCCAGATGAGGAGAGATTAATCTTAACTATAGTTGTCAAAATGTTCAATTGCAATGCTGGCTCGTATTCCAAAAATCCAGTAACCAAGACAGATAACTTGTCGTGTAAATTTGAAAAGTACTTGGGATATTCTCCCAATAACCAGATGTAACCAGACAATGAGTCATTGGTGTCCAAATCATCGATGTGATTCGAAATAACTGGTATTATCAAAGTGATGAGATCATTCTTACCAGGATATCTTCTCAAAATGTTTGTCAAGACAACAATTGCTTCATTGATGATCAACTCGCCCCCTCTCTGATCTATCAAGTTGCATAACAAGTTGACAGACTTTATGACATATGTAGAAATATTGATAGCTACCGATCCAATTGACCGGACGGCTTTAGAAACCAATGAAGGCTCAAATTCCATTGCATACTCCTTAAGCTCACCTAACAATAAAGAGCTATTATTCTCGTTCGCAAGTCTGATCATAATCTCAATCTTCTCTAGCTTGAGATACAATGGATCAGAGTATTTGATGAAGAATACTCTTAATTCTTTCGACAATACTTGGGGATACTTCTCCAAGATAATCCTAATATTTTTCAAACCAACATATTGAGCCTCCGGAATCGAAGAACTGACCAACGACACCAAAGGTGCTGATAACTTTTTTAAAACATTATTCCTCTGTACAGTGACAGGGATGGTTTCCAAGTGATGGATTATAGCCTTGATTGAACTTAATACAACTGACGGGTTAGCATGCTGCAACTGTGGAATGACTCTCTCGATTATATGGTTGGCTTCTTCTGCATTAGAGGTGTCAAAGTCTGTCAATGCGGTCAAGATAGTGATCCTGCCCCATTCTGTACACTCATTGAGGCACAATAATAAGCTTTTGCAAGTTGAACTATCAACCTCAAAAACAGTCAATTCAGGGTTTTTGTTCATGTCCTTAATTTCATACAATGCATTGATGGCATTTGCAATTACCATGGGGTTAGGGTCCTTCAAAAGGTCTTTGAGCTGGTCCAAAAACCCATACTCTGTGCACATGTCCGGGTTCAAATCGAACAATTTGGCTACACAAATAGCAGCTGTTTTACGGACATAGGGGTTGTCGTCCTTCAAGGTGCGCTGAAGTGGAATCTCCATGTAGTCTACCATCTTCGAAACCCGAATACAGCCCATAGTTCTTATTGCCAACGCTCTGACTAACGGATTAGGATCCTCAGTATCTTGCACAAACGTATTAACAGCCAAAATGCAAAGTTCTGGGTGAGTCTTTGCGTAGTTCATCAAGTACAAGTATACCAATTTCTTCTGCTCTAAGTCATAGGTAGCAATGTTCTTTAAAACATCAGGAAACAACGATGAAACGTCTTTGCCAACTGTCATGGCTTGAATCACCCGTTGAATAGCATCCTTGCGCTCATTTTTGTACTGGGAGACTAACCCACTCTTTAACTCGAAGGTTTCTCCCTTCCTGGGGCCCTTCAAAAAGTTACGTATCTTCTTTTCAAGAGACATTCTCAGATCTAGATCCCTTATGCCCCTTACTCGTAGATACTCGACTGATTCTCTCCACCACGTATCCAAAAATTTCCAAAATTGTTTACACTGAACAATACACGTGACCGGATTATATAACTTACACGTGACTATAATCAATTTCGACTGTAGGACCAGGTGTGTTACTAGAGGATATGGCCGTCTATGGCGGCACTGTGAGTAAATCTCATGCGAGACGCCTGAGGCTAAAGGCAGATGTACCTGAGTTCTCAAGTGATGAGGAAGAATCGATCATTACGACTTCTAGTGCTAAACTAATGAGTGTTGTTAGAGATGAGTCTACAACTTCACAATCTTCTCAGATCAGGCAAGACCCTTCGTCCCAGCTCTTACCACTGGTTTCTCTTGAAAAACGAAAGAGACTGCCAAAGAAGAATTCGCAAAGTCATGACTTTATTAATGATCCACATTTGACGACGTCGCCGCGGAAGCTCGCTAAAGTTCTTGACTTTATTGAGAGGTCCCCACAGAAGCTCAAACCGCTTAGGTCCCAAACAGTCAAAGACAAAATTCTCTCTCTCTCATCTCCGAAGGCGAGCTCTCCAAAGAGGCCAATGACTTCGCCTTTGACGGTGCAAGAAAAGGGTGCATGGAATGATTTATTTAGCAACATTAACCAAGTTCAACAGCAGGTTGTAAAGGTTAATGACATGCATTTTTCAGAAAGTGATCCGGAAGACGATGAAAACTCAATTTATGCTACATTTGCGGTAGATGTGGAGTCAATCTGTGAAGTTATAAAAGAATCACTGCAGGTTTTGTCAGAACCGCCCGTCGATGAAAAAATAGATAGTGGCTTGTTATCTCTGAACACTCCTGACTTCGTCTCTGGTAGACGCAGATATGGGGATGAGAGAAGCTTCTTGATTGAGGAAGAAGATGTGGTTCCAGTGGCACAAGCAGAAAATACAGCAGTACCAATTGCTGAGCATGTTAGTAACATCAATGACTTGCGAGTACTGGGAAATAACGTTCAAAGAAGCGAAGAAATACAGTATCTTTGTGAAGGTTTAGCATTAATTCCGTCACCTGATCTCTTAGCTTCAAATACGGCGTTAGTCGCATGTTTGCTAGAGTTGGCGGTACAATTGTGCGAAGACAGCACAAGAACTGAATTTATCATTAAAAGCAGTATTATGGTTTCGCAAAGATTGCTGAATATCATTCAGCACCTCGAAAAGATTACCAGTAATACAAATGCAAGTATACTTGGTTGGTTGACCTCAATATCTATCTCCCTACTTGTTTCAGCCTCGAGTCCACAAGGGCGTAGAGAAATTAGCAAAGAAATAAAGTTATATCTAAAGAGCATATTTCTTCAACTAGGACACACTATTCAAGATACAACGCTACTTCTGCATTCCTCGCGAGCTATTCTAGAACATCTACAGAACAGGCTAGGAGTTTCCAAAGAACTACAGTCAAAATTTATAACGAATTTACTTGATTGTGACTGCATTTACAATCAAGGTTTGTTTGAATTAGTCAGTGACTTGTGTTCAAAAATGACTGCTACCGACTCTCATGTTCAAATGTTCGATTACTTGGAAAAATATTTTGAAGAATGTCATACTCTCTCCAACTTAGGTTGTTATCCACAAATACTATCACTGGCTCTTGTACGCATTGAGAAAAATGCGAGCACAAACGATGATATTTTGTGCATAAAACTCTTGACGATAATATCAACCAACTACAGCCATATCCTGGAAATTGCAGATATAATTTACACGGAAGAGTATCTGCAAAGATTGCTTTCTTTTCTAAATAAATGGTACTCAACTGAAGGGACATCTTCCTTGGATAGCACCAATACTAGTGTCTCCTTGTTCATTCTAGGATATCTAATTAATTTTGTGGAATCGGGAAGGTTCTGTATTAGAGATTTTAATCTTATTAATCAGAATATTCGAAGGCTCGAATGCATGGCTTGTCTGTCAGATGCCAAGAGACACATCTTTGGGTACAATACCATTTTTTTGGGCCATTTGAAAGTTGCTCATCCGTCTCAAGTTCAATTGTCGCTGGTCAACTTGATACTGCAGTTAAATGAGTTCAAGCAAGACATAGATAACGCGGGCGTCATTGCCAAAATTAATACAATTATTGCAAGTTTATCAGCAATACTGGACCCTTCTTAGAAGGCAATCAAAATATTACGCATGAGTTTGGGGTCTTAAATTCAGTAAATACGAATAAACTAACCTAAATTTTTGCCATGGATTAGTGAATGATCTAATACTGTAGATAGCTCTTCGCGCCATTCCCAATTCACTCTCCTCTGGCTCTAGTTTTAGTGCATAAGCACTGCCTTCACTAGGATATTCGACATGCATTTACTCGTCCTTGATTCCAGCAATAGCTCTGCCAGTGTAGTACAAGGGCAATATGGTGGAAACAGTGAAGAGGGCGTAGTATGGGTAGACGATGAACTTAGAGTACTTTCCTCTCAACCACAAAGGCTTCTTGCTGTTCTGGTAGTGCTGCTGCAACTTAATAACTCTTTGAGGGTCCATCTTTGCGTGTCTAAATCAGGATATCTGTTAGTATTGCACTTTTAATGCTGGTCAGCCGGTCTACGAACTCTTCTCTGGGTATGAATGCGTTAGACGACCGTGTCAGATGTTTAGTCTACTGATATTTCCTCTTCATTTTTCTGAATCATAATTGGTTGGAACTGTGACCTGCATATTGTGTGCTTATGTAATTTTATACTAATAGTAGTCGGACAGGTCCGAGTCCAGAAGGTCAATAACTTGCCGTGGTCTGCGGCCCCTTCGTGGCAGAGGGGTGAAGCTCTCTACGTCTTCATCGTGGAAAGCATCTAAAGCGTCTTCCAATTCGCCATCGCCTGATAAATCTGCCTCATTATCTAAATTAGAATTTGGATGACTTCCAGTGCGACGAGAATAGTGTTCTGGATTCTCATGATTACCCACAGACTCTTCGTCCAGGCTTATATACCCATTCGCCTGGTTATCGCCCTCACTTTCGATCGGTTCCTCGTGAAAAATGCCTTCGTCATCATAGTACCCACAGTACTCGTTGTCGGTATTGTAATGTCCCTGGTAAACCCCGTCCACGGTAAAGTGTCCCTCATATTCGCCATCAGAATTGTATTGTGCATTCAAGTCATGGTTATTTTCGCTTTCTGCCCCAGACGACAATCCGTCATCTTCGTTGTATATGTCTCGACTTATCTCATTAATATTCCTTGAGTCTAAAAAACTGTCTTCCGAATCGTAATTGTTATCTTCAGCATTACCTGAAAGGACGATATCGTCGTCATTGTCATAGTCTTGATACGCATCTCTTTCCTCCCTATCCCACTCGTCCTCGTCCCTCGGAACTCGGAAATGTGCACCACAATGTAAGCATTGAGATCCATGTGCTTCCCAATGGCAGTTGCCACACCTTGGTACTCCGTCCGAGTTATCAATAAGTGTTAGTGCGGAATCGAATAACAGTCCAAATAACCTATTATTTTTCAGATCCTTCTCGTAGCCTTTCGAGCTATCTATTTGCTCGTGCTTAAGCTTCTCTCTGGTCATGACAGATTCATTCGTCTCTATCGTTAAGTCAAATACGTACTTCGCGATTTCTTTGAGCTGAATATTTAACACAGGCTTGTTGATGATTTCATGACGGCAAGTTGGACAGTTCATTTTGTTCCCAAACCACGAATGGATACAATCATAGCAAAATGAGTGGCCGCATTCTGATATAAATGGAACATGCATAGTTTCTGCACATACGGTGCACTCCAAGCTGGATGCGATTTTATCGAGTAGATTGCTTGTTAATTGATGGTCCTTTTATAATTTGTTAGTAAACTTCATGGGTGATATCGGCACTAGTCCAAGCTATCTTTAACATACAACTCCATCCCAAATAGTTCGTTCCCCGCTGCCGGAGGACATTACCGGAAAGAGGCGTTCTAACTCAAGTTAAACTTGTACAGTATTGACATGTTTGATATTATATGCAGGTCCGTTTTTGACATCAGCCGCTCCTATAAAGCTCTGTATTTACAAGCTTGATACTTCTATATGCAATTTATCTATATGTCCTATTTGTTCTCTTTATCCATTTTTCTGTCATCTAGTACCCAATTATCGAGAAACGTAATGAGTTCACCAATAACTTTTTCCATCTCCGTTTCGTTTCGCTCCAATCTTATTAAAATGTCCGCGATCAATCCCTGAAGGCGAGTTATAGCTTTTACAATAGAGGCTCTGGTGGCGATGGACTTTTCCAAAAAGTCCCTCAAGAAGATGAGGCGTTCATCTTCTACTGGAGCAGCTCCGTTCTGGATGAGCAATTGATTTTGATCATTCTTAAAATTGAATTCAACCCTGAATCGTTGAACGTCTGTATCGAGTTGTTGAAGTTTCTTCGATAGATTATTCTCAATAAAACAGCACTGGTTCTTTAAGTATGGGCTCAACGTAACTTCATTTATCGCAAATTGCTCAATTTTTTCTCGCATTGCATCAAATTTACCAAATGCGCAAAGATTGCGTAGTTCCAAATTGAATCTAAACATTCTTCCTCGATCATTTAAGTCGAAGTCACGTACGCCTTCCAATAGACTCTCCGCTTTTTCATATAAAGTGTTGTTTGTGAGTATTCGAGAGAAAAACAACCGATCGTTAGCTGTGAGATTATGCTCTAACTCATCAAACACTTTTTCCAGCTTGGCTTTATCCAGAACGAGTTGGAGGTTGAATAATTTTAGTGACCACTGGTACTTCTCAAAGAGACCAACTCGGCTGTACAAATCGGCAATAATTTTCCGATTTGTGGCGTCTGAGCGTCTGAATGTGTTCTTCATAACTTGTGCGTCGGGCATTACACCTTTACTCAAGACATCAATAAAGCCCTTATTGATTCGAAACTGTACATCCTCCCCAAACTTGATAATGTCGCCATACTTGTCTCGCTTCCAGTGGTTTGCAACCCAATTGCGCGAATCGTACTTCTTCCGCTTAATCTCGAAAATGTCATTATGTACGCTGTACGGGCAAAGCTGTGAGTTGAGTGATGTAATTCTTAGCGATATCAAAAGTTTCTCCCTTAGTTGTGCTGAAAACGCAGAATTTGACGACACCCACTCTCTAATTCTCTTTGAAAACTCTGGAGCGTGTTGGGGGTATGTAAACACAAAGGAGTCAAAAATCTGCTTTAGATATATGGGCTTGAACGCTAACTGATCCTGAATAGACTCGAAAAGCTTGAACAACAGAATCACGTCGCAGTTGTCGACATAGTACTGGCTCAAGATGCTGTAATAAGATTCGTCCCAGTGTCCTCCAGCGTTGATGTCTGCCAACACGGTCTCTATAACGTTCAAATTCGAGTAGCGAACGAGAAATACGAGCACAACGCGGTAGCAGTCAACCTTCTCCTCTGGGTAACTGATGCGATTAATGATGTTCCGAAGAAGCTGCAAGTCCTCTTCAGTGATTGACTTTTTTATGTTGTACGGCTCACGTTTTATTATGTGGTGTTGCCAATTGACGACTCGGATTGCATAGTGGTGGGCCGCCTTGGCTGATATAGCGAGTTGATGAAGTTTTTCGAGTTCGTCGCTGTTGCCAAATCGATGGCACTGATCCAAGAGAATTGCAAAACACTTTGGGGAGAGTCGCGATATACCTGCATCTACCCATACGCGGACAAACGCATTCAACTTATCAAAGAGTGCGTCCGCGCGCACGAGCAGGCCCAAAACCGTCTCCAAGAGGCCAACTTCCAAGCGTGCGGCCGTGCCCAGCCGGCTCAGTTCCACCAAAGCCAGAAATAAAGAAAGTGCTGTCTCCACGTCGTAGTTGTGGATGTAAGCGCTTAACACGTATGCCAAGTTTTTGGAGCTGTGTCGCCTCAGACGTACGCACTCTGCAAAAAGCGTTTCTAGCCGCTCCAAATCGTTCATGTGATAGCTTGTCCATATGAAATGCTCAGTGAAGTGCACAGAGAGTCGGGTTGGAGCACTTGCTTCTCGCCGCTGGCGCTCGGCGTCCACGCGAGTACATATCTGGTGTAAGAGCGGCGTGCGCTCGTAAATTGCAAAGCAATGCGGCTCGTCCACGTCCAAGTCAGTCTGCCATCGCGGTCGCTCGACATCCATATCCATCTCTAAATGGTTAATGAGCGTGTCGCCGCTAGGCAGTGCTGCTGGGGGCGCACACGCTGGCACGAGCGACGCAACTTGCTCGTCAACCACTCGCATCAACACTGCAAGGTCCACCACGTTACCGCGTTCTGCAATGAGGCTCGCGATGCCGGCTAGATCACCGCTCCGGTTCATCCTCAACAAGTCCTGCTCCGCACTGGCCGAGCCGCTGGCTGCGAGCACGTCTGCCGCCGTGGCCGCAGAGGCGCTCGCCCACCGTACACATGCAGGCCGCCTCCGAAAGTCGAGTGTCACCACAACGCGAGGATATTCGCGGATGGCTCTCCAGCTTCGCCATCCCGGTCCTCTCCGTCGCGCGACCAGGCACGCTCGCAGTAGCATCCCATATACTGGCCTTTTTTGAAAAGTTCTGACACGCTTGCAGCTAGATACACCAGACAAGCAAAACGTCAAAAGCTCAGTCGCCCACCCAGCTCGATTCGGGTAGACCGCATTGCTCTACGCACACGCCCAATCACTACGCTACGTTACCAGCACGGCTCTAGCCGTCTATCCCGTCTCTTGAGACCGCCTCACCCAGTCTTAGGTAATATATTATTAACATGTTCCCAATTTGGCAGGGAATTGCGAGGCAGCGCTACAGTAGTTGAGCGTAGTGGACTTGACATCATAGATCCTGGCAGAGCGTGTAGGTCTAGAGGTGTATCCTTGCGGAATTATTGCTCGATATCTTCCTTCCGCTGATTTGTCAAGAGCATGGATAGTTTAATTGACTTCTGTCATGGCTTTGTATTCACTAAATTTGATCGAGTTTAAACGCTAACGTGTGCTCAAGTAGGTTAGTCTGTAATCCCCAGAGGGAAACTGGCTACCGCTATTATAGTCTTTGTGCGCGGGATGCCACTGTACACTTCTTTCGTGACTCTTTAGGGCCTACCTTCTGCTCGCGTTTTTGGACCTCACCTCTTGCGCCGTATTGCTATTCTTGCAGTTTATAGAGTTGTTCAGTTTTAGGCGAGGTTTCTGTGGCTGTAAATTACTTGACAGTTTGTTAATACTTGTTGTAAAGTACTTTAGAAGAGTGAGTGGTGCTTGCAGAGTATTTCAGTGTTTCCTGAGCACTTCAGTGACTGCTCGTCAGTTCAGTTACGATGCGATTCCTACTTGAAGAAAACTTGACTCGGCATTGTGCAAAGAGTGTGTAGAAAGATTGGCTGCAATTAACATTTGAGGTTGTTGACTTGCATTCTGCATTGGTAAGACGAGGAATGAGTGATTAGAGTTGAATTTATGGAAAAATTGCCTACTTTCTTCTCGTTTTGACATTCTACTCCTCCGAAAATGACACGCCGTAGAAAGGCAACTACAGGAACCCTTCTTCAAATGCGCTGCATCGACAGATTCACTTTTTGACTGCAAAAGTCAAAGTTTGATGTGTGAAGTCGCAACAAATACTTTTTGACGGCAATTTTTACCGGTGATTATCTGCCCTTACTATGGGCCCTGATCAACAACCCTGAGCCTCTATTGTTATTATAAACTTTGAACCGATATTCAACAGCCAATATTTGCACTTCTATGTTCAACCTGTGATGATTGCTCCTTTGTGACTGTGCCACTGCGAGAAATTAAGTGACTATACGTTACTGTGTAACAACTCAATGTCCCTTTTGGGCATGGATTGCTTTGCTCTCTCAACTTATATAATTACTTACTAATCGCAACAATTGTACTCGGCTTCCCGTGCCAAGGTTTCCTCTTGAGCAGCGAGAATTTCGATGGGTCGTGTCCTTCCCAATATTGGAGCTTAAAACCAAGCAGGGTCGCATTCCGCTCTAAACGCACAAGGATAGAACCACGCCTAGAGTACATGGATGACTCCTGGTGCTACGCCCTGGCTTATCTGAGTAACCTGGAACTTCCGTGAGGCAGCACGCTCCGGATATGCTTAGCACGTTGGCTCCGAAACCACCTTCCGACCCCCAACTTCCCCAGGCCCACCAAACCCAGCCTCACTAAACGGCTCAGAGCATCTTGATTTGTCTGGAAGCCACTGAAAATGTCTCATGGCAGTATTAGACGGTCCTTCATCCCCAGTGACCCCGAATGTCTCTTTAGAAGCCAGTCTGCAGGCTCTCGTCAAACGTGCGCTACCCGATACCACGACCCTGTTGGGTCAGACGCGGAAGATGCGGATGTGGATATTGACGTGCTTCGGCCGGTATCGTCAGCACGAGTGCGTGTCCAAGGTGTCGACTTTGAAGAGCTTGACGAGTTTATTCGCGAAGAGCGCGAGAGCGCGATCGAGGTTGTGATACCCACCAGCAACCGCCGCGGTAACCGCGCAAATGCTGCGCTTCCGGTAAAAATACCAGGTTCGTTTCCAACTAGCGCTATGTCTGAGGTTACTGAGCGCGTGCGATCGGCGGACTCAATCGTCAGTGAGGCGGTAATGTCTGAGGATGCAGAGTTGCCGACACGATTCAGCTTCTTTTCGTCCGCAGCCGAACTGACGATACACGGTCCAAACATATCCCTGTTGTTGGAAGACTCTGCTTCCGTTGCTACTTTGTTTGCTGATGAGGAGCAGACGTGGTGGTTGGACTGCGTCTGTCCGACTGACGCTGAGATGCGTATCTTGACGAGAGCTTTTGGATTACACCCATTGACGGCGGAGGATATTTCCATGCAAGAGTCACGCGAAAAGGTTGAATTATTCAAAAACTACTACTTTGTGTGCTTTCACACGTTTGAGCAGGACACTGAGTCGGAAGACTTTTTGGACCCCATCAATGTGTACATTGTCGTGTTCCGTACCGGTATCTTGACGTTTCACTTTACTCCGTTGGACCACCCGGCTAATGTACGTAGACGTGTCCGCCTGTTGCGCAACCACATTCAGGTTAATGCAGACTGGTTGTGCTATGCCATGATTGACGACATCACCGATGGCTTTGCACCCATCATCACCAGTATTGATCACGTGACTGACTCACTACAGGATACCTTGTTTGATCCCACCAACACTGAGTTTGCGGACGTGTTGCTGAAGATTGGCATCACGCGCCGCAAGGTGATGGTGTTGATGCGCTTGTTGACCAACAAGGCAGACGTTGTAAAAATGTTTGCAAAACGCTGCCAAGAGAATGCGTCCACTATGCATGGACACCGCATGTACCCGGCACCCGAATCAAGCGCTTTGAACCGTACCGAGGATGCTAATGCTATGGAAACTAAAAGTCCATCAGATTTCCCAAGTCGCGCTCGCTCTCAAGGCCGAAATGAATCCCCTAATGTGAGTCACTCTCACTTGATTGCACACCCCAGGGCAGAAATCGCCTTGTACTTGAGTGACATACAGGACCACCTTGTCACCATGTTTCAAAACTTATTGGCAAATGAGGGACTCTTGAGTAATTCACACGCAAACTACTTGGCCCAATTGCGGGTTCACGCCATAGCATCGAACAATCGCATCACAAAACTTTTGACAACGGTAGCCATGTTGGGTCCCATGTTCCTCTGTCTCCAGATTGTCACCGGTTTATTTTCCATGAATGTTTTTATACCGGGCCAGACGGTTGAGTCACGTCAGTGGTGGTTTGGGATTTTCGGAGTTGTGTTTTTTGTGATACTCCTGGTTCTTGTTATTGGCAGGTGGTCTGCTAGGCGTGCGGAAGAGCGCGCGCACAGAAAGACAACTCCCATGCGGAATCCTACTAAAATCTTCACAAAACAAAAGCCTTGGGAGCCCACAAAGTCTATCCTTACATTTCCAGGAAAATTCGTATAACTCACTAAAACCCCTGGTTTACTGGTTTGTGGGTTTGTGTATCTAAAATATTATTATTAGTAATAGTCATAATTTAAACCTACGGTTACATTTTATTACAAGTCATCTGTTCAAGCTTTCTTTGTCTTTTTGTTCTTGACTGTCTTATCTTTGTTCTTGGTGGACTTGGAGCTGCCTTCGTCAAGACGAATCCAAATCTCATTCTCTTTGGAGCCCTCCGGAAGCTCAGGACCCTGTTTATTGTTGAAGACTTCTTTTCTCCATTGCTGTAAGTTCTTCTTCTTAGTATACTTTCTCTTATCCTTCATCCTCATCTCTTTTGACCTGTAGGGTGCAAATTTTTTGATTCCAATAAAGGAATTCAACTGTGCATCGTCAGCCAATAATATATCCCGGGTAGTCAAGCCAAATGCTTCAGGAGATACTTCACGGTACTTGAACTTTACGTCTTCACTCTTAGAACGGCCCCTTTCTTCCTCCACCTCATCCATTATCAAGGTTTTATTAGCTTCAATAATCTCCTCTGCCCTAATCCTGAGAGCTTCTTTACCCTTCTTTGAAGATTTCTTTTCCTTCAATACCTCCTTCTTGGACTTCTTCTTGGCGGGTTCTTCGGAATCCAACGACTCGCCAATATCTTCCTCTTCGTCGCCGTCGTCTTTGGCGTTAAAGTCTCCCATTATCTCGTCATCGTCCCACTGGGGCTTCACATTTTCCGCATCATAGTACTGCTCGTTAAAAACTTGAGCCATCTTGCTATCCCAGTCAGCATCGTCAAAGTCATCATTAAGCAATGACTCTCCAAATACCTTCTGGATTGTTTCGTCGCTAACCTCGCTGCCGACAGACTCCTTGATATTGGCGAGTCTGTCCATAACTTTGTTAATCTTGGAAGTCTTTTTCTTCTTCAAGAGCTCCTGCTTCTCCTCCGCCTCTTTCAACTTGAGATCTTGCTGCATCTCTCTCTGCCTCTTCCGCAATTTGGTGGCGGATCTCCGTAAGGTGGCTTGGTTACGTGCGTACGATACAATCTCAGCAGAGTTTGCATCCTCATATCTAAAGTTGTAAGCGTGCTCAAACTTTTCTACCGCGTCGTCGAAATCCTCCTCATCGTCTTGGTTGATCTTGTCCAAGTTGATCACCTTGTCATCTTTCCGTGGAATCCACGCTTGTTTGTCGAGGAATTGGCTCAAGAAGGCCTCTTCGTTGGCGGCGGGATCAGGCAATCTCGTAACATGGCTCAGTGCGTCATCTATCAATTCCTGTCTTGTTGGTGCCACCTTTTTCTTGAATAACCCGCCGTCACTGTCATCACCCTCGTCTCCTGAATTCGAGGCAAAGGCATCCTTGATGTCTGCGAGTAATTGGTTCCTCTCATCTCGTTGCGCAACTGCAAATGGCTTCTCGCCATCTACTGTGTCGAACTTTTCTGAATCGTCTTCTCTTTCACCCTCGCCGTCCTCGTCTTTGTATCCTCCTGATAACAAGTTCATTCTGTGGTAATCCTTCAAATACATTGGCTTCTCCTTCTTCTCAACAGATGTCAGTTCTCCAATGTCATCAAAGAACTTTGTGTCGGGGTCCAAGAGGCGCTCTGGATCATCCTTTATTGCTTTCAAGACTCTCTCTATTCCCTTCTCCACGTCCTCCGTAATTAACTCGCCATACTCGTCTTCCTCCTCCGATGAGGAAGACTCAGAGTCTGACTCGGGTTTCTCAACCTTCTTTTTGGGTTTGGGCGCTGGCGAAGGCTCTACGGGGGCTACCTCCACTGCCGTCTTGTCCGAGCTGCGCTCAGCCTCCTCTTTGGCCTTCTTAGCGGCTGACTTCTTTCTCGCCATGGTTGTACTAAATCACGTTTAAATTAAAATAGTGTACAAATGTTTTTTGGAGCGATGAGCTCCAATTTTGTTAACTAAATACAGACCTCTCCTATAAACGCGCAGCGCCTAGTTTCTGGGGCATCTTCTTGACGGTGTACCACCATCTGAAAGCAATCTCACATCTGTTCAAGTCCAAGTTCTCACTGAGAACCTTCCACAACGCCAATGTCAAGTAATTGCGTTCGCTCTGGTTGCTCTGCTCAATCTGCAGCCAAATCTTCTCAAGCCAGTGTACAAAGTTAGACAAGGGAAAGTAGGGCACGAGGTTGACCATTGCCAATATTAATGCCTCTCTGGTAGTTTCTGGTAACAAACGTGTTTTAGCCGTTACAGGCACCTCTCCTGGAGGCAAGAGATGTACCTTCATCAAATCCTTGGGTTTTTTACCCTTTGTGGCGTGGTAGACATCTCCGGACTTGCGACTGTCCCTGTCCAACGCACTGAGTGTAGAGTTGGCTTCAATTTCCAGTACTGGTTGTGCGGAGCTGAACGCCATTTCCTGTACATTGGTGGCCGTGGGTTGGTTGATGGCAATGCCTGCCCTTGTGTTGCTGCTTCTAAACACCAAAAACTCAAAAAAGTCTTCACTGGTGGTGTTGTACATTGAGTTTGGCGTCTTGACGGGGTTCGACAAGACGCGCTTTCCCAATGTTTCGATAGCGATACTCAATTGGTTGGCAGAAATGCATCTGGGAAACTGACTAAAGAGGAGCAGCACATACTTGATATAGTCTTGTGCATTGTACCTCCTGCTCATGGAGAAGCAAAAGAGCAATACTGAATGTGCGGCCTCCACTAAATCGTAGTCATTATACCTGGTGTCGTCGGCGAGCTGCATGCACAATTCAAAGATTTCGAAACGCGCAAACTTTTCATTCTTAAACCTCAGCTGCAAGTAATTCTCCCACAAGCCCAACACAAATAGCGCCTTGGAGCGCGATACATAGTTGTTATTGAAAGCTTCCGGGTTCAAATTAATATGCGAGTTGTTGCAAAACAAATAGTGTGTCGCCACCTCAAAGTCCGAGACCGAGTGCAAAGCCAACTCAATGCTGGTGTAGTAGACAAAGTTGTAAATGTCAAACCCGCCCTGGCCAATTGCAAGCAAAACAAAATTGAGATAGTACATGCTGTGCAAGAGGCGCAACGAAATGTGCCTGTACTCGGTCTCCACCTCCGCGAGCGCACGCCGCTTAAACGGACTAAAGAGCGAAAAGCGGTCATTGCATGCCACAAAGCGGGAGAGAATACCCTGGAACACAACCATCTCGCTAAACAAGACACTCTTCATAAAGTACCAAAACTGCTGGTGCGCCTCATCATCGGTACGGAAGCTGTCCTTGCTGTTAAACACGGAGCGCTCGGCACTCGCACACACGTCTTCGTTGAACACCTCTATCCGCGCCAAACACTCGAGCACCGTATCGTATGCGCCAGGGGTATAACTCAACTCGCGGAAGCAGGCATCCAACAACGCCGAAAGCTTTCCAATGTACCGCACAACCGGTTGCAGCAACACTTGCTTCCCTTTGTCATCTCCCTCTCCACTTCCTCTACTTATCTCAAAAAGGGCAGAGCACACCCGCAACGATGCATCGCGGTTATCAAACACCAACTCTATTGCGCTCCGCGCCAAACGCTCGACGCCTGCGCCACTAACGTAGCGTTCCACCCGCTCTCCTTTCGCCAACGTCGTTGCAAGGCACATTACCGAAAGGTGCACAACGTCTGGCGCGCCATAAACACCATAGTCCATTGCACGCGCAAACAATGTCCGTGCCGCCACGTCCCACCTCAGAAAGAAGGACCTGTACTCATACCACCGCGGCCGCGTGTGTAGCGCGTCCCGCACCTCGTCCGCGAGAAACACGCCCGCCAACACGGGAAGCACCCGCCAGCCGTTGCGCCGAAAGTCATACAGCGCAAACCGCTCGAGCTCGCTCAACAAAACCTCGTAAAACAGACAAAGCAGAAGTGTCGGACACAGCACGCGCGCCTTCTTCTCCGCAACTAGCCGAAATACCTCCACTACCGCGTGGCGCTGTGCAAGCAGGCCCGCAAACAAGAGTGGCGACTGCAAAACGCTCGCAATCACCAACCGCAAATTGTGCTCCACCTTCACATATGGCACGTAGTGGTAGACGTAGCTCAACTGCTGCGACGCGGTAGCGTCGCTGCGAGGGAAACGCAAGTCGTTTACGAGCACATCAAGCTCCAGAGGGACACCACCAAGACCCCTGCCATACTCCCCAACTCCCCTCCCATGCTCGCCAGTACTTCCTCTCCCACTCTCGCCTCTCTCTTCCCCTGCTCCGCCCCTTCTAAGTAGCTCCCGTCCCTGCGGGCCCAATCTGCGCGCTAAGTCAGACATGAGTGTCGCCAACCTCGCTCTCTACGTTTGAACAACTATTGTTCACCAGTATGCCGGACCAATACCGCCACGTGGCGCTCCCCTCCCGCTCCCGCTCTAGCCCAAAAGCTGCACCCGTTCGCTGGAGCCTCGCCGGGGCATCGCACGCCGCCAGGCGGCCGTCGCTCGCTCAGTGCCGTCCGCCGTAGCCGCGCTCAGGCGCTGCTGCTGCTGCTGCTAATTCCCGCAGCGACGCACAAAAAAAGCCTCATCGCCTGCGAGAGTATAAAGTGCACCGAGGTTCCGTTTTCTGCGCTCCAACGAACTTTCGCCATCGCTGCTGTCTACTGATGATTGTACGCGCTGACGCCTCCACCGACTGCCCTGGATACCGCCGCAACTAGACGACACGGACCTGGAAACGTTACCGTTACACTGTTACTGCAAGCCTGTTTGAGCGAGGAATGAGCAGACACCCTTCTCGCCAAGCCTAAAAGATTTAATGTCCCACCAAGAGACAAACGTGCCACCAACAGCGGCGTCTCACGGCGAGGCGCCGCGGGCGCCCGTGCTGGCGCCGCACATGCTGCAGTCTGCGGTTGAGTCTGACGACGAGAGTCCGTTGCTGCCGCACGACTCGGTGCGGGCTTCGCAGCGAGTGTCGCCGCGCAACTCGCACTCGCAGTCGCACAGTTCGAGGCGTAACTCGCACTCGCATGCGTCCACGCTCGGCGTGGACTGGAAAGCCGCGTACCACGACGGTTCTGGTCCGACTGGCGACCACCCGCGTCGCCGCGGGTCGCGGTCGCAGTCTATATCTGAGCGCATCAAGCTGTTTATCTCGCCGCTCCGCGAAGCGGAGCGTGGCGCTCCGCGTATGCGGCGCGAGCGGGTAGGTTCATACTCGTCGTATGTGTCTGACGCTGACTCGCACGCCTCGCAAGAGACGGAGGAGGATGTGTGTTTTCCGATTATGCCAGAGCACGTGAGAGTGAATGGGATTGACTTTGACGAGATTGATGAGTTTATCAAGGAGGAGCGCGAGCAGCAGGAGTTGAATGTGCGTCTGCGCAACTCTGTTGCTCAGCACACGCTGTTTTCAGGTGTGAGTGGAGTGAACGGTGTGAGTGGAGTGAACGGTGTGAGTGGAGTGAACGGTGTTCACAGGGAAAGCATTCACAGGGATAGCATTCGGGACAGTGTGTCTGCAAATAAGCGCAAGTACACGCCCAAGCGGTTACTTCAGAAGCTCACGCGTCAGGAAGAGGCTGCAGTGCCGAGCCAGGCGCCGAGCGCCTTTTTCAATAGTGGGCGGAAGGACTCGGCTGGCTTGATTGACGAAAAGAATTTGTCTGGCCAGTACATTGATGTGGAGAGCTCGTCATCGGACCGCGTAAAGTTTGGCGGTACGAGAATCAATGAGGAGTATGCTCCGTATGCCTCGGACGGAAACTCTTTGCCAACGCGCTTTTCGTTTTTCAGCTCTGAGTCTGAGGAGACGGTGCACGCACCCGACGTTGCCCTGTTGGTTGCTCCCGGAAAGTCCATCTCAACATTGTTTAAGGATGGTCAACCAACGTGGTGGTTGGACTGTGTCTGCCCGACTGATGCGGAGATGCGCATGTTGGCTAGGGCATTTGGAATTCACCCATTGACGGCTGAGGATATTAGAATGCAAGAGACGCGCGAAAAGGTGGAGTTGTTTAAAAACTACTACTTTGTGTGCTTTCACACGTTTGAGCCTGACACTGAGTCGGAAGACTACTTGGAACCAATCAATATGTACATTGTCGTGTTTAGAGATGGCATCTTGACGTTTCATTTTGCTCCTTTGGACCATGCCGCAAATGTACGCAGACGTGTGCGCCAGTTGCGCAGCTATGTTCAGGTTAACGCTGACTGGTTGTGCTATGCAATGATTGATGACATCACTGATGGCTTTGCTCCTGTGATTACTGGTATTGAATATGTTGCTGATTCTATTGAAGACTCAGTTTATGTTGAAGAGGAGGTAAATTTCGGACTCATGTTGCACAAGATTGGTGAATCTCGTCGCAAGGTTATGACCTTGATGAGGCTCTTGTCGAGTAAAGCTGATGTCATTAAAATGTTTGCCAAGAGATGCGCAGAAGATGCTGCAATTGTGAATCACTACCATGTGCCTGAAAATCAGCAGATTAACACTACTAGTTCACGCCCTTCAGCAAGCAGGCCATCTCTGACTTTTGAACACGGTGACCATGGTCTTCATCATGGTATGCCTTCGTCTTCGCCACAGAGGGCTCAACCAAGGGCTGATATAGCCTTGTACTTGGGTGATATTCAAGATCACGTTGTTACCATGTTTCAAAACTTGCTTGCCTATGAGAAAATTCTCAGTGGATCGCACGCCAACTACTTGGCGCAGTTGCATGTTAAAGCTGTCACCTCAAACAATCACATTACAAAGTTATTGTCAAATGTGACATTGGTTGGTACAATGTTCCTCCCTCTTAATACTGTTACGGGTTTGTTTGGAATGAATGTACATGTTCCAGGACAAACTGTTGAAAACCTTAATTGGTTCTTTGGCATTGTGGGTGTTTTGATTCTACTGGTTCTTGTTGTGCTTATTGGTGGAAGCATCTGGACGAGGAGGATTAATGAAAAAGTGCGCAAGAACACTAACCCGTTTATACCTGAGCGCAAGGTTGGTGGAACTAGAAGAGAAGCAGCAAAATCAATTATCAGTTTCCCTAATAAATACGACTGATAGTATTGGTTGCCTAATAGATTTTTATCTGTATTTCAAGGTTTAGCCTTATTCAGGCTTAACTGAATTGTACAGGATGTTTTAACTTTAGTTTATTTGCTTAATTCCAAGTAAATCTTTGGACTTTCTATGTAATATAAAAATTTCGAAGGGCGCTAACGATTTTTAGACCCAATCAATTGGGTTCTGGCACGCCTTCAACAACCTTTCTTCTTCGCTCCCTTCATCCGGGTGGAAATCATACACCCAACTTGCGGTAGCCGGCAAGGACATCAAAATACTCTCAATACGAGATCCAGGAGTCTGCAATCCAAATTGCGTTCCTCTGTCTAATACAAGATTAAACTCAACGTAACGTCCTCTTCTAATCTGTTGCCACTGCTTTTGTTTTTCAGTGAACTCAGTGTCCTTCCTCTTGATAACCAAGGGCAAGTAAGACGGAATGAAAGCGTCGAAGCACGACTCAATGATTCGTAAAATCTCGTTTGCGGGCTTAGTATCAAAGTCGTCAAAAAAAATTCCACCAATACCTCTGGTTTCTTGCCTGTGCTTGATGTAAAAGTATTTATCGCACCACTTCTTATACTCTGGATACAATGAGGTGTCATACTTGTCCAATGCGTCCTTGTGATGCTGGTGAAAGTGCTTAGCATCTTCGTCGTACAAGTAAGAAGGAGTTAAATCACACCCTCCGCCAAACCACCATGCCAGAATTTCGTCCGAGCCTGGATTACTAGTCTCAAAATAACGATAATTAGCATGCACCGTTGGAGCATGGGGATTGTGAGGGTGAATCACTAAAGATAACCCGCATGCAAAGAAGTCAAGACTGCCATCCTCGCTGCTTGACACAAGGTTCCTGTGGTCAGCCTTCATTCTAGCCACTGCCTGTGCAGGTAACTTACCGTGCACGACGGAGATATTTACTCCAGCCTTTTCAAAGGTGTCTCCGCCTTGTAAAACCATTGACAGGCCCCCACCACCATGCTCGCCCCTAGTCCAGCTATCGGTAAGAAAGTTCTCTCGGTCCACAGAAGCAATTGCCTGTGTGATTTCCTGTTGCTTCCATTTGATAAGCATCTCCATCCTCTCCCTCATAGGGAGGGCATCATTGTGAATGTCCGCGGAAGTCACCATCTTCCCAATGTCCTTGGTCGTTTAATCAATTATCTTCTTTTTACCCGTCAACCACGTGTGTTGTCCTGCATACTGGTTTTATAGCCTGAGCCGGAAATATTATTACTTTGGTATCTAAAAGAACTTCTACCTCCTTGAGAATACAACCAGCTTTTACACATATTTAAAGCATCGCTGTTATCAAAATCCACATTGTCTGGATAGGGATCTTCTTCGCTGTACCTCGCTACTAACCACCTAATCGATGACCAATTACTATTAAAAACGGCTACAAGAAAAAACAATTCACTATAAAGAAATGAGTAAACTCATATTCGTGCGAGCTGGTACTGTATATTACTGAGATTATTGCCTCAAGCGCACCCTTTACTTCTTCTCCTCCTTCTTATCCTTCTTCTTCTCTTTCTTCTCTCTGTTACCCTTGGGCACTCTTGCCAACCAGTAAAAGAAAATCGTGGCGATCATATTGAATGCAATGAAAACAATAAAGATGCCCCAGTTTCTCCATCTCTGAGAGAATAAAGAGTTAACAGAAGCCAAGAATTGGTTTGTGTCATTTAAACGACAGTACTCACAATTTGAAGTGGCATCGGGGTTAGACAAGTATCCATGTGCAACAGAAATGTAATCTTTAAAGTATGCGGCACATGTCTGGCCAGCATTAGGCTCAACTCTCAAGTACTCGTTCGGAGAGCAACGTACAGATGCGTTAGCCAATCCAGTAGCTAACATACCTTGCACCAAGTATGTGAAGGGATTGGCTCTGTACATAAAGATCCAGAATCCAGGCAATTGACTGGGGCCAGCCAAAACACCACAAAAGTTCAAACACATGGTGAACAACAAGGTTGCCAAGTTTGCGGCATTGTCAGCGACTTCCATGAAGGAAATACATAATTGACCCATGGTAGAAGAGTAAACGAAGAAACTGGTGACAAACATCCACATCAAAACACCACGACCATTCTGTGCATTAGTAGTGTCTGCATTATTGTAGAAGCCAATAGGGTAGTACCAGCAGAAGAAACTGACAGTACCAACAACAATTTGGAAGGGGATCTCCGATGTAATCTGGCCAGCAATAAAGGCAAACCAACTAAATGTTCTAGAAGGAGCTTCTCTTACTTCATAGACTTCTCTCTGTCTCTCAAAATATGGCAACATCTGCTGCACCAAAGTGTTAAACTGAATCAAGAAGATGAAAATAGAAAACATCTGGTTCTGCATTCCTTGAATTGACCGGTTAGCCTTGAAGAACGAAAAACCGTTGAAGATTGAAGTGGAAACTGCTAAAAAAAGCTTGGCGTAAATGTAGCTGGGAGTTCTCCAGTTTTGCTGAATCGCCCTGTGACTGACAATTAAGTATTGCTTCCAGTATGGAGCAGCATAAGTTAATTTAGCGTCAGCCAGCTCGTCCTTCGGCATGGTAACCAATTCGGTCTCCATTTTGTTCAAAGATTCCTGGACATCGTTGTATTCAGTAGAGTTTTTCCAAACTTCGTGGTAGTCTTGATTAGCCTTGGAGCCTGGGGCGGCACCAACAACTTCCAACATCCACTCGGCGGGATTAGCCTCCTTAGGACACTGGTGAGCACCGTACTTCTCAAAGTAGTTAATTAAAGTACTGCAATTATCGCCTAAGTCGCCAAAGTAAACCGTCTGTCCACCTTTTTGCAAAAAGATTAAGCGGTCAAACTCTTGCATCAATAAAGCCGAAGGTTGATGAATAGTACATAAAATAGCCTGACCATGATCACACAATTTTCTCATCAATTGGCAAATCGACCATGCTGTCTGTGAATCTAAACCAGAGGTGGGTTCATCCAAGAACAACAACAATTTAGGCTTGGCTACCAACTCAACACCAATACTCAAACGCTTTCTCTGCTCAACATTCAAACCTTCACCAGAAACACCGACCAAGGCATCTGCGTAGCGGGTCATTTCCAACAAGTCAATAATGTACTCAACATAAGCCTCCTTTTCTTTCTTAGAAACAGAGTTTGGCTGTCTCAAGTAAGCAGAGAATCTCAATGCCTCACGGACGGTAGAGGTAGGCAAATGCAAATCTTGCTGTTGAACGTAACCGATAGATCTTTGGAAGGAACTGTCCAAGGATTGGCCATTAACCATTCTAATACCATCACTAATAATACCCAGGGATACTCTCTCTGACAAACAGTTCAACAAAGTCGTCTTACCAGCACCAGATGAGCCCATTAAAGCAGTCAATTGACCAGGCTTAACCCAGCCATCAACATGGTTCAAAATCACGCGGTCCTCTGATTTGATCTTAACCTGGTAGGTCAAGTCTCTCCAGTGGAAAATATCTTGAGATGAGGGCAACTTGTTGTCATACTGAGAGCTTAAACTAGAGCTAGCCTTGTTGTCAGCTTCGATTTCATCTTTGAAGTCAATCTTCTCGTTAACAGTGCCAGACTCAGCATCAGCTACCAAAGCCTTGTTCTTCTTTGCCAACTTGTTGTTCTTGCGAACAGTACCATGTAAGAACAAAGCAATCTCTCCCTTCTGCATAGCACCCTTGTTAAATTCGGTCAAGGCAACGTACACGAACAAGAAGAAGATAATAAAACCAACAGTGATTCCAAAATTTCTCCACTTGTGGGTGTTGTAATAACGGTAAGACAATTCCAAGTAACGACTACCATTCACAATACTAGATCCTGTAACGGATCCGACAACAGAGCAACTTCTCTGGTTAGGGTTTACGTTGGCATACAAAGGCCCGGCAGGGACGAACTCTGAGCATTCGAACTCACGGTCGTGAAATTCATTTGTCATCAATGCTTCAAAAACATACGCCACAGGATTGATGTAGTTAATCCATCTGGACCAACCTAACATACCAGGGGTGGGGATCACAAATCCGGTAAAAATTACCATCGCAGACAACAACACCGACGCGGGTGTCATGGCACCAGCCAAAGAAGTCGAGACAGCACCCAAAGATCTGAACAAATGCGACATAACTAATGTGCACATAAAACACATCAACCAGTAGAAGAAGAAACGACCTGGATTTCTTCTAAAGTTGACCATAAAATAGAAGACAAAGTTAAACGCCATCGATACAAATATTTTAACAGGAAGTTCAGTAATGATACCTGCTAGGGCATCAGCAGATGGACGGTATAACGCAAATTTTTTGTGCTTCTCAACAATCAGTCTGGCTTGGAACAAGGTCATAATTTCCAACAAAGATGAGAAAGCGTTGAACAACACTGCAAAGAACATAGCGGCACTCCGGTAGTAAAAGGAGTTGGTATTTGGCTGAAGATTATAGAAAACCGAAGACAAAACTAACGCCATTATAGTCTGTCCGAAAATAGTCACAAGCCAAATTGAAGGGTCACCCTTCGTTCTCAAAAAATTTCTTCCCATAATATACCTTACCTGCATCCCGAAAGAGACGGTATAAGGTGATTTGCCCGAAATGTGGTTCGATTGTCTCGTAACGTGCGCGTTGTGGTACTCCAAAGTGTGGTTCTGCTGGCTCACCTTGTTAAAGTGAGCGTCTATATCTGCAACCAAGGCAGCGTACTCAGGACTTGCTTTCCAAGCCTGCTCAAACTCTAAAGAAGAAGTGGGAACCTTGTTTTCAAATCCAGCGCGAGGAATTCTCTCAGATGGGTTTGTCAAAGAAGTCAAAAAGTCGGCAGTAGTCTGTCTTTGGGGGCATTCCCAACCCATGTTAACGAAAAATTCCTTGGCCTCATCGGCCTTACCGTAGTAAATTTGGTAACCTTCGTACAAAACCACAACGTTGTCAAACAAGTCGTACGCATCTTGAGAACACTGATAAATAGCAATCAAAGGGGTAGCCTCCAACACCTGAGCAGAAGTCTTCAACGCTCTGATAAACTCCAAAGCAGTGGCTGAGTCCAAACCACGAGTGGCATTGTCCCAACACTGCAAGTTGGCGCCAGAAAGCGAGGCCTCGGCAATGGAGACACGCTTACGTTCACCACCAGAAACACCGCGCACAAAGTCGTTACCAACGTTTGTGTTACGGGTGTGTGACAAACCATAAGTGGCCATGTACACCAGTGCCATGTGCTTAGCGTAATCCTCACGGGATACGTTAGGTCCACGGTTTTGTGGCGTACGCAATCTGGCGGCGAACTCTAAAGTGTGACCCACCAGCAACTGCGGAAAGTGGATATCCAACTCCGCAGAAAAAATAACATCACCACGGTAGTTGTTGACAATCTCCTTAGGTGTAATTCCGTCATAAGTAATTCTGGACTCCTTGCCCACTTTAAAACCGTAAGTGTGCGCGGAGATAGTCTTCAAGAGAGTCGAACATCCGGAACCAGGACGACCTAAAACTACTGTCAACTCACCAGGACGCATAATGGCATCCATAGACTTCAAAATGTCAAAGTAGTGGTCCTCATTCTTTGGGCTGAAAAGCTTGTGGTACGCGTTTTTACCGAGCTTGTACAATGCATCAGTCACAGTCGGCTGGTAGTCGGCGTTTGCAGCAACACCATACGCACGCAAGTCACGGTAAGCAACACCCAATCTAGAGGGCTGGTAATACTCCAGGTCTGATTCGTACAATTTTTTCAAATTCTTCACCCAATACTTGGCGTTAAAGTTATCCGAGTTCGGGTCCAAGGCCTCCTCCACCGCTTCGTGTGAGAAGGGCGAGACACCAGGAACGTCAGACATGCGGGAGAGGTAGCGCTTCAATCCAGAAGAGGTCTGGGTCGCAGTGTCACGAATCGACTGGTTAGTGAGCAGCCTTGCAAGGTCGCGCACACTTCTCGAGGCAGCATCATCGAAACCTTGGTACTCGGCGACGGAGTCATTATCGGAGCCAGCGTCAGCCGCTTCCTTGGCCAACTTTTCTTCAGGGTCTTTACTAGACATTTGCCTCGTTCTCTCGGCAATCAAATATCGCCACCTTTATAAGAGCAACAACAAACTGAAATAGGCCAAGTGCAGTACCAGTCTTGCGTGGCAGCTACTGTTTTATATATTCGAACGCACGGTAGAAAAAAAGTGCCAGAGCCACCCGGGTCGGATGTTCTTTCGGAACTTTTTATCAGCCCGAAACGTACCGCTCAAAGGCGATGCCTCGGAACGGCAATCTACAATCCGGCGTCAGCGATAAGAATATAGTGCGTCTCGTGGCTAGGAGGAGGGTGTTAGCTCTGTAGACGTTACCATTCCTCGTTAGACGCAATTCCTTCTCGAGCCATCACCTATCCTTTGCTGGTTCGTCCTATTTGAGCGTCGTTTAGTCCTGTATACACAACAAATCTTCTGTTGAGCCCAGCCACGCCGCGGCGATAGAACTGGCCAATAGGCTGTGTGAGGGTACGCAGCTACCAGCGTGGCATCGTGGCGCACGCTTCGACCTGCGTGACGGATGGGGGAAACGAATGTGCGAGTCGTGCATTGTTTAACAATTTTGTGTGCCCGAATGGGGAATTGCTTGCTCCCGAACACTGAGCTAGCTTTTTACGCTAATCAACTTAACTGGACATATACTGCAGTTTGGTGCACGCGGTGCAGTTGCACCACCACTAAGTTCGGGATAACTACATTTGATTTGCCATATGGGATAAGCCACTCACACGTAGGGCCCCGCGTCAAAATTTAGAGGGTGACGTGTTTGTATTTTAAGCGGCCAACACGCGATGTGCAGGCCGCGAACAACAAGAAACTTAATGTGATTCGCCGAAAAGGTGTCTAACTGCATCGTTGTGGAACGCAGTTGTTGTGCCTTGGCGTGGTGAAACTGAGTTTTTGCCACCCAAAACAAGGGTCGGGTCGGAACGGCTGAACGGATTCGGAGATAGTCTAAGCCTCTGCTTGAGGAGGCGTTGTTTTTCATTTCGCCCAGTGACTACACTTGATTGTTGTGATAATTTTTATTGGCAACTCTGCTATACCTTCGTATTTCTAACAGTATCTCAAGGGAGGACTATTTCAAAAATTTGTGACGTTATCGCTAAGCGGTCTGGTTCACAAGTAGGGCATCGCACTATGTTGTATTGATACGTCCGCTACCCCTACTTTCCTACGCTGCTATGCTGTACTGTGCTGTATGTCTCACGCACTCCTCTGCAACCCCCTGTTTACAGGTCTGTCTCAATGTAACCTTTAGCTAATCTTGCATTCATCAGGTGCAGCCGGCCCAATTTGTGCAAGTCAGTCCACTGAAAAATCGTAGCCCCTCTTTACCGCCTTTCACTCTGGCATCAATGCATAGTTTACAAGTCATGTCATGTTTGGCTGTGAAGCGTTGACTTGCTCTCGCGGAACCTCACCTTTCTCTCTTTTTTGAACGCCCGCAACGTCCCGCTAGTCTCCTCTTGCGCTGTTCTACTACTGTTCTACTACTGTTCTACTACTGTTCTACTACTGTTCTACTACTGTTCTACTACTGTTCTACTACTGTTCTACTACTGTTCTACTACTGTTCTACTAGCATCCCAGTCTATCCCTCGGCTATACAAATCCAACTCAGCTTGTACTTTCAAAGAGCCCAACAAAATCAGCCTCGTAGACTTTAGAGTTTTAGGCTTATGTTCAGCACAGCTTGAGGTTCATATGCGTTTCCACGTGATTCTGCTCCCAGGGCTCAGTTGCAAGGCCCCCGTCAAGGCTCATAAACATCAGCAGGCTCAGAGGCGCAACAAAGCTAAGAACTTATTGAAATCTCGGAATAGTAAGTATCATCAGGTTCAGGGCCGTGCGTTCTAGATTGCTATGCTTCTCTTCTCCCCAACAAGATGTCTTTGTTTCAAAGCTTAGTCTTTGCAAAGAAACAGAGCCAGCGTGGCTTGACTCTTGTCTTTGTCTGCCACGTTGGCTTTTCTTCTTGTTGGAGGATACTTCTCCGATCGGACAGGGCCCACCTGCCTGAGGTTAGCCTCCTTCAGCCGCTATCGGCTAGATAGGGGCCAGCCATCTTTTGCGTGAATCACAGTCCTTATTCTCGCCGTTTGCACTTTTACCAGTTATCTATGTCAGCTACCTTTTGGGATTCAGTTTGCGCTTATCGATTCGTAAAATTGAGCCCCATTCTTACATCACAGGCCAGTTTTCTCTCAAAGTTTTTGTTTCTTTGTTCGATGTCTATGTCCTATTTCGATCAATGTGTTTGAAACGTCTAACGTCCATCTTTAATGTCTAGTTCTAACTTCCATCTTTAATGTCTAGTTCTAACGTCCATCTTTAATGTCTAGTTCTAACGTCCCTGTCTAATGTCAATTTCTAATTTCTTATGTCAATGTATAATGTCAAGTTCTAATACCTATATCCTTGACTACATAGTCACTTCTCAACTTTTCAATTGCATCAAACATTGACTATCAATTTGAACTTGTATCGATCATTGGCTTTATATTATGCTTAGTCTACTTATTTGTTCGTTAATTTCACCGCCTTGTGCTTTCTTGCTTTCTTTTCTCTCCCGCTTCATTTATTCGCCATGGTATCCCTTCTTCATTGCCCTTATTTTACTCTTTCTCTACCTTTCCCTCTCCCTTTCCTTAAGAATTTCTCGAGATCTAGCATTTTTTCTTTTTCAGGGTTTGTAGCTTCTGAACAACTTTTAATGATTTTTTTTGTACAAAGCGAGTAAATTCGTACCACTTTAATAAAACTACAATCACTATTCTGTTTGAAACATACTCAAGTTTTCATGATGATCAATTCAGACTGAATGTATCCACTAGTTGGGATTTTCACCTGTATGAATTGTTTATTGGTGTTGCGTAATGCTCTCTCATCATCTCCTACCCAGCCCTTGTTTTTTGGATGTTTTCGCGTATTTTTTGTCTTGTTTACCAAACTTCAACTTTGCGTACAGTGAAGCACGCAAGCACAAGACCTTGGGAAACATTGAATAGACCCAATGGACAGCCCAAGCGCACTGGCGCAGGTTGAAGAGATCTCACATACAATCACAGCTGCATCTGAGACACAGCTCGTCCTGTTTATTGACGCCTTAGTCCGGGCTTCGCTGTTGCATTCTGCCAACCCCATCATTGAATGCATTGGTACCGACAGCCTGCATTTCATTAACAATCCACAACCTGACACCTTGTATGTTACAGGCACAGAAGATAACTTCTGCGTTAGTCGCAATCTTGGCGGATCTGATGGGAGCCTGTTCGGGTCTCTCTTGATGCTTATTAAGCCCAAAGGCACTTTGTACAGCATGGACCAGCTCCACTACTTCAATGTACCGATAGATAAAGATAGCAATACGCACAAAGATGATCAGATTGCCGGTGTGCACGATTCCTTTGAGAGCATGCGCGCATTGGTCACCCAAGGATTAGTACCGTACTTCGATCTCATCTCTGCAGCAGGTATCGACGAGAAACACAGCAGTACAGCAGTTGCTATAACAAAGAAGAAGCTAGGTGAGTTATCGCTCTCTTTGCAGCATTTGCAGCAACGCATCCAAATTCCTGATTTACCAGCACTCACGCATCCTCGTATCTTGCATCTCGTTGAAGATCCTTCAGACGAAAATATAGCCGTGTTGGTGGCGGACTCATCCTTCCTCAACAACCTTACTGCTATAGTAATGTCCTGGATAAAAGAGATTCAGGCTATAACCAATCTAGATCACAACCCTTTGGACGGCGGATCCGTCGTTGAAGAAATTCAATTCTGGAAATCGATGGAGTTGGCTTTAAATTCTATTGCCCAGCAGGTTGCGACGCCACAGGTGAAACTCAGTCTCGAAGTTCTCAACAAGGCTCGCAGATTTCACATCACATTGAGTTTCCAGAACGATACTGGTTTTGCCACTAAACTCAAGACTACAGCTTTGTACAACTTGATCCTCAAAGAATTACCTATAGAAGAATTGTTTGCAGCACCGCTTGATAAATTGGCACCGTTTGACACGGCTGTTCAGAACATTTTTGGCCATCTCAGAACTACTATAAAAAGCCTTCACGAATTTCCATTAACAAGAGCGATGGAATTAACTCAGGTAATCGTCTCAGATATTACTAAAAAGCTTAACCGCATATTATCATCGCTTTCATTGATGTCGCTTGATACCACTCGCTTTTTACAGATTGAAAATGAACTAGTTGACAAGGTGTTCCCATTAATCGATCAAAACATAAAATTCATGTCCAACTTGATAAGAGAGTTATTACGCAAACGTCTGGAAAAGTTCGTAGTCGTTAAAATTGAACAAGGCGGGTATTCTGGTTTAAAGGATGCAATCGCATATGTTAAACTGTTCCGCGCAGCCCACGAAAGTTTGCTTGGAACTTTAAGCAGCTTTCTCGACGGCGATTCGTCCGCTAAACTCTCTGACACTTATACAAAAATCATGGCTCCAGTAGATCCTATGGATTTATCGCACCAGGGAAAGCTTATTTGGTCAATGAATGAGCGTGTTTACCAGAACACTTTCAAGCGCATGCATGGGGAAGTTGTGAAAAAATTAAACTTTTTATTTGATAGCTGCAACTCTTTCTGCGATTATGTTGTGGTGTTGAATAAATTCACAGTTGCACAAAGCGAAGATCTGATATTGCAGTTTAGTAACGATGACCGAAAATTAATGATACTAGACACTGCCAATGAAGAGTTGCAATGTTTATTCCAGCTAAGTTCGCCACCCGAGGACCCTTGTTTGTCATCCATATCGTCGTACCAAGGTGTGGACTTGCCTTGGGCACTGTCGGTTCAATCCTTTGGTGGATCATGTATCGTCTCGAAAATCATATGGAGCATTGGGTTGACCAGAAAGCTCAATTTTTACTTGGAAAATTTACGTTTGTTACTAGGAGCAAACTGGGTGAATTATACTCTCGGGAGTAAGATTGTGTCTGAGGTTACACGCCAATTAAAAAGTTTAAACCCAGACATCTTGTTTACTGAATGGTTAGGAGTAGTAGCTAGAAAGCTGCTAATTACTGAAATTTCTGGGCCCGTGGTAAAAATCGTACCAGCTAATGCAAACGACTTTGATATTTTGGTAAATTTTGACCATGAATCTTTACATACGACTCACCAGATTAACGAGTTGGTAAATTTAGGGTTCCGCATTCCCGTCAAGCATGTAATTCAACTCAACAAGGTTGAAAAACTCAAACCTGTTGCAACTAGTTTGATGGAGCACATATCAATGTTTAAACAAGTCGTGGAATACGAGTTGCGAGGTACAGAGCATGGAAAATTATTTGGATTTACTGTCGATGACCAAATACATAAAGTTCTTGTCTGTTTAAATGATGTTATTAATATTGATTGGCAGAATGTATCACAGGCATTAGATCTAATGGATTTGGCAGATCGAAATGTTTCTAACATCGTCGACAACCAAAACCTCCAAGAAATTCAATCCATGAACGCTCTAGCACTTCTTCAGGCAGAAATTGTGAAATTGTTCGGTCAGGTAAAGCGGATTAAAAATTTTGACGAGTTTCTTAAAATTTCCTATTATACCTTAAAATCTTGTCCATATGAACATCGCGTGTTTCAGACATGCTTGGAATCCATTCAATCTGAAATAAACCAGTTGGCTAATTTTGACTGTTCTCATCTTGAGAAACTCGTCAATACAGTCAACAACGCAATAAGCCGCATCCTCATACTTCGGATCGAGCAAGAGCTTTCCTTTGTAAACGATCGCTTCATGAATACGAACGATAGGGGAGAGGTTCAATCTAAAACTATTAAAGACGAATGGTTACTACACCACGAGATAAGACTTCAGAATCAGTCTTTTGTTATGTCTCCACCATTGTCAGGCTCGAAGCAAAACCTTTTCCAATTGGCGAACAAAATTTTAGCTGTCGTTGAATCTCAGCTTAATTTGAGATTGACTGGAGACTTAGAAACATATTTTTCAGGGAAAGATAGTAAGGTTTCAGCAGCTCTTCACAAACTTTTACTGGGAATCGATAACATGATTTTTGAGGGTGAGATTTTCTTTCACAAATGGAAAAATTTGCAACATCTCTGGGAATTAGATATTGAAAATGCAAAAGATTTTGAGAAAATAATTCCTTCAAACTATGATTTGCATCAATGGGCAGAATCAATACAATCGATTATTAATCTAAGAGCATTATTTGACACACCAAATAATTTTACGATCGTTGCTAATGTTCTCCAAGTGAGCTTTGCCAAAATCCAATCTCGGGTGTCATCAAAATTTGACAGTTTCCAGACCAACTTGATAAACATATTCGCCAGAAAATTACAAGAAGATTTGAGAGTCGTAAATTTAACGTTGAATAACGCAAGAGAATCTTTAGAGATGAAGCTAGATTTGCATTTGGAAACGATGAAATTAGTTTTACATTTGGACCAATACTTTAATTATTGCCAGAGCTTATTGAGCTGGCAGGAAAGTTCAAGAACGATGAGACAATGTCAGAAGGTTTTGGCCATCCATAGATTCAAATTTCTGAAGGAATGGATTTATGTTGAACAGATAGAAAATGAGATCTCAAGCATAGAATCGTTACTCCTGAGAAAAGCCTCCGTGATTGCGGATAATCAAGAAATATTAACTTCAAAGGTACAATCGGAGGTTATTGTGATAAACAAATCAGTTGATTCACTAATTGAGGAATGGAGGTTAAAACGCCCTGTCTCGGGTGATCTCAGACCTGGTACTGCCATTTCTCAAATAAACAACTTTCAAGCTTTGACATCCAAACTTATAAAAAATCAAGACACAATTACTCATGTGGCAACTTCTATGGGAGTCTGTATAGATGCTAGGGTGGAATTGAAAGCTGTTTTAGTTGAGATCAAGGAGCTAAAAACCGTTTGGTCATCGATCAATTCTATTTGGGAAGAACTTGAACGGGCTAAGAAGATAAAATTTTCAGATGTACAAGCGAGAGAGTTGCGCTCTCAATTGGACAATTTATTGACGACATCCAGAACGCTACCTTCAAAGGTTAGGCAGTACGCTGCATTTGACGAATTGCAAAATCAAATTAAAACTCATTTGAGGTCACATGCAATTGTTAAGGAGTTGAAGAATGAGTCCATGAAGCCTCGTCATTGGAAAGCTTTATTAAATCAGTTAGGCGCACGCCATTTATCTCCTGAATCGTTGACAGTAGGCGATATTTGGAACCTCAATTTTATTCTTAATGAGTCGGTTGTAAGAGCCATCCTAATGCAAGCTGCAAATGAACAGTCTATTGAGGACAACTTGGACAAAATCAAGGAAGAATGGTCTCAGATCATGTTTGAGATGTTTGATCATGAAGGTAAATGCAGATTAGTGAAAAATTGGGACATTCTTTTTGATCAGTGCAATAATGATATGAATACGCTTTCAAGCATGAAGAACTCACCATATTATAATACCTTTGAAATGATAATTAGCGGACTTGAAGACAAACTCAATAAGGTATATGTTATTTTAGACTCGTGGATTGAAGTACAACGTCAATGGGTGTACCTTGATGGTGTTTTTGGAAACATGAATAGTGAAATTAGAACAATCTTGCCAATTGAATCAAACAGGTTTACGAATATTACGTTTGAGTTTTTTAACTTGCTTAAAAAGCTTTACAAATTTAACGTGGTTATCGATATTCTACTGATTAGCGATGTCGATATTTTGATGGAGAGATTCTCCGAAAGTTTGATCAAAGTCAGAAAATCTTTATCTGATTATCTTGAGAGACAGAGAAGTGTATTCCCACGATTTTACTTCCTTGGTAATGAGGATTTATTAGAACTCATAGGAAGTTCCACAGATATTAATAGAAGTCAAAAACACCTCAAAAAGATGTTTTCTGGTATCAGCAGTGTTCTTTTAGACAAAGAGAGTTTAAGTATAAAAGCAGTATTAAGTGAGCAAGGAGAGGTATTAGAATTGAAGACTTTGGTATCGTTGATTAGATTCCCAAAATTAAATGAATGGTTGCAACAGCTAGAGCTTGAAGTTAAACTCACTTTGTCTTCTAAAGTAAAAGAGTCTCTAGAAATTCTAGAAGATCACTTCAAGAATATGATTAAGGACTCTAGGTTCGATGAATGGCTTATGAATGTCGCATCTCAAGTGTCAACTTTATCCTTTCAAATTGTTTTTACTAAAATGGTCGAACAATGTTCTGGTCCTGTTCTTTTGGATTCGTTCTCAAAAATTCACCACTCTTTCTTAGATATGTTGAAATCATTACTTGGAACTCAAATGACGTCTTTGCAGCGTAAGAATATTGAATGTTTGATCATTGAGTCTCTTCATCAGAGAGATATACTCGAGATACTATTGAAGTCTCAACCTGGTGAAAAGTATGAATGCCTATGGAGTATGCAGCAAAGATTTTATTATGACACTACATCAACAGACCCGTTAAAAGCTTTGACCGTTGTGCAGGCAGATGCAAAATTCTTTTACGGTTTCGAATACCTAGGAACTCCGGAAAAGTTAGCCTACACACCTTTGATAGACAGATGCTTCCTTGCAATGACTCAAGCTCTTAAACATAAACTTGGTGGTTCCCCGTCGGGTCCTGCGGGTACCGGAAAAACTGAATCCATTAAAGCTCTCGGACATAATCTTGGTCGCATGGTCGTTGTTTTCAACTGCGATGATTCATTTGATTTCCAATCAATGGGAAGATTGTTCCTTGGTTTATGCAAAGTTGGATGTTGGGGATGTTTTGACGAGTTCAATAGACTCAATGAGAAGATACTTAGTGCAGTATCTTCGCAAATTGAAAAAATAGAACTCGGATTGAGAGATGAAGAATTGGTCGAAATTTCAAGTAAGAGAATTCATGTTAATCCGGATACTGGAATTTTTGTAACGATGAATCCAGGATATGCGGGCAGGTATGAATTACCAGAGAACTTAAAAAAATTATTCAGAGGTTTTTCAATGGAGAAACCAGATCGTGAAATTATTGCAGAAGTATTGCTTACATCTCAAGCATATACATATGCCAAGGAATTATCTCAAATAATTGTTCCCTTTTTCCTTGAAATAGCCATGGAAGCATCTTCGCAGTCGCATTATGATTTTGGATTGAGGGCTTTGAAAACGACCCTCATAAAATGTGGTTCCATTAAACGATCTACAGAAATAAAGGAGGTTTCGAATTTGCAATCTGAGCTTAAGCTTGTGCTTAAAAGTATTCGGGAAATTTTAGCGCCGAGATTAGTCCGCGAAGATGAGCCAATATTAGACGAACTACAAAAGAAGTATTTTCCTGGTATCTTGTCTGACAATAGAGATTACCTCAGATATGTGTCTGAGCTTGAGAAAATCTCGGGTGAGCAAGGAAACTTTGTATCTGAAGGATGGATATCAAAGGCGATACAACTATTACAAGTTCAAGCATCGCACCATGGTTTGATGATTGTGGGAGCTGCTGGAGCAGGAAAATCCACACTATGGAGGCTGGTCTTAAATTCGATGGCAACTGTAGACTCAGTTGACGTTATTTCATATGTCATCGACTGCAAGATAATGACGAAGGATGAGATTTACGGTTCATTGGATAATGCAACAAGGGACTGGACTGATGGACTTTTCACTAGTATTTTAAGGAGAATTAGAGCAAACTTGCGGGGTGAACTTTCAAAAATAATTTGGATAGTCTTTGATGGAGATATTGATCCTGACTGGGTAGAGACCCTCAACAGTGTTTTGGATGATAACAAAATTTTGACTTTACCTAATGGCGAGAGACTCGCCCTTCCAGGTAATGTGAGGTTATTGTTTGAAGTTGACAATTTGAAATATACAACACCAGCTACTATTAGTCGGTGTGGAATATTGTGGATTGACTCAGAGTTAATATCAACTCAGGCTTTAGTGGGAAAATTTATACATAAATCGTTTAGTCGTGTTGGTTTTCAAGACGACGAAATAGATTGGAATACCGAAGGTGTTTCAACTCTTAGAGACGAATTGATTGCTCAGATGCGTACAATCGTTTTCTCGTCTGCCGTGGAATTGGCCGTACAAAGAGCCAGCGGTATCAGCCACATTATGAACTTTAGCGTGGGGCGATCTTTTAAGTCTCTTTTTACATTGCTCAAGTCATACTTTCATCGCCTTCTTAAATATCGGGCTCAAAGTGCCGCATTTTCAATGGAGGCGATTGCGATCTTCGTTGGAAAATCAACTCTCTTGTCCTTCATCTGGTCATTTGCTGGTGATAGTACATTGAAGGAACGAGAAGAATTTGGCAAATGGCTCTCGAGTTTGACATGTTTTCTGGGATTAGAACCTATTGAACCTGGAACCTATCATACTGATTACGATATTTTGCTCCCGGAAATGGGGTGGCAAAACTGGAACAGCCAGGTACAAGTTTTAGACCTTGAACCGCAACATGTTATCCAACCGAACACTGTTGTTCCTACTATTGACACAGTGAGACACGAACATTTGATTTATTCGATACTTAATGAACATCAACTGCTTTTATTGTGTGGTCCCCCAGGATCAGGAAAGACTATGACTTTGTTGGGAGCGTTGCGCAGATCTTCTGATTTGGATGTACTTTCCTTAAACTTTTCAAAAGAATCATCCCCCGAATCATTGATGAAGTCGCTTGACCAATTTTGTCAGTACAAGAAGACGACAAATGGAATTCAATTGATGCCAAAAGTAAGCGGTAAATGGGTAGTCGTATTTTGTGACGAAATTAACTTGCCTTCAACTGATATGTATGGAACCCAGAAAGTCATTTCCTTACTACGTCAAATGATAGAGCAAAATGGATTTTGGAGAATTAAGGACAAACAATGGATAACACTATCGTGCATTCAGTTTGTGGGAGCTTGCAACCCATCAACAGATCCCGGCCGTCATCCCATAACTGATAGACTTTTACGCCATCTATCATTGATAATGGTAGACTATCCAGGAAAAGCTTCATTATTACAAATTTATGAAGCTTTTAATACAGCAACGATGAAACTAGTTCCTAATTTGCGGGGTTACATAAAACCCTTAACGACTGCCATGATAGACATCTACACCAACACGGATGAGAGGTTAAGCACCGCATTACAAGCCCATTATGTGTATTCGCCAAGAGAATTAACAAGATGGTGCAAGGGTATATTGGAAGGGCTTAAAGAATCCGATGGTATGGACTTGCCCTCCCTTGTTAGATTATGGTATCATGAGGGGTTGAGACTATTCTTTGATAGATTAACTGGTGAGTCGGAGAGAGAATGGACTAAAGAGTTATTTAATTCTGTCGCGACGAAACACTTTGAACATATCGATATTGAGCACTGTTTACGCGAGCCTGTATTGTTTACGAACTGGCTTACACTGAACTATGAGTCTGTTGAAGAGCTGGACTTGCGTTTATTTTTGGCTGAGCGCTTGAGAGTTTTCAATGAAGAAGAAGTTGAGGCTGATTTAATCTTGCATGAAGATCTCTTGGACCATGCATTGAGAATTGATAGAGTTCTAAAACAGCCACAAGGTCACATGATCTTAGTAGGACCGAGTACAAGTGGAAAGACCACTCTAAGTCGGTTTGTGGCTTGGGTAAATGGGCTTAAAATTGTCCAATTAACAGTCAGCAGAAAGTACTCCATTGCAGACTTCGATAACACATTGAAAGAAATCTTATTAAGATGTGCAAACTCTGAAAAGATTTGTTTCTTAGTTGATGAGTCGAGCATCATTGAAACTGCATTTATTGAACGCATGAATACGTTGTTGGCTAATGCTGAAATTCCTGGATTGTTTGAAGGAGATGATTTCAGCAGTTTGATGAACACTTGCCTTGAGCTCTCAAACGCACAAGGATTATTACTTGACTCGAGTGAAGAGCTTTATTCATGGTTTACCCGTCAAATTTCTAAGAACCTCCACGTGGTTTTTAACATTAGTCACCTTCAGAATGAAAGTCACGCTGCAGTTATCTCTTCGCCTGCATTATTCAATAGATGTGTTCTTAATTGGATGGGCGATTGGTCTGAAAAATCTTTATTTGATGTTGGTTCCAATATCATTCAGTCTGCACCTCTTGACTCTTCGAATTACACAGTGCCAACAACTTTCATTCCATCTGTGGCTCGTGAAATAAACAGCTATAGGGACATTCTTGTGGACTCTATGATATTTATCCACCGTGTAATGTTAGATTATCACAGTTGCAAAACCTGGGGAAGCACACCTAGCAATTTCATTCTGCTTGCGAGGAACTTTATCTCAATATTCAATGAAAAACTGCTTGAATTAGAAGATAGTCAAAGGCATATTAGCACTGGATTAGACACATTACGGGAAACTGTTATTGAAGTGAACAACTTAAAGATGATTCTTTCAAAAAAGCAAGCCTCCTTGGCTTTGAAGGATATGGAGGCTAAATCAATGCTAAATATAATGTTAACAGAACAAAATGAAGCAGAGAGGAAGCAGGAGTTCTCGGTTGAAACTCAAATTGAATTAGAGAGACAAGAGAAAGAGATTCTGACTCGCAAAGCATTCGTCGTGAATGACTTAGAGAAGGCAGAGCCAGTGGTGTTGGAAGCCCAAAAAGGTGTTCAAAACATTAAAAAACAGCATTTAACAGAGATAAGAAGCATGGCTAACCCACCTGCTGCTGTTAAGATGACTATGGAATCGGTCTGTATTTTGATTGGCTTTGATGTCTCAAGTTGGAGAGACGTGCAATTAGTAGTACGCCGAGATGATTTTATTTCAAGGATTGTTTCTTTTGATAATGAGGCACAGATATCAACTGAGCTAAGAGAGTACATGGAAACTACTTATCTCTCTAGAAGTGACTTTAATTATGACGTTGTATATCGTGCAAGTAAAGCTTGTGGCCCTTTGTTACAATGGGTTGAAGCACAACTTACCTACTCCAGAATTTTGAAAAAAATAGGACCATTAAAGGACGAAGTGAGTGCTCTTGAGGTCCATGCGAACAGAACCAAGGTGCAATTAATCGCTATTCAACAAATGATTAGTGAATTAGAAGAGGGTATTGAAAAGTACAAGAACGATTACAGTCTTCTAATTCGCGAAGCAGAGAGTATTAGACTTGAAATGGAGCTTGGAGAAAGAAAAATCGAAAGAAGTCTCAAGCTTATCGAGAATTTAACTAGTGAAAGGGAAAGATGGAAGGGAAGCATAACTAGATTTGGAGAACAAAGAGAAGGCTTGATTGGCGATTCTTTACTAGCATCTGCTACTTTGGTGTATTCAGGAGCACTTGATCAAAAAGGCCGCCAGATTTTGAAGAATACTTGGAAGGATAAATTGAGAAGCTCTGGTATTAAATTCGACGAAGCTCTAGTTGAGTCGTCATTTTTGGTGAAAGATAATAGCCTCAAGTGGGATCAGTTCGGAGCGGTTGAGGATACTTTAAACATTGAAAATCTTGCGTTAATTAGGATGTGTGAGACACCAGTTATAATCGAACCCTCATCTAATATTCTTGGTGTACTCTCTCGACTTTATTCTCCCCGAAACATTACGGTGACAAGCTTCTTGAATGACGGATTCATCAAACAGGTAGAGAACGCCCTCAGGTTTGGTGGAATCCTCCTTATTCAAGATACAGAGTTCTACGATCCAATTATGGATTCGGTCTTGCGAAAGGAAATATCTCGGAACGGAGGCAGAATGATGATCAAGTTCGGTAAGTTTGAAGTAGACTATTCACTGAACTTCAAATTACTTTTACTCACGAAGTCTTCAGCAATAGTTTTGCCCTCATTTGTAGAAGCAAGAACTACAATTGTGAATTTTACGGTAACGAGTGGAAGCCTCGAAGATAGAGTTCTCAGCATGACGTTACAGCACTTTAAACCTGAAGTTGAAAAGAAGAGAGCTGAAATTTTGTCCCTCCAAGGAAAGTACCAGTTACGTTTGCATGCACTCGAAGAGACTCTTTTGAAATCCTTAAATGACTCCGAGGGAAATATTCTTGACAATGACACTTTCATTGAAGCGTTGGAGATCATAAAAGCAGAAGCCCTTGATATCGACCAAAAGCGAGCTGACTCGTTAGAAATTATAACCACAGTGAATCAAGTAAGAAATGAATTCAATAGTGTTGCTTTGCACTCATCGTCGATATTCAATTACCTTAACAAGCTAAATGGCTTGAGCATTTTCTACAGCTTTTCGTTGAAGAATTTTATTGACACTTTTCAGAACGTACTTCATGAAGCAAATCTGGAGGATATTCTCGGTTTCATCAATGTCTTATACAGGGAAATCTTTGCTACTGTATCACCGACGTTGAAATTTCAAGATCGGATTCTATTGGGTTTGGGCTTATGTTTGAGCTTTTACAATCTAAAAATTGGCCCAATGTTTGGTCGAACTGCTATTTCGGTGTTTGAATTCATCGCAAAGGGAGACCCTAAAGCTCCTTTTTACGCTATTCTTGACTCGTGTCTTGCGCAATACTCGAAAGACGCCAACCAGACCATCAATGAAATACTAGACAAAAACCTAGATAATGAAGTATTGAGTTTATTATCTCACCTGATAATATCTGGCTTGAAGTTAGATGATTCCGCTATGAATACTTTTGGCGACCTAACTTCATTTTTATCCAGCGGTCTTGGAAACTACAGCTCAAAGTACGAACTATCACATTGGGCGAACCAAGCTGATCTGTCTTCAACCCCAATATTCTTGATCTCTCCCGAGAGCTTCGATGCCACATCAAAAGTAGAACGGTTGGCAATTGAATCGCAAAAGAAATTACTGGTTGTTTCCATGGGCTCAAAAGAAGCAATTGAAATTGCCAATAAAGAATTTACCATGGCAGCTACACATGGTCATTGGATATTGATTCAAAATGTACAAATGTCGCCCGAATGGCCCAATCACCTAGAGAAGTTGTTGAATTCTGTATCCACTCCTCCTGAATTCCGGGTATTCGTAACTTGTACGTTTGCTTCGAAGTTACCAAACACACTTATTCTGCGTTCACAAGTATTGACATTTGAGACAACAACAGGATTGAGGAACGCCGTTATTGACTCTTTTAGATTTATTCCTCGCGACACCTTTTACAGTGGAGGTCCAGTTGTTCGGCATGTCATGTTCCTTTTGGTATGGTTTCATTCAATAATACAGGAGAGATTGAGATATGCCCCATTATCATTCAAATCAAGCTATGATCTTAACGACTCAGACTTTATGGTTGGAACTGCCATCATACAAAGCATGTTTGAATCAAGTGAATATGTTTCACCTGATTCTGTCCGTTGGGATCAACTCAATTATCTCATAGGCAATATTGCTTACGGAGGAAAGGTGGATAATAAGAAAGATTTCCAGTACATTACTGATTTATCAAGTCACTTGTTCAGACTGGAATCGTTTGAAGTGAATTTCAATCTTATTGAAAATGATTTAACCAGGGGAACCGGAAGTGCATTGCATCTCCCCGAGGGAATAACTCCAGAAATATATGAAACATGGATTCAATTATTGCCTGACCAAAGTTCATTGACATGGATAGGTTTACAGGAACTGGTGGAGGTTTCATTACGCAGATCTCGGGGTCAAACAGTTTGCAACCAAGTAGTTCAGCTTTTTTCAAAAGATGTAATTTAAATGATCTACAAACTTTAGATTTATATTCCTTTTTCATTTATTTATGCCTTTGTAAGACTGGTTGGACCAAAATCTATCAGCCATAACCAGACGTTGCTGCTTTAGCGTGTTCATTCCTTTCAAAACTGATCAGATATTAAAATTTTATATTACACGACCAAACATAACGACTAAACAAGTTACTCGTCATCCTCCAAAGTCTGAGCAGCGATACGGTCCAAGTCTCTTTGGCCGTTCTCAGAGATTCTTCTGCCACCCTTGGGGGAGATCTCCAAGACACCAATCTTCAGCAAAGACTGCAAGACCTTTCTGTTGATAGATCCGGAAGCGTCGGCGTGTCTGTGGGGACGGAAGCCTCTGTTGATAGCACCACCGTACAACTTGTTCAACTTACCAACACCAACCTGCTTTCTCAAGTAGATGTGTCTGGCGACGGAAGCAGCTCTCTTGTAGAACCAAGTCTCGGACTCCTGAGGGGGCAACTCATTGCCGGCAGAAGTCTTGACGAGGTCAACGTAACCGGGAACCTCTAATTTACCCTGTCTCTGCAAGAACTGGGCGTAGGCGTCAATGAAAGCCTGAGCTGGAACGTCTCTGTCGAAATGTTAGTATAGGTCTTTAAAAATTCATTCGGTCAATCGTGGATCGGAGAGTGATGGCATGTAGGAAGTTCAGCAGCGACATACTGATGTCTGCTCTAAGCTTTGTATGGTATAAGCTTCCCGACTTTATTCAATCAGGGATCTCAAAAACTTGAACTGTTCATCACTTGATGACCCTGGGCCTTGGATCATAGTTCCAAGTCCCAAGTGCCACCCTATAAACAAGTTTGGAGCTGTCTGCTTTCATGCGCAAGAACGCAAACACACACTCTCTCTATCCACCACGACAGGTCAGACTGAAAACATACCTAACGGAAACACCTGGCATATTGTCTGTATTACTGTGTACTAAAGGTAGGCACAAACTGAGCTTGAAAAGTTCCGTAGAGATTTTTTACATCTCGAACACGCACCTGCACATAGCTTTCAGTTGAAAAGTTGGAGAATATTAGGTCTGAAGTTTACGCTACATGTTCAAATATACTGTAGACTTGCAAAGAGCAGTCACATTTACACGTGATTTGCTTTAACTCCATATACTGCTTCTCCTTCTATGGCGTACAGCGTAGTATTCTAGTTCGCAAAGGGATGACTCTACACTCCAGAATGCTTTTTGGCTAGCGAATACATTACTTGCCCGGCTTAAATTTGTACTTGACTCTAATTCCGTCTCCAAAATGGGTTCAGTATTCGTCCTATGCAGTGTTCCTGTCATTGCATTGAGTACCCTATAGTTATCACAGACCCTAAAACTCGGTGAATTTAGTTTAGTCTTTCCCCAGATAGTAGCAGACCGTAACTTGGCTATATTATCTAGCTTAGATGGTTCTTGCAAAAGCGCGTAGTAGTATTCTCTTATTATGGAAGCGTTACTAACTGACCAGCACTGTTCAATTGAAACAGTCTTTAAAACATCGTAATCATGTACCGTGACAATGTATTTAACCAAATCTATCATTAAGTAAAGTGCCTGTATGTTTGCTTGTTCAATAAGTTCGCCATAATGTAGCCTGAGCTCCTCAAACCCCAAGCACTTTACTAATCGTGATATGTTTTCTTTGGAAGAAGTACTTAATTTTGGTGTGTACAAGGTTTGCTCTTGGATGGATAGGCACCTTTTGCACCTTTTGTTCCACGCTGTTCTAGTCCTTATAGTTGTAGGCTCATTTTCGAACTTGTCGTACTCATCATGGAATGTTAGCAATCGTAAGAACAGCTCATCTATGCTTAAATGTGTCAAATTCGTGGCTTGTTCTATTGCACTCAAGAATGACAGTCCTGGGAAGCAGTCTAACTTCCAACTTGCGTCAGCTTCGGAGTCTTCAGAACACATTTTTCTACGGACTAGCCGTAAACTAAGACTCTGGAGATCTGGGCATGACAAGGCGACTTCTGCGAGAGATTCTAGGACTGGTTTAAATAGTAGGCCTTCCGCCTTGCTAAAGAATAGGTTGAGTTCTCGGATGCCTGAAATCTCCTTGCATACTGTCTTCAACCCCATTACCACATCCACTTCATTGAAGTCAACAAGTATATCCAACCGATTTAAAAGCTTCAACTTCAGGACTAAAATGCTCAGTTTCAAGATAGAGTTGAGGTTTCCGGATAAGTGCCTTAAGGATTTTGGGTGATTTTCGATTACCGATTTATGCATGCTTTTCGTGAGATCAGGAGGAACATTTTTAACGCTAACCTCTAAGTCAAGAATCTTTAAAGATTTTAAGGAAGGAAACATGCTAAGACTTGTCAGGTTTATGAAGAATTCCTCGCACTCGAGGTACGAAATAAAACGGTTCAATGAGAAAAATTGCTGGTACTTGCTCTGGGTCGTGGAATCTTGATGTAACCCCGCCTGAAACCTATTCTTGTCCAACTCTTTCTGACAATTCTCGAAGTTGGTCTCAATCAATTCCTTGACAAATTGTTGGTGGTACTGTTTGCCGTCTGAGAAGACTCGTAGCCCGCTAGGAGTCGCCAACAAAGCATCAATCTGATTCCCTCTGACCAAGGTCAAGTTGGAGAACAATTTAGGACCAAGCAACCTGCGAAATGATGAGCAAGTGGAAGATAAGGATATTAAATCCTTGAAATGACTGCCCCATCTTACATGATTAAGAATGAGAGAAAACTCTAAGGTAGAGTGGTTTGAGAGCTCACGGCTGACCTGTCCAAACAACCCTTCTGTCAATATATCACATACTTGCTCTATTACCTCTCCTGGTAAATCATGAAGTGAGTGAATTGTTTCCTCCCTTCCTTCACTCCTTTGCATAAAAGGCAAGCACGACACCTTTTGTTTACCACACTCGATTTGAATGTTTACAAAAACTTGACTTATTCGGATCCTTCAAAACCTTAGCTTTCGTCTACTAAGCATAAATGCGGATTCAGGGGACTTTTATCGATTGATATTCGTTATACTATTTATTATACTTGGAATACAAACGTTAGAAGCTTGCAACCGGAAAGAAAGAGATTTTTAAGGCTTAAGAATGTGAGCTTAAACCTTGAAACCTCTCGATCTCCGTCTACCTCTAGCTCTCTCGAACTTTCTACCGGTAGATTGGATTCTAGGGGCCTTGTTCTTGTGAGGACCGAAGCCGAAGTGTCTAACAGCCTCTCTGGCGGTTCTGGGACCTCTGAGGATCAAAGTGTTCTGACCCTTAGGGGCTCTCAAGGCCAACTGGTCCAAGGTGATAGCCTCACCACCAGCCTTCAAGATGGTGGCCTTGGCACCAGCAGTGAATCTCAAAGCCGCAACAGTAGCCTTGGGGAACTCCAACAATCTAACATCGTCGGTAACGGTACCAACAATGACGATGGTCTTCTCGGCAGCACCCTTTTGCTTCAAGGCGGAGGAAATTCTGGAAACAGACACAGGGGGTCTGTTAACCTTGGACAAGAACAAAGATCTCAAGACGACCTTGTTAAAGGGGGCATCAGTACGGCCTGTAAATGTTAGTAAGAAGTCTCAACCTCTGCTCAGAAGACGCACAATATCACACTCACTACAGGAAGGAGAATCACCCCCTTCTGAAGTAAAAAAAAGTGAAGAATGCACTCGCAGAATAGATTCACTCCTCCGTAAGAAACATCATGAATCTTAGACTCGGAGTCCTCGCATTTGAAGTGATGTTTACCCAGACCAAATTGAAGAAAGTTATGCTCCATCATATACCGTACTTGAGGTTTTGATCCCCTAGATATGCAACCGAACTTAGAACTGTATTGCTAGTGTCTCTACTAGCCAGAATTAAGGCACGGTTTGTTATGCAATCATTTCCGGACGCTGATCCCATTAACTCTTAACAATAGACTCTCAACGATCACCAAACTTCTCGAGATGTGAAATGGTATCTGTTACATGATGACTATCATGGTATTCCCATTCTTATTTGCTGCCCAACTCTATTGTGAGTGTAAATTGATACATCTTCTTTATACCAACTCCAAATAAATTCTTTACGTACGAGCTAAGAAGGAGTACAACTTGACCAATAAGCCCAAGTAGACGTTCTCCGACTTGGGAGCTTCTCTGTGGCCAGATCTGGCGTGCTGCTTGGAAGTGTGATCTCTACCCATTGCGTGCTGACTAGTAGTAAAAGTCTTCTGGAATGGAAATTTCAATTCTATATATTCAAGCAGGAGACGAAAAAAATCGCGGCGAAGAGCAAATTTTTGCCATTGGCAGTCACTGGTCACGTTCTAATTTACTAAATTGGGGCTAAAGCCCTAATTGTTTGTCACCTGATATGAATTGATAACATGGGGGCAACATTCAAGGCATAGCAGACCCTACTGGCCAACTCCAAAAATCATCTTCTTGCCGGCTCACTTTTGAGCCCTACAGATAGACTAGCATTATTATGGCACAATTAACTCCTATATTGGGTTTTAAGAATACGCCAACGACCAAGACGATATGTGTTGCTACTGCTTTGTTGGCAATAATCCTCTCCATATTACAATACAAGCATTATGTACGCCTTGCGATTGATCCAGCGATAACTAAGTACCGTCAATATTGGAGGATTCTAACTTTCCAACTTTCGGTAATCAATGAGTCAGATTTCTTGCTAGTGGCCTTGGTGTGGTTCCACTTCAAGACCTTAGAGCGTTTGTTCGGATCGCGCAAATACTTATCAACCATTCTCCTATTCGCCGTGTATAATGGACTCGCGGGTTTCCTCGTGATTACTGCTGGTCAGTCACTCATTTATCTTGGAAATTATATGATCAAATCGTTCATACTAGGAAGAGACGCTAATGTTTCCTACCAGGTGACATTCTTCAATGAAATAACCCCAGGTCCATTGGGAATCATATCATCTCTTTACGTATCATATGGTGCACTCATACCATCTTCATACGACTTCAAAATAGTATTGTCAAAGAGCCTGGAGCAAGAGCACAACGATGGAGCTCTCGAAGAAATACCGCCGCCAATGATTCTGTCATCCAAACAGCTAAGTATCAGCAACCACTTTCCATTGCACATCACCTACACATTACTTTTACTCAATAATGGTATTCTGTCTATTATTCCCTGTTTGGTGGGACTTTTTATTGGAAAGTTATACTCCCACGATTTGTTGCCTGGTAGGTCATGGTTATTGCCCGAAGTACTACACCGTTTCTTTATTGCGCCGATTCAATCACTAAAGACTGTTTTGAATTTTACTCTAACGCGCTTGCGAGGTGGGTATGTGTCAATTCAAACGGAAAACAACAACGGACCTGCTGCGTTAAGTAGTTTTGACGACTTGAATCGCGAATTAATGAACAACAGACATACTGAGGGATATGGCAGTGCTGATGGGGTACACGGCGACTCTGAAGTTTTTCTAGATGGGCAGGGCAGTAATGAAATTAGGGCTGAAGTTCCAGTCAGGCCATTGGGGACTCAATTTCTTGATGCATTTCGTCACTAGGTGCATTAATACTTCGATAGAAAACATGTATAGAATTATTATACAATTACACAGGATGGGGTCCATCGTGTTCGCCTTGATGCTATTTTTCTGCGGCTTTGGCCTTCTTTCTCCTCTCCACGTCCCAATTATACAATCTTGCGGTATTGACCTCCATCGTAGTAATATTTTCTTTCAAAAACTCTAAATCTTCCTTAACTAGCTTCAACTGCTCGTTATTCTTCTCTAACCTTTCGTTTAACAAGTCCGTGGCTTCGTCTAATGGATACTCTAACATAACATCGGCTCCCAACCATAAGTACACTGATTCTAACTTTTCAGTATCGATTGTTGCCTTTGAGTACAAAGTATCATTCAACTCAAAATTGGTTATGATTGTCTTGCTCTCCTCTTCACTTGACTCCTTAGTTTCACGAATGTGCCGGATAGTATCCAAATTCTTTTCGATATCGGGAATTTTGGTATTCAAGTCTGCCATTTGTTGCTTCTTTGATAATTCCATATACTTGTATTGCTGTAATCTCTCTTGGAACATCCTCATGACATTGTCAAAGTCGGTGTCTGCATCTTTGATCACCGTCCCAACTTTATCCAAGAACGGAGCTTCTGGTATCCCACGAGGGTTCGTCTTTTTAGTTCTATATTCACTAAGTTAGTATCTGTGAAGAATTATCGAATCTCCTTACTTACTTTAATAACTCAGCCATCGCCAATCACAAAATTTGGGTCTCTGGCTTCTCGCAATTTAGATTTCAAGACGTCTGAATCTGAGCAGAATAATTGTATACAGGATCCATGTTGCAACTCGCAATCGGATCTACCTTGGTTTTTCAACGGAGTACATTCTTAATTCTTTACTACGAGTTTAATGGATGCTAGTCTACTTAGATCCATAGCCGATCTCGTTTTGCTTCTTTCTTTCGTCAAAAGCATTCAAAACAGCTTCGGCAGCCTTCACTCCGGAAAGCACCATTGCGCCAAACGTAGGACCCATTCTGTTAGAACCATCCACCTCGGCCAACTCCATACCGGCGATTACTAAACCTGGAACAACTTCTCTCGTCCCTTTAACGATAGCGTCTTCAGCCTTGTTCATGTCAAGGCCTCTCATTCCACCCAACTGAAATCCTTCGGCGGCAGTTGATTGTTCGGCCTGAGATGCCTCAGACTGTCTGAATCCTTTAGTAACATCCTTCGGAGCTTTACCTAACTCAGCTAATCTCTTTGCCGAAAAGGCACCGAAGGGTCCATCGTGTCCAGTCGTAGACAAAATAACGTTGGCATTGATGGTGTTCGGGTCCATACAGGATTGTGTGTCGTGGTTTAAGGCGACTAACGTCCAGTTAGTCACAACACCCGCAATTCTCAATTGGCCCGTTCCCTCGTCACGACGGGTGATCAAGTCTTCTACTGCAGTGGCATTGAACAATTTCACGTTCGGGAACTGCAATACCTTCGACATCAATGTAGACATGAACAAAGCAGCGTGCTTCACAACAACATAATCGCCCTCATCGTCGTACTTAATTTCCAATTCGTCCAAGAAAAGATGAGCGGGCTTCCTCAAAACCATAGCGGAAAAGAGCTGGCCACCTAACCAACATCCTCCACCCGGGGAGACAGACGCCTCAATAATAGCGATCTTCAATTCTGGTCTATTCTTGGCCAACACATAAGCAGCCGATAATCCAGCAGAACCTGCACCTACAACTACCACGTCTGACTCAGTGTACTTGTCCAAGTCAGCAAAGTACCGTCTGGTCATGGCGCGAGACACGGTTGACTCTCTGATGGGTGCAAACTTGAACTTCTCCCAGTCACCAAAGCTAACATCACTGTTGCTGGCATCCGAAGTGACTCTGTAAGGTTGTTCTTGGGTGACGCGGAAAGTAGTGCTTGTCGGTGCGGTCTGGATCATGGTAGGGGGTGCCATTCTGTGTTTCAGGTAAAGGTAGTCCTTAGCAATTGGGAATCGCAGTGCAAATTAGGTTTCTTAAATAGACTATTCTTGCTGGTGACGGTGCTCCGTTAGCGCATATATTTACTTGTAAGCCATGATATCCCCTTCGGCGTTTGCGGGGTTCCTCACTGTATCTGCTTAGCCAAATGGCCTCCACCCTCTACGGTTGCAAACTGTGTCACGTGTTCATGAATTAATCGCATAAGGCTTGAACTTCTAAGTGCATACTCGGCCCAAGCACGAGGCATTTGCAAACTTGCTGTTATCAAATTCAAAACCTCGGCAGTATCTTGATCACTATCTACTCTTCTCGCTAAACCCGTTGAAATAACGATCTCTAAAGTTGGCGATATTGTTTGCTTTCAAGCCGTTGCTAGTTTCGCCCTGGTACGTTTGGTCACGCTTGACGTATACCAATAGTCTCCTGGACCACTTGTTAAACTCCTGTTCCAAGTTGTACAATAACTCCAACTGTGAATTTTGTGGGATCTGATTTTCTTGAAAGTCGTCGTTGGCAGTAGGCATCCAGAACGACAATCTTCCTCCTATGGGTAGCCTATCGGCTGCGAAGCGAAGCAAATCGTCCAACAATGCATTGAGCTCATACGGTTTTTTCGGTTGTATAAAGTCTCTCCTCAAGTGAGCAACCTCTCCTTCTATAATAATATTTTCTCTCCCTTGGGCCTTTGCTGGGTTCTTCGCTCCACACACCTTTAAACCCTCTCTGACACCGTAGGGTGGGTCACAGACAATCGTATCTATCCCAAAGCTCTTTCTGAAGGCATTGTTTGTAAAATCCATGGTTAAAATGTCGATGAAGTTCAGAGATGTGCCATACTGTTTGAAGTTTGACTTTATGTTATTCTTGCCTTTTCCTTGCAAAATACGAACGTCAATATCCGATCCAATCGGAATTCCTCCATAGTTCGCAGCAGCCACCAAAAATGAACCTGTACCGGTGAAAGGGTCGTAAACCACCTTTCCGCTGTCTACCTGACCAATGTTGCAGCTCACTAACGAGAGTTCCGCGTCAAAAGAAGTGGTCCCGATAAATTTACGACGCCGTAAGTCGTACTTGTCTAGTATATTGAACGAACGAGCACTCAACTGTACTTGTCTCCCCATCCACAAATTTAGAGGAACAGTCGCTTTCGTGCTGCCCTCCACGCGGTATTCCTCCAAGACCGTAAAAATCTCCATAGGGTTCTTCATTCGTATAGGTCCCTGGAAACCCAAGTACGCAAAAGACTCTATCACTTCGCGCCGGGACTCTTGCGACCGTGAGCCCATATATCCTACAAAATCAAACTTAAATGACGACTGCTCGTACTTCTCAAACTTGTCCGACGAACGCTCCTTCACACTCGCGTGGAGCGACTCTAAATCATTGCCATGTCCCCATAACTCATATATCCCTTTCCCGAGAATCGACCGCTCCATGACTCGGCGTGCCTGCTCATCATTCTCCAAAGTTATCACCAAAAAGGATCTCTCTTCATCATGTGCGCTCAAGTCTATAGGAATTCCATACAAATCTGAAAGAGATTCAATTTCCGCTCTGCGGAAGTTCGGATACGCCTGTGCAAAGGAGATCAAGTACTCCTTCATCGCTGGCTAAAGTAAGTAAGCGTAGTCCATCGCGATGTGCAGTGGATGGAAATTATATATTATGTAAGCATTCGCAATTTCTAAAACTTCTGCCCGAGCACAACTTATTTCGATAGCGAAAGGTTAGTCACACGGTATGACTCTTCCTTCCCTTGTCTTGGTGGTCCCGCCTTCAAAATACTTAAATCCAGTCTCTTTCAACAAGGTTTGCCGACGTGTAACATCAGTCGTGCGAGGCCGAAAATATGTAACGGAAAAACTATAAAAGATTCAAATTTCTCGACGTAACCGCTGGCTTGCTATTTTCTGAATACATTAGCAGTGGGTCGTTGAAAACAGAGAAAGGCTACGGAAGGAGATTGTATCTGTTGCTCTAAGAGACCAATAGATAGCTTTTGTTTAGTTTTATACAATATTGACAGCCATTAACTATTCAATAAACGAATAATACATAAGAAGCCTAGCCCAGACACGAACAGCAAAAACAGATTCTCGTTAACAATGTCTACATTTGAGGACGACGAAGCACTTTTTGAAGATATCTAGTTCGTATTTTTATATTGAGCGGAAGGAGGTCGAGATTTGTCGCCAATTTTGCGCTCCATTTTCGACAACCACAAGATTAATTTACCAAAAGCTGAAAAGCGGTGAATTTTCTTGTTCTTGTGTACAGCATTGGCGATGGAACGCCTGATTGCGACAATCTAACAGCTGTTCAGAATTACTAACTTAGCTTTAGCGGTGACGACGAAGAGCCTACGAAACAAACCAAAAAAGATGATGTCAGCTCCAAGGATGCACTGAACCTGGCATCTAGTTTAAGTGCGGTGTCATCCGCAGCGCCGGTACTGCCACCCACTACTGTGCCAGTGGCTGCCGTCACTGCGGCTGTGCCGACATCAACAGTAGGATATGATACATCGTCGGGCATTCCTGTTCCTCCGGCTCCCCCGGCCCCTCCCGCTCCGGTTTCCGATCCGTCCGTTGCTCTCCAAGGACAGTATGGAACAGTGAACCAGGGCCTTCCAGGCCAGAATATGCCACAGCAGGGAATTCCTCAGGCAGTGCCTCAGGGTATGCCTCAGGGAATGCCTCAGGGAATGCCTCAAGGTGCGCCCCAGGGAATGCCTCAAGGTGCGCCCCAGGGTGCGCCTGGATACCAGCAGCCACAGCAGCCTGGTTTCCAACAGGGCAACTTTCAGCAGGGCGGGTACCAGCAAGGAGCTTACCCACAGCAGCAAGGAGGTTATCAGCAGCAGGGGGGCTATCCCCAACAAGGAGGCTACCAGCAGCAGCAAGGTGGCTTTCAGCATCAACAAGGCGGATTTCAACAGCAACAGCCCGGAGGATACCATCAGTCTCCTGGTCCCGCTCAGCAGCACCAGCCGTCAAATATTGGAAAAGAGAGCGGAAAGATGTTCGTAGGTGGCTTAAACTGGGATACCACTGAAGAAGGTTTAGTTGCTTACTTCACAAAGTTTGGAGAGGTTACTGACCGCACTATCATGAGAGATGCGGCTACTGGTAAGTCTCGTGGTTTTGGATTTTTGACATTTAAAGACCCAAAGTCAGTTGACGAGGTTATCAAGTCAGACCACATCTTGGATGGAAAATTAATTGATCCTAAGCGTGCTATTGCTAGAGATGAACAAGACAAAGTTGGAAAAATCTTCGTCGGAGGTATTGACCCCATGGTCAACGAAAAGGACTTTAATGACTTCTTTTCCCAGTTTGGAAGTATTATTGACGCTCAACTTATGATTGATAAGGACACGGGGAGATCAAGAGGTTTTGGTTTCATCACATTTGACTCTCCTGAGGCTGTTGACAGAGTAACTGTTAACAAGTATTTGACATTGAAGGGTAAAGCGATGGAAGTTAAACGTGCTGAGCCAAGAGGTGTTCACCAACAAAATCAAATGATGCAGCAGCAGCTGCAACAGCAATATGGAAACTATGGTGCCTCATACGGTCAGCAGCAACAATATGGACAAGCCCAGTATGGACAGCAGGGTGCCTATGGTCAAGGTATGACTCCCGATATGATGCAGGAGTATTGGCAAAGAATGCAGCAGTGGTATATGTACCAACAGCAATTGGCCCAATCTCAAGCTGGCGTTGGTGCTGGTTCGGATCTGACTGGGAGACAAGGTGATATACCAGGCCAGCCTTTAAACCCTCAGGCTCAGTCTGAAGAACCTGAATCAAAGCGTGAAGAAAACGGTGAAAAACAGTCTTCCAGAGCGGAATCTTCCGGTCAAGAATCGACCCGTGAAAGTAGTAGTGACAACAATCCTCATAAAGATGGTAGGAGATTGAATTTGCCCAAGGGTCCGAGAAGAGCACCTCCTGCTGGCCCGTCGGGTGGGTCACATAGAAGTAGAAGCGGAAGAAGAAGTGGCGGTGGTGGAGGAGGAGGTGGAAATCTGGGAGGTCGCGAGGGCCGCGAGGGCCGTGACGGCCGCGAGGGCCGTGATGGTCGCGATGGATACCATCCTTACAAGAGAGGTGGAAGGAGATAGAATGTCATCAGTTTTTACATAGCCTACCCAAAAGTATTATAAACAGGTTAAGAGTATACAATGTGACAAATGAGTCCTCAAATACATACCATCTACTTTCTTCTCTTCGAAGGGCGAGCGTTCTTAGCTTTGCGCTGCTCTTGCTGTTGTCTAGACTTTCTAATCTGTTCAGTAGACCGTAATTCGCTCTTCTGGCCTGGTCTGTTAAAGCCTTTAACTTGTATACCTGAATCAATTGCTTTCGTAACCTTTTTCTTTTGCTTATGGTAATCATCTCTGTATTTGTCAGGCAACTTGGGTGCGGCGACCTTCTTGTGTTTGAACCTCCTGTCATTGTTTTCTGGTCCAGCTGATTGCCCTACACCACCATTAGGAGCACCATTTCTATTCTGACCACCTCCTTGGTGGCTCTTGTTCTTCTTCCACTCGTCGAACCTTCCAGATCTGTAAGTGGCCGGAATTTTCTGTCCACTCTCACCAATAATAAATTTCTTATCCGTAGATTGAGAATTGACGTAATTACCCTTCTTTCTATCCCATTGCATTATCTGTTTATTATTAGTCTTATTATCATCATTCTCCAAATCAAATGTTGCCTTCGCCGCATCATTGGCAAAGGATGACGATAAGGATAATTGCTGATCCTGGATGACTTCGGCAGGAGCATAATGACTGAGGAAGTGCTCTGGGTCCCTGAATGTCTTTCTCATCTTTTTTCTCTCCTCTATTATATTGTCTGCATCCTCAAACGCATTGTTAATCTCTTCTTCATCAGCTGCAACTGTAGCTCCAGAGTATCCAACTTCTCCTTCATCATTCTTCAAGATTTCATTTTCAACACCATGTGTTAATCCAGCAATCTTCTCCATCTCGAGCAACTCCCTTCTCTCCTTTGCTCTCCTCTGAATAGGAGCAATTTGCCGTCTTCTCTTGTTCATAAATTCGACCAAGCTATTTGCTTCCTTATCGTTGCTCTTCTTATTAAACTCAAAAACGGTCTCCTTTGAGATACGATTAGTCAACAGTTGTAAGAACCTATCTTTCTCCTTCTCCAAATTCGGTCCAAATAATAAATGTTGGTCGTCCCATGAACCTGAATCCATAATTTCTTTTGATCTTTTCAAGGATTCTTTTGAAGCTGCCTGTCTGGTGCGGTGGTACAATTTTTCACCCTTTGCCGCTACATCTTTAATGACCGATATTTCGTAATTGTTACGGAACAAATTTTCGTACAATTCTTGGAAAGTTTCAAGATCAAGTCTGGGAATAGCACCGACCACCAATCTATCCTTGAAAGACACTTTCGGTTCTGTAAACCCACTGGGCTGTTTCTCTTTAAGTATTTTGCACTTTTGTTCATGCATTGAAGTCAACAATACCTTCCTGCCCAAAAATAATTCCAAATCTAGCAAGTAGGGCAACTCCTTCTCATTAACAATTGAATACGCCCAACCTGCATTACCTGCTCTTGCAGTTCTACCAACACGGTGAATGAAAATTTTCGAAGATCCTGGCAATGTGTAGTTGATAACATTTGCCAACACTGGAATATCAATACCACGAGCTGCAACATCTGTGACCACCAAAATGCTCGTCAACCCAATGCGAAACTGATACATCTGATTCTTTCTAGCATGCTGATCCAATGTACCATAAATGAAAGAAACTAAGTAACCTGCGTCTTTAAGTAAGGTGGTAACATACTCCACATGGTGCTTGGTCGGTACAAAGACGATTGTTGAAAACTTTGATGGCAACACATTTGCAGGCGGCAATCTTTCTTTAATAAATCTCTTGCGCTTTTTGCTACCATCTTTCTCATCTTTTGTCTCATCATTATCGGAATCAAACTCCTCTTCGTGTCTTTTATCAATAGCCTTAAGTTTCTTTACTTCTTCGGGAGACGCCAAAGGCATTTTAATCACTTCTTGTAACAAGTATAATAAATTAGCTTCGCGTTCGTTCTTGCGGGTGGTGAAAAATGCCATCTGCAACTGATCTGAGATTTTCGACTCGGCATCGAGTCGAACAAGTACGGGACTAGAGAGTCCAGCCTTAGCGAAATCAACAAGGGAGCGTGGTAAGGTGGCCGAAAATAAGAGAGATTGTCTCGAAGGAGGCAATGCAGCTAACAATTCATTCAACTGTTCAGCAAATCCCATTTCGAATAATCTGTCCGCTTCATCAAAGACAATGTACTCCACGGTTCTCAAATCCAATTCCATCTCCACCTTCAAATGCAAAAATCTTCCCGGAGTTGCAACAACAATGTCTGGGTTTGTCATCATTGTTGCAAATTGCTCGTCTAAGGAATCACCACCAATCATAACCACCAGTCGCAAGTCAGTGCCACGACTAAACTCCTTCACTTGTTTAAAAGTTTGCAGCGCCAACTCTCTCAGAGGAGATAAAATCACAGCACGCACACCTGCTTTGGCAGTGTGGCACCGAAGTTTCTCAATCAAGGGTAAGACGAAGGCTGCCGTTTTTCCTGAACCGGTTCTCGCCATTCCCACAACATCCCTATTCTCCATCACCAAGGGAATAGTCTTACGCTGGATTGGAGTAGGCTGCCTGAATCCCTTCTTAGAAATATTCACCAACAACCGCTTGGAAAATCCAAATGACTGGAAGGACCCATTCTTTGCCTTTTTGGCATCGGGTGCATTCTGGGCCGTAAAGTATGGAGACGCTTCATCTGCACCATCTTCGTCGTCAGAGAGCTCCAAAAGGGGAAAAGAATTCTTCACAGGTGCCTTCGGCTTAGTGTCCTTCGTTTTCACTTCCGTCTTCTGTCTTTTACTGGGCTGCTCATCGTCTGAAGAGATTATATCTTGCACCTCTTCGTTATCCAGGTCTTCGAAACCCAGGTCCAGAAGCTCCAGGTCCAGACCAGAGCTATTGAGAGCCAAGTTTGAGGCAATATCGTCGTATTCCTCGTTGTCAGACATTGGTGGCGTCTTTGTTCCTAGAATGCCCTACGTGTACTGGCGACAATCCGTGATGAGCATCACCTGAAGAAAAAAAGATCCAAGCCGCGGTGTTTTTAAAACATCCTCAACGCAATACAATTGTATAATAGAAATATGGGTGTCCAGCAGCTGTTTGTTTGAAAGCCGTATAGCTTCAATTCTGTGGCGTAGGAAGATGCTATCTGGGATGTGTCTAGAGGGATATTCAAATTTCAGCAATCAGTCCCCATTTCCGAGTGTTCGTGCATTAATGGAAATAATGCCAGGAAATAGATAGGCGACGTTCATCGCCAACAAGAAATACTCGGAAATGCTCAAACGAGGCGGATTATCGATTGCGTAAAAGTTATGGCCAGGAAACAATCCAAAACAAGTGGGAGAGGCATAAGTTCATGAGACGAGAAAACATAAATAGCAGCAAATATATGACGCAACTTAGCGAGAGGCTAGGGGGATGAAACGAAAGGAAAACGACCACAACATGATGATAACTATGCAACCACACAACAATTCAGTGACAACACAACAAATGCAACAGTGTTTAACATTAAATCTCTATAAATTAAAAATAGGCACAGCGCAACAATAGTTGATAACGGCGATATGTACGGGTCTGAAACGTTAAGTGTTGACAGCGTTTCTGTTTCACGACAAAAGTTAGCTACATTGACGAATCACGCTATTTCTTCGGCACGACTAGCCTACTCCGCTGAGATGTTACTGTTTCTTGCCGAAATCCCCGCCGCTTGGCTCTACGTGCTCTTCAGACACCCCCCCACCCGATGACTGCACCGCCTTCTCACTTTTTGTTTTATGCCACAAAACCTTCAACTTCTTCTAACCGGGGTGAGAACAAACGGAAAGGAGCGACTGGCGAGGAACCTAACCCCTGTTTAGCTCGGGAAAATGAGCCTGCTTGCCCGAAACTAACGCGGGAGAATGGTGTACGGCCATTTACGGCAAGGTTAGTCTGGGTTTTTGTTAGAGACGGGTTATGAGACTTCTGGCCTGATGAAAGCTAAATGCTGCCAAGCGGATGTAGCTCGAAACTGCGACTGTATGTAACGTGCGCTTCGCGTGCGAGAGGAAGCATGCGGCTGCTTGTCTGCACTGGCGCGCCACGCCATCTCGGATGACTCGCTACCTGTGCTTCGAAAAGAGTATATGCACCAAGTGCCCAAAGTGTGTATCGGCGACACGCAGATTTCCGCCGTCGACTAGCCTACGGCCTCGATCATGATGTAATTTACGCGAGCGAAGCATATTTACGAGACACTATGCAGGGAACACGTGCGCACGGTACGTCGAGCTTAGTTTGACCTCTTGAGGCTTTGACGTGGTACCCAACTTCGCACAATAGGCATCATCGGACTCTGGGGATGGTCTACCTAGTAGCACACACGAAACGGGCTCTTTTTACTAAATTGTGAAAAGCAATTTCTGCCACTTTCCAGAAAAACATATCAAAAAGCAACCCAGCGAAAAGACAATTATTAGGCTGCATAGATCCGCTTTGCCCAGGAGATCAAAGCACCCGGCAGGGCGACGACTCGCAGAAGCGGGAGAGCTCAATGCAGGTCACCGCAAGACGCATAACCAGTAGCCGTATTTGTGCCGCATCTTGTGAGCAAACAAGCGAATAGAGCGTAAATAGGCCCAATATGCAGTGTTCTGCGCGGCAGTGAATTGTGCGGCACTATCAGATAATGTAAAGCACGCAACACAAAACGGCTGCACCTGTTGCCACGGGCGATACCGTCTCCAGATAATGTAGTGGTGTGCACCTGGTGCATCTGGCGCATCTGGTGCATCTGGTGCAAGTAGGTGCACAAAGTGCGGGTACGCGGTAGGTTACGGCGCTCGATTAGCGAAGAGTCGTCCCTGTGTAATTTTCCCGCAGACTCATCGGCTATGCGGACGTGGTCAAGCATGAATTAGGCTTGTGACCAGTGTGTGCGTAAACCCGTGTCTGACATTGCCGGTGCGTGATTTAGTGTGTGTGGGGCTGTGTGCGTGATTTGGTTTCTGCGTGATGAGGTATCTGGCGTTGAATATGACGTTAACGCGCCGGTGACGTTAGCCAAGGGTAAACTTGATTGAAACCGGCGCTGCGGAACGCGGATGTAGCAGTTGGTTGCATCACGGATGTGGGTCACCATGTCTAGTAGAGGTTGGTGGTTAGAGACTGAAGCAGCATAACGGGACGAGTAGTTGTCGATACTTTCACGAGACTAGGCGAGTCCTCGGCGAGTCCTTGGCGAGCATTTTGGCGAGTGTCGCTGACTGATCGAAAAAGTTGGCGCCAACTTGTTGAGATGAAACAGTGGCGTAATAACGTTGATCCGGGTTTGTGATGTCTCCTGCTGTGTATATGGAATGAATGTCTGAGACAGATAAGAGTGCGTGTACGCATATGTAGCACAACACACACATTACAGAATTCCCACATGCTCCCACATGCGATGCTTGTTCCTCATATTCCCACATGCTGCTTGCGACCACATATGTTCTCTGTGCGTGCGGTGGTGTACTAGTGGCCCACATGCGAGTTCGCATATACGAGTAGTGATACGACGCGGCTATGAAGCAGAGTAGCCCATTGCGACTAAGAGGGCGCAGACTTTCATGTATTGTCGTCGGTCAAGTGAAGGTTGGCTGGGCGCTGAGACGGCGTGGATAAGCGGGCTCGTCAGTGTGTATAAGCGGGCTCGTTAGTATGGCTAAGCGGGCTGGCCAGCATGATAAGGAGGCTTGCTAATGGTGAGGTGGTAGAGTTTAGTAGAGAAGCCGGAGGTAGGTGGTAGGGGGAGGGCGGCTATGGCTGGTGAAATGTGACGGTACGGTGTTATGAGCATGAGGAGAGAACATGCTTAGTTTAGTATGCCTATGTGGCTATAAAGTACGCTGATGCGCGTGGACTGGCAAAAATTCGTCCATAAAGTGAACCGTTGGATAAACAAACAGGCAATTTCCGACAGTCCACTCTGTGCTGTACCTTCCGGCCGTTGTCAAGTATGTTGCATGGTGGTTACCTGAAGATGTGATATTAGACGGTGGTTGTGATGCAAACTAAACATGTATGAAGTTTGTAAAGTATGGTACATCAGGTACAATTGTAGTACGACGGCGATGCATAATGGTTGTGTGGGTATTAGCTATGCTCGCAGCCTGCCATGAGCGCAGAGAGTGAAAAATCTCAGGATGAAACGAGTTTATATAAGGAGAACTACGCAGAAGATGGAAGAATGAGTAACGTGCCATGTAACACAAGGAAAGCCGCGTGTTTCGAAAGCGCCGCGTTCTTTGAGCGTGAAACAGTGGTGAAATGAGATTCGAAAGGGAACTCAAAAATCGAGTACAAAAGTTGCTAACCAAAGCCCAAGGATATGAGTCCTAAACTGGACAGTCAATAGAATATGTGATGACTTTAATATCCCACATTGATGTCTACGGTGAACATCTCTTGAATACACCACCATTTCAGAGTTAGAGTTCAAACAAAATGAGATTAGTTTTGAAGTCGTGGCTGTGCCTTTGAAACCTGTTTCAGTATATGTATGAACCATTATGTCAGCAAGATTTTCTAGAGGAGACAGATCACTGGGCATGAGAAAAGGATATTAACTTCAAGTGAAATTCAATGCGCAAGATGTGGTGTTTGCACGCAGCTGGCCATGCTGAGACGTAAAACAGAGTTGCACGGATTAGTACAAAGTAAGATGAAACGCAGCAGTGGGTAGAACGCAATTGACGAAGTGGCATTTGGCCACAGCAGAAACAGACGTTGGAATAATAAGGAGGCAAAACTGAAGAATGCGACTAAAAATAATCTATACATAATAATGCAAGACTTTGCGGTTTAATAACTCGTACTTACGTCTGCGGTATTGCATCGAACGTGTGTGATTATTAATGCCGAGGCAGGCGCATATTACGGTTAGGAGGACTGGGGCTAATCGCTGAGTAGAGGCGAACAATAGGAATAATTCAGGTTCCGATATACGACAATCGCCAAAGACAAGGATTGATTGTACAAGCGAGGGGTGAAGCGAGAGAAAAAGAGGATAGGAAAAGAGGGTCCAGCTTATTTGTAGATTGGTAGGTAGTAGATGCACAAGATAGTTCTGATGCTAAGCCAATCATGACGCAAAGAAAGCACAGAAACGACTGGTACGTGTTTTCAACGTAAGGAGTATTGTGCCCGATGCTTCAGCGTGTCTGCACTATTATGGAATGAAATGACGGTGCTCAAATTTGCTATACCACAGTGTTTGCGGTAGTTTGGAGTGGAATAGCTACCATTGGCGCGGTAGATGTGCACCAATGCGTTGTATTAACGGAGACGAGGACTGCAGCGAGGCTGCAGCGAGGGCGCAAAAAACGCACATTTTGGTACGCAGAGCGTATGCGGATATGCGGGGGTACCTAATACGACCGTTATGTATAATAACATTTCTTGGCTGACTTTACAAGCTAGTATACAAGCTAATGGAGTAAAGATTGGTTACTCCTCTCGTGGGATAAGGTGAGCAACAACAAAGTCTAGAGCTTAGCTTTTTTTGAAACACACACTTGATCGCTGTCTAAGTGGCGTGTTCAAACCCAATTGAGTAATACCAGTCTAGTACCAACTTTCGTTAGGCACGACATATCGGTGTCTGAAGTAGTTTCTACCCGACTTTTCCTATTGTAGGGATTGCTACTTGCAGTCTCCATATCTGTATTTTGGGACAAAGCTACTGAGCTGGCCACCGTTCTCTTTTGGATTCTTGTCTAATTGCTATTTGGTGGGAACAAGAGTATCTTTGATGCTATGCTAGGGCTTACCGCATTTGGGTAGCTATTGTTACTAAAACTAGTACTAACCGCCCTTGTCACATAGTAGTTAATTAGCCTTGTCACGTAGTTGTTAATTACCCTTGTCACGCTAGGCTTCGCTCGTCACGCTTCGTTCGTCACGCTAGGTCTCGCTCGTTACGCTAGGCTTACTTGTCATGCTAGGCTTACTTATCGCGCTAGGCTTACCCGTCATCGTAGGCTATTTACGTCACGGCTTTGTCACCCCACCGTCGCGGCTTTGTCACTTGCAGAAGGAGGACTTGTCATCCAAGCACGGCCGCCAAAGTAGCTTGCATACTTCTTGGCACATCCTGCAACTTCTGAAGCAGCGTAATATCCCTGCCCGTATCACCGCTTTCTCGCTTCCCAGCACGTGGAAAAGAAACTCGCCGTTGAAGCAGTGATCTGTGGACAAATACGTAATGTTTAAGGGTATGCCACAAAGACGCGGTCCGCCGTTGGACGCACATAAGGGCTACTGAACCGTTTCAATATTGATCAGTGTACTTGGAGGTTCAATGCTGGTTGTTCTTCTCACAGAAAACGTCATTACATGTGCTATCCTGAATGTTAATTAATTTTTATTAACCTATTGGCGTCTTTTCCTTCTAACGTCAGGCCCGCATATGGCTCGGCCAATTTTAAAGAGTTGGGTCGCAAAAATGGCAAGACGAGGATGTTAATTATAGTTCTAAACTGCGTTAGATGAGTGTTAGATACCCTACAATGTTAGATAATTCAATTGCCAGGGGGCTAGTAGGAGTGACATAGAAGTGATTTGAATAACTAGATGTTACTTGGACGTCTAGTTTAGTGATTTAGAGTTGAATTAGGGAAGACGCGTAGTGAAGGAGCATACTATGAAACCGCAGTGCGCAACGATGCTAATTGTTATGGAAAACTCACTTTTTTCATTGCGTAGGCATGCAGATGCCTCATCAAGTAATAGTTGCACGAGTTGCCAATTGCGCCATCTACACATATCTGAAACATTATTGGCTTGTTTGAGATTTTCCCAAGCCACTTCTGAAACGTTTTTAGTCACTGTCGAAACCTGTTAGCCGGTATTTTCAATAACGCCATGTTATTTTTGTCCGGGCTGCCAATGAGTGGGCACTGACCTATTGCAAGTTGTACAATGGAGGTGTAAACTTTTCAGTCAATTGATTGGATGTCATGGGATTGAGACCCAGGCGACCATCCGGCTGCTGAGCCGATCAAGCGGACTTAGCCACTCGCCGACCTAGCCACTCGCCGACTTAGCCACTTGCCGACACCACTCGCCGACCTAGCCACTCGGCAACCTAGAAGCCGACTCGACCCGCCCAACAGCCGACTTGGAGTCCGACCAACCGAATCACTATTGTAGCATTCTCTTATTCTCTCCATTTTTAGCCTCCCTTTCCAGTCTCCTTTCTGTACTACCCGGTGCCTCCCTTCTCCCCCACTCTCCTAGACGCACCCTGGCCCTTACTTGGCCTCGGCGCACGCCTTGCATTCAATTCCCCATTTACGAATGCGACCGTAGCTACAGTTTTACCATAGATGCAGTCTTCCCAACGCAGTTTTCCAAGGACATCCACATGCGCCCTTGCAACGCCAAAATCTGCCCATGTCACATCCTACTTAGACACCTGCCATAGTGTGAAGTTGCATCCCGCAGCCCATCCGCAGAAAGGTGCCGGCAAAACGACACTTGCACGAACCTTCGTTCTCGTATTAGCTGCATCACAAAGACCCTGCTGGCCCCTGTTCCAACACCCCGCCGTTTTGGGAGTATGTCGGGCCGCACACCGTCCCAACGGCAGCAGACCCGCACGTCGGCCCAGGGACAGCTAAAACCCCTCTCCCCACACCCGCACTCCGGCGCATAGCAGCCAACTCCGCTCCTACACATGCGGCTACACGCCCACACCATCGGCACTTGCGGACCTCACTTCCCGCACCGGATGGTAGCGACACCCTCCTCCTCTCTGCGGGCTGTCCCTGCCGCCCTGGCCCTGGCAACCTGGGTGGCTCCACCTGCGTCGCATAAAGACAAGCTCGCAACGTACCGGTCTGTACATTTTCCCGCAGCTACTTGACTGTGCACAGCAGCTGCTTGGTCGTCTTACCGCAGGCACTTGTGCGCTTCACTAGCGGGAAGACCCGCATCCGTCGCGACGGCATGTTGCTTTTTTATTTTGCAACTACGCAGCACTACGCGGCGCCCGCAGCATCTCTGTGCCACAAATAAAAAGCGCATTGTGTGCGTCACGCACGGAGCCTGCCACAGGACAAAAGGCGATTTTTCCGAGTGGTGGCGTGGGACGGCTAGAGCCTAAAAAAACAAACAATCTGCATTCGAATGGTACGTTATTTTGTGTTCTGCCTTTGTGCCGCGCAGCCCCTCGTGTTTGCGTGCTTCTGCCGCAATTGTCTTTTGTGCCTAGCAGAGCCAAGGGGCAGACAGACACTGGGACCGCCGCAGACAGCGGCTGTACCCGGCAGCATTGGCCGCGTTCTCGGGCTCCTCGGCCCGTTCACCGCGAATAGGCGCTCTGCATGCACGGCAGATGCGTGCGCTTAGCACCGACAGGTCATTAAAACGACAAAAAATACCATTCCAGCTTGGCCGTTTGCGGCCAAATGCACCCGCTGGAAAAGCGAGGTGTTTGTGAGCTTTTCTGTTGAGGGGGGCAGGAGGTGGGTTGGTCCAGCCAGGGAGCAGCAAAAACAGGCAACCCCGGTTACTGGATATATATACGCTGGCCCTGGCCGGATTACGGCGTGTTTTCCACACGTCGACCTAGTCTCTCCCCTGTCTATACTGCCGACCCTGGCGACGTATGATCCCTGGCCAGTCGTCTGCTCTAATTAGCCATGCCCCAACTTCCTTCGGTCGCGGAATTGATGTTTAGTACCGCCACGCTGGCGGGTGCTACGAATGCAAAGAATGGTAACGCGGGTACCGCCAGCGGATGTGTGAGCGGACCCTCGAGCGGATCTGTGAGTGGACCTTCGAGAGAGTCTGCTGGAGACACACTGATGCCCAAGAGCGGCACACCATCTATGCCTGCCAGCACTTCTACCGGCTTGGTGCTGTTGTCCGGACCCGCTTCCGTGCCTGGCGGCTCTCCAAACAGAGTACCAAACGTGCCTGTGTCTGCAGCCGCGTCGGCGCCCACGCCAGCACCCACCCCGTCGAGCAGTCGCTGCTTGTCCCCGCAGAGGTCGCGTGCGCTGCACTCTCCCGCTGTGACACGCTCTCCAGTGGTGCCCAGACGCCAAACCGAGCCTTCTATTTCACCACAGTGGCTTGGAGCTGGTCCAGCGATGCACGCTAACCGTTCCAAGGACCGTTCGTTATCGCACTCTATGTACAAGCCGTTGATGGCGGCTCCACCATCGGGTCGGTCGGCATCTCTGTCGGGATATGCTCACGCGACCGCCATGAAGCATGCTGCCAAGGTTGCTAAGCACGCTCAGCAGGATGGTGCTTCTTACTATGCCCACCCGGACCCGTCGTTTATGCAGCACCACCAGCAGTATGGGCAACACCCACTCCAATACCCTCTGCACTGCATGCCGAGCCACCACACGCAACCACAGCAGGCCCACCCCCTCCAGTACGCCCAGTACTTTCAGCGCACGCCACGCAACTCTACCTCGTCGACCGGCCCACACTCGCTGCACCCATCCCAGTTGAACCTGCCACACGATATTAAGCACGAGCTGGACTTTTTTGGAGTATACCTGGATGCTGCTGCCCAGGTATCGGCTATGGGTGTTCCCCCACAAATGCTCTACTCTATGGCGTCTCCAATGCTGCTGGTGATGCCAGAGGCGCACAGACAGCAGATTCAGCACCAACACCAGCAGCAGATTCAGCACCAGCACCAACAGCAGATTCATCAGCAGCTCCAGCAGCAGCAGCTCCAGCAGCAGCAGCTCCAGCAGCTCCAGCAGCAGCAATTTACACGCTATTCTGGAGAAATGTGCTACCCTCCCAGCCACACTGCTAACCACACACACCTCAATAAGCGTCGCATAATCAAGCGTCGTACACGTACTGGCTGCCTCACCTGTCGCAAGCGCCGGATCAAGTGTGACGAGCGCAAACCCACCTGTCACAATTGCGAGCGGAGCAAGAAGGTGTGTATGGGGTACGAGAGCGTTGGGGGACTGCCGCGCAAGAAGAAGCGCGACCACGACCAAGGATTTGGTGTCGCTGCCTCGGAGGATGACGACCTGGATGAGCGCGACGGCCATCATGATGGAAACGACCACTACGGGCACTCGCTGTCGGCGTCTGGAGCCTATACGTCGATGCCGACCTCGCCGGTGCGTGTGTCGCCCATTTCCATTGCGTCGCAGGCGGTTGCAGCGGCATTGAGCAGCAAGACGCTGGCTGTCTCGTCAATAAATTCAAAGATGTTGGATACCCAGATGGATAACCGGCCTCGCGTATCGAGCGTGCACAATTTGCTCTAGCTGGCGCGGTGCTAGTAGCTGAGAATGCTTGCGTCTGCAGCTGATGAATACTGAAGAGGCTGGCTTGTTCAGTATTCTTTGCTACGAGATGCTATGGTTGAACCACCTGTACCTATAACTATCCTGTCGACCTGTACCAATAACATTCCTGTCAATCTGTACTCCAACCTGTACCCGAACCTGTACCCGAACCTGTACCCCAACCTGTACCTGTCAACCTGTACCAGTCAACTACTTAACCACCTATTCTGTCAACCTATTCTGTCAACCTATTCTGTCAACCTATTCTGTCAACCTATATTGTCAATCTATATTGTCAACCTATATTGTAATCCTATCCTGTCCTGTCCTGTACGTACCCCCTGTCAACCCTGTCACCCGTCCCCATCATTGCTATGAACCGCCCAAAACTCTCGCTTTGACACCTGCTGACCTGCGACAATTCAAGTTTTGCCGCGCGGCAGCGTGTGCACACAATTGGTCCACTGGTGCCTGCTGCTTCGCGCTTGTAGCACATATACAATACAGATCTTTGTAGCACCCAGTTGCTTTGGCAGCCAGTAGGTCCATGAGACTACACTATTAAAATTTTTACCAACTTTCTCCCGCTGAACGTCCTAGCTCCACCATCACTTCCCAGTCACTCTTCATCCTTCTTCTCAGGATTCCCTTACGGCTTACCGCCGCCTTCTGCCTCCGTTCACCACCATCCTTTGAGGGTGGTGTTTTTCGCAATCTGTTTCGGGAGGCTGGTCCTTGCGAACAAATGTGCGAAAAAGGCCACTTCACCGCCACCGTCCACGCCCAGCTCGTTAAACTGCTCGCGCCGACAGGTTGACCCGACTCACCAACGCCACACGCGCCGGCCGCTACTACTCACTTTCCTAAGCGAACCCCGGTCCGCAGCTTCTTTGCGACATGGTCAAAGCGCGCAAGTTTGCCGTGGTGGGCTCGCGCCTGGTGGGCAAGTCCTCGATGACGGTCCGTTTCGTGGAGGACCACTTTGTAGAGTCCTACTACCCCACCATCGAGAACCACTTCTTCAAGACGATAAACCACCGCAACCAGGACTTTGCGATTGAGATTGTCGACACCGCCGGACAGGATGAGTTCAGCATCATGAACGAGAAGCACTTGATAGGCATCCACGGCTACCTCCTCGTCTACTCGGTGACCCTGCGCCAGTCGTTTGAGCTTATCGAGGTGATCAGCGACAAAATCCTCAACTCGATAGGCGTGGACACGATTCCCTTGGTGCTCGTGGGCAACAAGTGTGACCTCAACTACCAGCGCCAGGTTGAGTTTGCCGAGGGCGAGGCGCTCGCCAAGACATTCAAGTGCAAGTTTTTGGAGACGCTGGTGAGAGACAACGTCAACATCAGTGAGGCGTTCACACTGTTGCTCGACGAGATTGAGCTGTCGCTGCAAACGGAACCCCAGAAGGACGACAAGTGTACAATTGTCTAACCGGCTACGCGGGGAACACGGAACATCCGCAGAGCTCGCAGTATCGCTCAAGAAGCGATGAGTGAGACGCCCAGCGATGAGTGAGGCGCCCAGCGATGAGTGACGGCGCTCCAACGGTGGAGCAGCCGGTGATCCAGCCGAGCCGGAGCTGATCCGGAACGCGTGCCGCCCACGTGAGCCGTGCCAATTTTTTACAGTAGACATATGACAATCATGACACATTTACGTATCGCCATTTGCCACCAAAACTTTTCGAAAACGGCGACGCCGCCATGGTGGACGAGCGCTTAGTTCCTGGGCCGGTGTACTCGCAGTCGCTGGAGGGAGTACCGTATGACTACATCGTGATCATTGATGCGGGCTCGAAGGGATCGCGTGCGTATGTGTACAGCTGGTTGAGCCCAGCGCACGCGCTTGCACGCGGAGTGAACTTTACTGATAGCGGCGACTGGGGCTTGTCCCATATGAATCTTGTTAGGGGATCGGACGAGACCGAGCCGCCGTTTCCACGCATCCACTCACGCAAGAAGTGGCACAAAAAGATCAATCCCGGGGTGTCTGCCTTTAGCCAGCGGATGCACGATCTCGGACCAGAGCACTTGCGTTATTTGCTCCAGATGGCTAGCTCGGCGGTGCCGCGTTCGCAGCACCTGCGGACTCCGATATTCTTGCATGCGACGGCGGGATTGCGCCTTCTTCTGCCCGAGGATCAGCAGCTGACGCTAGACACAATCTGCAGCTACTTTAGACAAGCTTCAGAGTTTTACCTTCCCGACTGTGCTAGCCACGTGAACATAATTAGCGGTGATGTGGAGGGGATCTACGGGTGGTTGTCGATCAACTCGTTAGTTGGTGCGTTTGACTTTCCCACTCAGCATGATCATGGCAAGAACCACACCACTTATGGCCTTTTAGACATGGGCGGGGCATCTACGCAAGTAGTTTTCCAGCCCAACGTGACTGAGACCGAGGAACATCGGCAAAACTTGTACCAAATACTGCTTGGCCATCTTCCTGAACTCAGTGAAGACGGGCAGTACCTCTCGCCCCGGGTAGACCAGTTTGAGGTGTTTTCAAACTCTTTTCTAGGGTTTGGAATGCTGCAGGCACACACACGGTACTTGAAGTCCCTTGTTCGCGATTACGTCGATGAGTACGGTTATAGCAAGGATGATAATATTTTGAAAGTTTTGGACCCTTGCTTGCCCAAGGGGTACAATACAACCGAGCAAGTGGATGGCAGCGCTGTGAGCTTTTTAGGAGACAGCAATTTTGAACTTTGCATGAAGAAAATTCTTCCAATACTACTGATGGAGTCGGTAAGTACTGGGAATGGCAGCTGTAACCATTTTCTCCACCTGAACAATGCAACGTTGTGCGAGCCAAACGATCTTTTACCGGCTTTTGATTTCGATATTAATCATTTTATTGGAGTCAGCGGGTACTGGAAGACACTTAGTAGTTTGCTCAAACACGATACCAGCATGGATAATGGTACGGGCGATGAAAAGAATGGCATGGGATATGAAAAGAATGGCATGGAAGATGAAAAGAACGAGGAAAATAAGGGGGCTAAAGAAGTGGAAAAACATGAGCAGGGGGTAGAGCAACGTGTGGAACATAAACAGCATTCAAGTAATACAATAGAAGAGGCGCATGAACAGGCAAATAAAAGATACAGAACCGATGAAAACGTGCCGTATGAAAATAAGCCGGACCATCACGAAATTAAACAAAAGGATAAAAGCCACAGACCTAATTTGGGTAAACATAAAACTGAAAACTATGACTATAAGCTCATTTATGCGAAAACGTCTAGAATTTGCTCGCAATCATGGGAATCCATTCTAAAGATGAACCAAAGCAAGAGACGTAGTCATCAGTTGCCAGAGAAGGAGCTTGCGGAGTTGTGTTTTGACTCATCTTGGATTCTTAACTTCTTACACTTGGGACTAGAGTTTCCTCGTTTTCGACTGCAGGATGAGACACAAGATAAATTCAAGTCTTTGCAATTAGTTGATAGAGTTGGTGGAACATCATTTTCGTGGACACTAGGCAGGGCCGTATTGTATGCAAATGACGAATACATACAGGCTTACAATAATCTCACCTTGCATTTGCAAAACACACCGAGGGCTGAGAATGCATCGCACACTTTGCCTCGGCCTGGGTTTTTCCACCCTGCGTTCCCCGATGTTTATTATTTTGGGGGAGAACAATCAGCAATAAATATAAGGCCTAAGTTTGTTGCACCCGTAAAAGGTACTGTTTACCCTGAGTATAACTACGACTATATCGGTGATTCTCAGGAGCTGAAGGAAGAAAACTCCAAATCAAGCACTGAACCGCGCTTGTTCGTGGGGATAATTCTATTTCTTGGTTTGCTTGGGATTGCCATATGGGTTATATCTGGAAAAATTAATAGACTGCGCTTGGGAGCGGCATTGAGAAGCATCTTTAGGAGAGGAAACGGCAATAGAGGATTAAATGAAATACATTACCTGCATCTCAGTGATGACGAATTCATCCGTGGCGATATCGAGTTAGATTCGATACCCAGTTCCCCCGTGCTCAAATAATTTTTATTGAACGCTTCTTTTTAGCCTAGTTAAGACTAGTAATATATATATACAAGGTAGAATTGGAGGATTCTCTAGCTTTCAAACTTGCTGAAGCAAAGTGTGCCATTTACTCCACCAAAACCAAAGGAGTTACATAATGCATGTTTTAAGGTTTTAGCCTTTGCTTTGTTAGGGACGTAGTCAAAGGTTTGAAAGGATGATTGGTCATCATCATGATGACCGCCCGTCGTATTCAAGTTTAAAGTGGGAGGTAACAAACCCTCTTTAATTGCCAAAATGGTGAATATGGACTCAACCGCCCCAGCTGCTCCAAGTAGGTGTCCAATCGAGGATTTTGTTGACGATACAGAAAGCTGAGACCCTTTGGTATCACAATTTTCAAACAAGCGCAAAATTGCATTATTCTCAGCGCGATCTCCAATTACCGTGGAAGTGGCATGGGCATTGACATAGCCAATATCATTTAAGCTTACCCCGCTACGGCTGACAGCCATTTTCATAGCCTTATACGCGCCTTCGCCGTCTTCTCTGGGAGCAGTAATGTGGTGAGAGTCTCCAGCCAAACCGTACCCCGTGATCTCTGCGTAAATGTCCTTCTCCAGAAGTCCTCTTCCCAAGGCATGCTCTAGACTTTCGACAATCAAAATGCCGCAGCCTTCCCCAAGCACAAACCCACTCCTCTGTGCGTCGAATGGTCTGCTGGCCAGTTCCGGAGAGTCGTTATAATCTGTAGTGACTGAACGGGCCCTAGCAAACCCAGCTAATGCGAGAGGGTGAATTGACGACTCGGTGCCACCACAAACCATCACATCTGCGTACCCATTCTTCACAAAATTGTAGCCGTCACCAATCCCAAAGAGACCCGTAGCACATGCACTGGATACCGAGTGTAACGGCCCTTCGAGACCGTACTTGATTGAGATGTTTCCTCCAGCCATATTAGTCAAGAGTTTGGGAATGAACAAAGGCTGAACCTTACGGTACCCAGATTCATGAAAGGTGACAGAATTATCGTACACATCGTGAAAGGAACCAATGCCGCTACCCACCGCCACTCCTACCCGGCCCTTGTCAACAGAGCCACCCTCAGACAAGTCGAGTCCCGCGTCATCGATCGCTTCTTTCGCCGCCACCATCCCATACTGAGCAAAGAGAGCGAGTCTCCTAGACTCTGAGCTACTCATGTGGTCAGCAACGTTCCACCCGGCAGGGCCTGTGGGAACCTTTCCAACCACCTTGGACGGAATGTCACGCCATCCAGCTGTTTCATAGTCGGTTAGCGTTTTTGTTGACACCAAACCACTCTTACCCGCAAGCAACGCGTCCCACGTTGCCCGAGCGCCGACACCGAGCGGCGACACGGCCCCGATTCCACTAATGACTACACGTCCTGACATGCTGGTTGTGGGGAAGCGATGCTCCGTACAGAAAAAAGCTACATTGATATCTGGCCCAAGCGCTCTAAATAGCACTCTAGCCTTTTTTGGTCGCCCACGATGAAGTTCTGTGGATTCTCCATCGTGGTGCGCGGTATGTTACAGGCGTTGCCGAGAGCGATCCAGGCGTCCCAGTACGACTCCTCTGGCGCTTTTGGGGTCTCTAGTACTCGTTTTGTGTTCTCTTTCAACAGACCCACAGCCACCCCACCGAGCCACTCGAGAACATGTGCGCGTTTCAAGTTTTGCAGCGGGTCGTACAGTGCAGATTTCTTGGTCGCTTGCTCAAGTTTTGCAAAATCGTTTAAGGTAATCTTTAGCTGGCGAAACAAGCGTTCCTGTTCCCTCGCCCCAAGACTCGAGGCGAGCTGGCCGGGCGGGTGTTTGCGTACAAAGTCTGCATAGTAGGCGGAGCGCACTTGTTTTTTGTGGTCCTGGAGAAACGACAAGTAGAGTAGAGTCGCGGTGGGGTAGGTACCCGAGTGCAGACTTGGCGTGTCTGCGGAACCGCATTGTCTTCGGCACCATTCATCAAACACCTCAGCCCGTTTCTCGGCGCTGGGCACAGCAAAGTAGGCGGGATGAGTCACCAAGTCCTCGATCAACGTTTCCTCGACCATGGACCACGGCTCGTATGCCGATATTCTCGGACTAAAGAGGTCCAATAGGGCTAGAAACTCTGCACGGTTTCTTGAATCTGCGGCCTCATCGTTTTCACCTGATAGATCAAGGCTGAGGGGGTTATCCTCAAAGGCCTCGGTACCTGCTGAAGCCTCGAGGCCTTCTTGTCCGGCCACGCCAGTTTCTGCCAGACTTTGTTCTGCTAGGCTTTGTTCCGCCACACCTTGCTCGGAATTATCTTCCCCACACTCATCTTCATTTTCGCTTGAAGAGTACCCTTGCAAAAAACCAGAGTCACGCACAGCCGCTTCATCGATTCCGGCCTTATCGTGCTTATCATCTTGCTCACTACTATTGTCCCCGCCGTTCACGCCTTCGCCCTCTCCTTGGTTATCGCCCTCTTCTTTGCCATCGCCCACATCGTTCACGTCCGCAGCTCTCTCGCCTTGGCCGATCACACCCCGGCCGATTTCGCCGGCTGGAACATCGCATGCATAACCCTCGTCTTCCAAAAGGGACGCTAGAAACGCGTCCCTGGCTATGCTATTCTCATCACCAGCCAGCTCCTGGTCGTTTCCCAGGTCAGACTCCTCGGGAGATTCCAGTCCCTCATCTCCCACACCCAGTCCCTCACTCACTCTCCCCTCACTCACTCCCTCACTCACTCTCTCCCCACTCACTCTCCCCTCGCTTTTTTCGCCGCCCTCATAGTACCCGTTTCCCAGGTTTTCTTGGTCACCCGCGCTGCAGGCAACACCGCCACCAACCGGAACCCTGTTCTCGTTCCCATTCCCGCTCCCGTTCCCGTCTCTTATCGCCAGGCTACCTGCGTCCCGCACATGTCCAGACACGCCACTTCGGCTGAGCGAATCTCTCCCCTCCTTCCCCCTCTCCATCCCCACCACGCCGCGTGCCTTGGCAAACAACACTGCCACAGCGTCGTAGTCGATGCTGCTGGCCCACACATCTGCGTCGAGCGCCTCGTCCGTGTCTTGGGGATAGCGTGCGAGCACGTCAGCCACCTGCCAGAACGACTCGCCGCGTAGCGTGTTGTGGTAAAAGTGTCGTCCCTGGTCAGTCACCACCACAAACCAATGTGCGTGAACTCCACCAACAGCGCTAACATCGCCAATTCCAGGCTCGCCAGCGTGGACGCCAGCGTCCACGCCCGCACCGTACGGAACATGGTACCGGAACCGCGGCACGCCAACGCTACCGCGCTCTTGCCCAGCCATCTCTACTGTATCCACCAAAAAAATGATATTTTATCCATAAATAACACTACGTGACTGAGCTGGTCGGGCACTGGTCGAAGAATTGAAAGGTAGCGAGCTCCATCAGCTCACCAACATATTGACCAGCATTTTCATCCTCTTCTTTTCTGGAGACTCGTACGGCTCGTAGCCCAGAATCCGTTTCGGGAGGTCCAGAATCCGTTTGGGAAGATCCATCCGGGTAGGAAGATCCAGGGAAAGGAGGGGCGGCACCTTGTTGTGTAGACGCGGGATGTTGATCTCGGGATGGCGCGCGCCCATTTGCGGGCTCGCCAGCCCGCCGGGAACCAAAGCGTGTGACGGTGTGTGTGTAGTGTGAGTGTGTGGGGGGTCCTGATGTGCGTGTGACGTGTGGGCAGCAGAACGGGAGGGGAGCGTGGGGAGAGCGGGAAGCGACGACTGACCATCGCTGGCGGTGCGGCCCACCGCCGGCCGCTCGGCGTAACGGCCGGTGGTGGTGGCCCTGGCGCCGGAGGCCCTGGCGCCGGAGGCGCCTCCAGCAGCGCTCCAAACAGTCGCGTCGCTTGCGGCATCGTCCCCACACCCCACAACCCCACTTCTTGCTGCACCAGCAGCGATCCCGGTCTCGCCAGAACCATCGCTGGCATGGCCCTCGTCGCTGTCGGCGCTGCCGTCCTCGTCCTCGCTGTCCTTGCTCTTCCTGTACGACTTCCGGATGCGGCTGACGGCGAGTTCAGAGCCCTTGTGCAAATTCTTTGCGTGCCTCAAAAGTAAGTCCCGGCGCGAGAAGGGACGGTGGCAGATCCCACACGAGAACGGCTTCAACTTGTTGTGTGTAGAGAGGGTGTGTCTCGTCAAGTGCTCTTCCCGCGTGAACGCACGCTCGCACTGCAGACAGTTGTAGATGCGCGAGTTGCCTGACGGCGTCTTGGACCCGTACTGGCTGTGTGGGTTGTACTCATCCGACAGCATTTGTTTATAACGGCGGCCCGAATGAAGAGGCGGCTAAAGCGTTCTTGTACTGCCCGCCACTAGCGCATGCTTTCGAGGCGAGGCTCGGTCCGCTGAGTGGGGAAGGGCGCAGACACATGGGGACGGCGGATCAGTGGAAGCAAAGGGGGGGAGCCTGGGGAAAAAGCCATCGTAAAACGGCACGTGAGACGGGGCGGACAAGGCTGCACGAGCCTATCCGGCGGGCTGATGCGCGCAGCAGCCGTCCGTCCCCTCGGCTGCGGCCAGGGCGGGCGCCGCCCGCCACCCTGTTCTTCCCCTCCTCGGAGGCACACCGCTAATTGCCTCCGTGCAACCGAGCTACAAGGCTCTTGTGATTTCCGCATGCAACTGCAGAAATGCGCCCCCTCCGCAGCAACGCAAGCAAATTCCGCTTTACTGTTTAAATATGCAGGTTAATAATGCGAGTTAAAATTGCAAATAAGGCGTTACCTGCAGTACCGATAAATGTGGCGATTAGCTAGTTACTCCCTGACACATTGCAGGGCCCATCATTGGTGGTAACTGTTGAGAGCGCGGGAGGGAGCAGCACGACCACATGCTGCGGCCCAAGAGTAGCGACAATGATGCTGCTGGGCCGGATACGTTTTTATCGCGCGTGTTTGGCTTGAATTCGGAGTACACGGAGCAGCTGTACAACCCGTTGCAGCTGCTGGTGCGGGAGAGCTATGGGATGAGCGAGTTGCGTCCCGTGGGCGAGGGTGTTTCGAGTGGATTGGGTGTGGATAAATCAGGTGTGGATAAAATGGGTGGGGATAGATTGGGTGGGGATAGATTGGGTGTGGATAGATTGAGCATCGATGAGACTAGGCCTGGTGTGGGTAGATTAGGTGGTTTACCCGGAGGTGATGGTAGATCAGGTGGTAGACCTGGCAGTAGACCTGGTGCGCGTGCTCGGCATCGGCAGACGATTCCCAATTCCAATCTCTTGAACTCAGACTCGGATCTGGACCTCTCGCTGTCACCGTCGCCATCGCCGTCGCCTTCACCGTCGCCGTCGCTTCTGGCGCTGGGCCTGGCATCGCTCTTGCCGGGAGCGCGTGGCGGGATACAAGGGGTGTTTCAGGGCGGGCTTCGTGGCGTGTTTGGCTTGCCACGGGGTGTACGCGAGGAAGATGGGGCAGACAGAGGTTTGATGGGTGATAGCCTACACGAACTGGAGGCTTTGGACGGGCTAGACGAGCTTCCGGCGCTGCTGCTTTTCGGGAAAGGGCGTAAAGGCCCCGTGCTTCCCCTCTACAACTCTGTACTTCAGGAGCATCGCAAAGACAAAGTTGTGGTACCCGAGGCTCGGCGCCAGACGTTTTACGTCACGCCACGGGAGCGTGCTCTCTACCTCTGGGCAAATATCACTAACATGGATGAGTTTCTTGCGAACGCGTACTACTACTATCGCGGCAAAGGCCTTCTCAATATTGTGCTCTCGCGCATAGTGGACTTGCTTATTTTCGTGTTTGTGCTTTCGTTCACGGTGTTTCTCAATTACGGGATAGACTATAAGATGCTCTTTGAGCGGTTGGCGCAGCCGTCGCCGCATGTGACGCTCTGGGACGTGGTGATTCCACATTTTGTGCTGCAAATGCCGGGTCTTATCAAGTTTGTGCTCACTGGCTTTTTTGGGTACATTGTGCTACGCTCCGTACAGATTTACGTTGACTACAAGTACAAGCTTTGCGAGATGCACAATTTTTACACGAAGCTAGTGGGCATTGCCAATGACGACGAGCTCATGACCATCTCTTGGAAGTCGATAGTCGAACGCATCATGCAGCTCAAGGACTATAACAGCTTGACGGCAAAACGCCCATCGCCGGACCACCTTTATAAGAACGATCTCCAGTCCAAGGTACGCCTCAATGCACACGATATTGCCAACCGTATAATGCGCAAGGAAAACTACATGATTGCATTAATCAACAAGGATGTCTTGGACTTGAATGTAAGAGTGCCTCTTGGACAAGATTCGAGCTTCTCGCTCATCAACAGCAGGCTGGTGTTGACTAGAACCTTGGAGTGGAATCTCAAATTGTGCATAAACAATTTTGCATTCGACCTGGAAGGACAGGTGAATTCTCAAATTCTCAAAGATTTCAATCGAAACCAGATGGCAAAAGAATTAAGCTCCCGCTTCAAAATGGCTGCCATCATCAACTTAATTTTGTGCCCATATATCGTGGTGTACTTTGTCCTCGTTTCCTTTTTTCGCTACTTTAACGAGTACAATAAGAATCCATCATCGATAATGGGCCTCAGGCAGTACACCCCCTATGCAGAGTGGAAATTACGCGAGTTTAACGAGTTGCCCCACTTTTTCATTCGCCGTTTACACTTGTCAATTGGACCGGCTAACACTTATATCAACCAGTTTCCCCGTGCATTCATAATTGTGAACTTGATGAGTTTAGTAAACTTTATTCTGGGGGCGTTTTTAGCACTGTTGGTCATCTTGGGATTGTTGTTTGACAATGAAGAATCCAATTTCTGGTCGTTTGAGGTAACACAAAACAGGTCAGCCGTATTCTATATTGGTATCTTTGGTACCCTCTGGGCGGTTACATCAACGTCTATGAATGCTCCAAGCTCAACTTCCAGTTCTTCAGAAAATGCAAACACCAATACAGCATCCTTTGTGTACGATCCCGAAGCTAGTCTTCGTTACGTATCACAGTTCACACACTACTTGCCGAGTACCTGGGAGGGCCGGCTACATACTCAACTGGTGAAGAGCGAATTTTGTTCTCTCTACAGCCTAAAAATTATTGTCATCATGAATGAAATCTTAAGTTTGATTGTGACTCCCTTTCTCCTTTGGTTCAAAGTCTCTGCCTGCTCCGGAGCTATTATTGACTTTTTCCGGGAATATTCAATTCACGTGGATGGTTTGGGTTATGTTTGTTACTTTGCCATGTTCAACTTTGAAGGAAAGGATAAAAATATGGTGCATGACTTGAATGACCGGAAACGTCACAAGCGCAGGCGTCAAAAAGAAAACGCTTTGAACGAAGCTAAAGCGAAACACCGGGAAAAGGCCAACCCTTCAGACTCTGCACCGTCATCCGATACTGAGGACAGCGACCATGAAGTAACCTTTGGACATCATCCCAAAGATGAAAAAATGATAAAGTCATATATGCATTTCTTGGAAAGCTATGGCGGATCTACGCAGCAGGTTCAAAGACTCAGCAATAGAGAGTCGAACCGCAATACGTTTGGCCAGGTCAGTAACCCACCTATAGGTGGCGGGCCAACGAGGCCTATTCACAAAAGAAATGATCCATCACCTTCTCTAATGATCAATGCGAATAATAATGTGCATAGCAATGGGACCAACCATTTCCTGGGTCAAGGAAGCGCTATTGACAGTTTAAACAGTTCAACTTTTGACATCAACTACAAATTTGATACTTCCCTTGAGAATGCTGAATCAAAAAGAGGCAAGAAAGCAGGTGTCTTGGGTATGATCAACCAGTTTTACAAGCAAGACATCACTAGGCAGTGACTAGACAGTAGCTAGGTAATATCAGGTGTATAGGATGTAACTGTTTAGTCGTTCGGTGCAACTGTTCATGTAAAGTTTTCGCTGGTAGCGCCCGATGAGATGAGATGCGATTTTTTTCTACACCAACCACACGCAGCGTGCCATACCAGCGAGCGCATCAATCCACGCAAGAAGCTAGGAGAGCATAGTGTACTATAGATGGCAGGGTCTCAGTTAAAGGACTTGAAAGCTGCCTTGAAGGCTAAAGGCTTGATAGGTCAGACTAATAGCAAAAAGAAGAATGTAAAATCCAAGACTCCATCTGAGACCAGACGCAATGACAAGGAGCAGGTATTGGAAGGTATCAGATCAGACTTCAACAGGTTCGACCAGAGAATCAATAGGAACAAGCGTGATGTATCAATCATCCAGGGCGGCAAGTTTGTTAAAGCAGGTTCTCAGCAGCATAATGATGCCACCAGAACCCACTCGGCTATCCAAAAGAATATGAAGACCCAGTATGACTCCGAAAGGAAATTGAAGGGTCGTGTGGGTGGTGTCATTGATAGGAGATTCGGTGAGTCTAATAAAAACATGACTGCTGAGGAGAAGATGTTGGAGAGATTTACACGGGAAAGGCAATCAGCATCAAGAAAGAGAAACGTTTTCTCCTTGGGGAGTGACAACGAAGATGACGACGAAGGAGACTTGGGTGGATTTTCCTTGACGCACTCGGGAAAAGCATTGGACTTGGAGGATGCTGAAGATCTGGAAGGACTCGGACAATCAGGCTACACAAAATACGTTGATGAAGACCAGCTACAGACAGAGGAGGGTCCCGCTAGGAAGAAAACCAAGAAGGAAGTGATGAAGGAAGTAATTGCGAAATCGAAGTTCTTTAAGCAGCAGCGGCAAATCGAGTCTAGAAAGACTCAGGATGAGATTTTAAATTTGGATGAAGAGTTCGGTGATATCATGCAAGAAATGCAGAATGTTAAGCCCAAACCGAAGCCACAATTCTCTACAAAGACTCCCGAAGAGATTGAATATGACAGTAAGGTCAGAGAGTTGGTTTACGATCGTAGATCCGTCCCAGCTGACAGAACTAAGACGGACGAAGAACTTGCTGAGGAGCGCCGCAAGAAAATGAAAAAGATGGAAGATGATAGACAAAGAAGAATGGAGGGATTGGATGTAAGCGGTACTGGACATGACGGAGATGACTTGGGAGAAGATTTCTGGGCCGGAAGCGATGAAGAAGAGAACGGCTTTGCAATTGGGTCCGAAGGAGAGAAGGAATCAGGAAGCGAGGAGTCAGGAAGCGAAGAGTCTAGTGACGAAGTCGAGGAAGGAGGGGAAAAAGATGCTCCTGCAATACCTTTTGGTAGGACATTACCGATTAAGACCCCTGCTGTCACCATGCCCGCCACTCACGAGGAGTTTGCCAAGTCCTGGGAAGAAATTACTGTGGACAAGCAGGAACGTTATGTGAGTAAAATCATTGACACATACAAGCCTCACTTGTCAGAAGGCAACAAAGAGAAGATGAATGTCTTTGTGGGAATTTTATTCGAACACGTTTTGTATTTGTCTGAGACTGGGTCTGGTGAAGAAGTTCAGGCCTCCGTGGAGAAGCTCACTCTGATTATCAAACGCTTAGCGGAAACTTACAATGAGGTATTGGTGGAGAATGTGCGGAATGAGATAAACGAGATTCAAGAGCGCATTCTTTTGAGACTGCTTCTCAAGCGCGATTTGGTTTTCTTCACATTGATAGGATACCTCTTTTCTACCTCTGATCACTACCATTTGATCGTGACGCCCGTTCTTATTCTTATGAATGAGAGCATATCCGCCTTAGTATACAACAAAAATGCTCAAGTGCTGCAGGTTGCACAAGGTGCCTTCTTGGTTGACATGATCCTCACCTACCAACGCCTTTCGCGCAGATACTCTCCGGAGGTTGTGAACTTTTTGGAGAAAGCTATTCTTCTCTTGGTTCCGGAGCCACTCAAGATCAAAAATAATGACGGTGCGCTCCTTTCGACCAACCGTGTAATTGATAGCGGTATTAGCTTGGACAAGGCTGGTGCAAAACTCAAGAATAGTCCCACATTGAGCCTTTCGGACCTTGTATCGCGTCCAAACAACAAATACTCGAATCTGTTCAAGTTTTCCCTCTTGTTGAGATTATTACAGTTGGCTGACCGGGCCGTAGACACGTGGCGTGATCAGTCTTCATTGGTAGAGGTTCTTGCATCGTTGCTTATAGTTGGAAAGCACACTTGTATATACTACGCTAGTGTCGCGCCTCGTGAGACAGCTGACTTGGTGTCCAAGTGGACCAATATACGCAACATACTTTTGCTGGAGCGCAAGCCACTCCAGTTGCAGCACCACCGTGCACTTGCAATTGCAACATTTGTTCCCAAGTACGAGGAGAACTTCAACCCCGACAAAAAGTCTTACGATATCAACCGCGAGCGCCAGGAGGTGAACAAGGTCAAGGCACAGATCAAGAAGGAGCGCAAGTCCGCATTGAAGGATATCAGACTGGACACACGCTTTGTGGCGCGCCAGCAGATTGAGGAGAAGAAGAGCATGTACGACACGTACCACAAGAAGATGGCTGCGATTGTCAACTCTATTGCCAGTACAGAGGGCGCGGAGAAGAACCAGTACGAGCGCGAGAAGAAGATGCGCAAGAATGCAAAGTAGAAAGTATAGAAATCAAGCGGTTATTGCAAAACGTGTAGTCAGTTTAGTACGCTATGGCTAAGGGGTGGGAGGTAGGGGTTGGCGGTCATTATGGGGTTGGGGGGTCATTATGGGGCTGGCGGGGGAATGTATGGGGTACACTGGGAGCACGGGTAGGGGGTGGGGGTAGAGGGTAGTGTGGGGTAGAGTGAGGTCACGATATTGAAAGAGAGAGTATAGGCGAGACCTTGTGAGAATATGGAGCAGCAGATAGTACTGTGAATCCTGGAGGCAGTTTACAGAGTACAAAAGTGAATTGGTGGCCTCCCAGTGAGCGATACGCCTCTCTCCAGTGCCTGTAGGTTCCTAGACACATCCACATTAGACCCTGGCCATCTAGACTGCCACGTGATAATTTATTGATTATCTAATTATCGCTGCATACCCCGATGCATGCGTCATGTTTCCTCCTCTTGCTGTTTTGCAAGTGGCCAGGCGCCAGAGGCATGTTCAGGCTGTGCATTTAAAAATTCTCTTCGGCAGCGAAGATTGCTTGCATCAGTGCAAAGGCAAGCGGGCATGTTGCTGTACTAGCCTGACTGGGTCTTTCTTTGTAAATGACGTGCGTCGGAAAGCTCGGCGCGGCGCCCTCGGCAGCAACTTCCACGGTGCCTGAGGCTAGCAACCATGCTGTCACGCCAACGCACCTCATTCCGCCAAACGCTTAACCTCGCCACCGTTTCATCAGGGCAACAACTAGAGCAAATGCTTGAGACCCGCCTAATAAGCGGCTCGTCCACTCAATACGGGAAATGGATATTACATTGAAGTGAAGTAAACAAAAAGCTAGCTAGTAGCGCTTGCCTTTGGAAATGGCAGGCAACGCCACAGACGCAACAGCAAGGACTGGTTCGTCTCAAGTAGACCATAGAGGCCTGTCGGGTCAAGTAGGCATGGGGCCAGGTGCGCGGGCCGGCAGAACCAAGCAGCTTGCGCAGAGCAAGCTGCCTGCATTAAAATATGCTGCCGCAACACTCCGTCTCGGCCCACAGCAACGCAAACAATTATTACAACGCACCATCAGCAATTCAGATTAAGCAATAACGCCCGTTCAAGCCTGGGACATGGTAGGCACGCCAACTCTGGGACCAGATCTGGAGCCAAACAAGCCGCCCTTGGACAAGCCAACAAGGCTGAACAACAACGAGGCAATAAATATAAAGCACGAAAAGTACAAGAAGGCAGTAGAAGCCTGTGCCTTTCTGCAGCGGCCGCTCGAGCCTCTGGTGATGCTGTTCGAGTCAAGGTAGTCCTGGTTGGAGCACGAGTGTGCGCGGATACCGGCAGCAATGGCGGTGGCGCCGGCAAACGTGAAGACAAAGTTCAAGAAGTCAAACAGGGTCAACAAGATGGGCCACGCAAGTGCCTCGATAAAGTAGGCAAGAACACCATATACGGACAGCGTCAAGAGCGCAAAGGCGGCAGCAAAGACGGAGAAACTCACCTGCGGGTTGTTGTGGTCCGCCACCAACGAGCCGGTCAAGCCCAAGGCAATAACCAAGAGCACAAAGTTCACCGAGCGCAAGACAGTGTCACCGATAGCCAACATGTTTCGTAGTCGTAGCAAGTGTCCGAGAATTTGCGGCGCGGATAAACGAACGTTTTATACTCTGCCAGACAAATAGGCCCCCAGCATATGACGAAACGACACCGGGCTTTATAGGGACGTGCAACGACGCACTCGGCTCGGCCTCATGTTGTTCCTTTGGCCCAATTCCGCTAAAAACGGAACCCGCATATGCGTTGCGCCTGCACATACTACCATTCTGTCCGAATTCGGAACCTGCACGCCTTCTGCGACGAGCAACAGAAGCATTCCCGCGTCAGCTGTTTATACTTGCTACGCATGCGGTTCCCGCACTCCCAATGCGGCCTAAACAGCAAGCTCTAACCAGACCCTTACCGCAGTTCTGGGGCAGTGCCCTGCACAAACTCATGCTTGCACTGGGCATCCACCGCAACGTCAACGGGAGAGCGCCCCTGGGCGTCCACTAATGTCTGGTCCGCGCCGCGTTTCACGAGCCACGCGGCGAGGCCGGGGTGTCCCTCAGCGAGAGCGTGGTGTAGAGCCAGGAAGCCGTCGCGGTCGGTGGCGTTGAGCGGCGCACCAGAGTCCACGAGGAGCGCAGCGAGGGCGTCGTTCCCGCTGCTGCTCGCCCGGTGGAGTGCTGTGCGGCCAAATGCGTCTTTTGCGCGGACGGAGCCGCGCAACTCCGTGACAATGTAGTGTGCGGCTGCAGCGTGGCCCTTGCTGATAGCGAGGTGGAGGGGCGTGAGGCGCTGCTCGGTAGTGGCGTTGATATCGCCGTCGTTGTCGGTGAGGAGCTCGAGGAGGGGTTCGCTACCGATGGCTGCAGCGATGTGGACGGGGGTCCATCCCGCGGCGTCTCCTGTATTTGCGGCCGGGGCGTAGGTGGCGAGAAGGAGGCGCGCTAGTTCGACGATGTTTTGCTGCACGGCCCAGTGGAGAGGGAGGCGCCCATCGTCATCAGTAGCACGAGCCTGAGATGGATCGGCAGTGATGAGTCCACGAGCAGTGGCTTCGTCGCGCTCGCGGCACGCTTCGTGGAGAGGAAAGGACATGGTGGTGACGTGGCTGTTTGACATTCTTGTCACGTGTAATTTTTTTTAAACAGCCTTTTGACAGCGCTTTTGGGACACGGTTTTAGTGAGACGCGGGACACGTTATTTAGCTCAAAGAGTGGGCCCAAAAAAAAAAGACCAAGAGGAGAGGACAAATGAAAGTATATAAATGAAAGAATACAAGGGAGACAAGAGGACAAGCAGAAGTATGGGGAAATAACTATCGAGACAAGCAAAGAGAAAAATCACAAGTAAAAAATAAGGACAAGCAAGAGTTGACGTTAGTATTTGTGAAAGTTTTTGAGCGAATGTTAGTGCTTTGTGTGTGTGCAACCCCCTGAACCAGAATCTTGGTTGTAGACTAACCCGATACGCTTTGTGATTAAATTTACTGTTTTTTTAGTATTTACTTTAGGAGGCTGGAAGCGCCGCGCAGCAGTCTGCTCCCATGCACCTCTCGTCGCGGTCATGTGCTTTGGGTCAAACACCCCTAGCATTGGCCGAACACATTGCAAACAATGGTGTATTTAGCCACAGTCCTGTACACATTTATTCTGGTTGGGACAATAACAACGCCCCAGGCACTAAACGACATCATGGTTCCTAGTCGCTCTCGTCGCTAGATACGTCGTTGTAGAATGGAGCTGCGACAATCGTAAGGGTGTTTGCATCTAATCCGTTCGCAACCTTGGCGCCTCCAATACTGTGACCGCCAGCGGGAAGAGTATCAGCGCCCAAGGACACTGGATATGTGGCAAAAGCGTCTGCGGGTAGAGAGCTGAGCATTGTAATAACAGTACCGCCTGGACGCGTAATGGGCGCTCCAGCATCCCCAAGATCCAGCTCCAAGAATGTAGAGTGTTCGCCTGACTGCTGTCTCTGGCGCTCCACTTCCAAGTATTCCAGGTACTCGTCCCTCTCAGCATGTTTCGACGCGCCGCTACTATGCAGCGTGCTTGACGTATTTTTACGTTTCTCAGCATCCAGTATGATTTCAGAACTCTCGCGCGTGATACCCGACAAGGCTATACCGCTGATAATAGCATCCTCGCTGGCCCCGTTTGTTGTCCCCTGGTTTAAAAGATCGTCATACTTGCCTCCAAAGTCAAACTTGTGAGATTTGAACTTTGTCGACAATGGTGCAGAACGGCAGTTATAGTACATGAAGTCAATTTCTTCCAACTTGAGACCTTTAGTCTCATACACTGTCCAATACACAAACACCACACTCAAGGCATTGAGACCGCCCCATATGAAGAATATCCTGTTGCCCAATGCGGCTGCATGCTCGCCAGTGTCAATAAGATACGGTGTAATGTATGCAAAAATAAAGTTTATGAGCCAGTTGGTTGCGGCGGTAAGCGATATGGCCTTTTGTCGGATACTGATACCATAAATGTCAGACGAGACCGCCCAGCAGCACCCGCCCCACGAACTGGCAAAAAAGACAATAAAAAGGCACGAAAAGGATACAGATACGATTGCACCAGTGTCCATACTCCCAACCGACGCACCAACAATTGCAATCACAAAGTTGCTGGCTGACATGCCAATGCCGCCGTAAATTAACAATTTTCGTCGGCCAATAGTGTCTACCAAAATGATTCCTGGTATCGTAAATACCATATTAACAAGGTATGTTATGAATGACATCAAGTAGTAGTTTTGAAGACCAGAATTGGCAAAAAAAGTTACTCCATAGTAAAAGATAAAGTTAATACCGGAGCACTGCTGAAAGGTTTGTAACCCGATTCCGGTAAACATGCGTAAAACTTGCTGGTGCCGGCCAGCACCGTTGCGGAAACAGTCTAATATCGTCACTTTGCCAAATGACATTTCATAGTCATAAGTCGCTTTGATTTCTACCAACTCTTCAATCAAGTCAGGGTCATTCATAGCGAGACTTCGCAACTTGGATAAGGACTGTAATGCATTCTCTAAATTGTCTTTCTGGACAAAGTAACGGGGACTCTCAGGAAGAAATAGCATGCTAGTGCACAAGATGATGGTCCATAAAAATTGGAGAGCTACCGGAATTCTGTATGATCCCGAATTCTGCAAATGACGCGTTCCCTGACTAACGGCACTGGCAATAAGAAATCCCCAGGTGATGGCCCACTGATAGGTGAAAACCATCAGGCCCCGCATCCACCGCGGGGAAGCTTCTGCCTGATATAATGGAACTGTTGCAGACAAAATGCCCACCGAAACACCCAGAATACACCTTCCGACGCATAAGAGAGGTGTCGCGGAGGCAGCAATCTGTAGCACGTTTCCAATATTGAAAACAACGGCTGCCGATAAAATGATGGCGAATTTCCGTCCATAATTATCTGATATAGGAGGCGCAATCAAAGCACCAATAAAAGTGCCTAGTGATAATATTGCGGTGATAAACGCCCTCTCGTGCGTGTTGAAGTTTTCATGGTTGCTTGCAAACGTTTTGGCGACATAGTCCATTTTCAAGATATCGTTGATCAAACCAGTATCGTACCCATAAAGAAATCCCCCCATGGCTGCAACAAGACCTACCACTATAGCAGTATTGGGACTCGACTTGTCACGGATCCGGCGGAACTCTGGCGCAACATTTCTCTCGTATAATAGCTTCTCAATAAACATCCGCAGAAAGGCATGAAAAAGGCACTAAAGCTCAAAACACAAAGCTCCGAGATAGTAGGTGTTGCTTTCCTAGATATTTCCGTCGATATAGACAACTTCTAAATCTCTATGGCAGCGGCAACCCTGCTCGGAGTGGTCCGCTCCTTAAATAAGGTGCTAGGCTTGGCAGTAACCTTCTTGTTACAGCAACCCAAACAAAGCCAAATTTCTATCGCACACGGTAATCCAAGCCTCGCTCCGGATCACCTATCCTTCTTTGGCAGTTCCTCTAAGTCAAATGGGTCTTACCACCGTACCTGTTTGACACTGCCCTGTCGATGTCGCTTTTTAGCTCGGAGGCGTGCCCGCGTTTTTTTCTTGTCGCATTTCTTGTCGCGTTTCATGTCGCGAAGGAAACGTCAGCTACAATTTTTGACTCCACCTAGCCGCTGGATAATCGGTCAACGGTACGCCCCCGATAGTGCGACCGCAATGACGAAAGTGGAGAACCGGACGGCATCCCACAATGTCAGACCTATTGAGGATGAGCTACAAGATTCCGATTCAAGAGGGGTATACACTGCTACAGAAGGTGCCGAGCTTGAGCGAGCTCCCGTCCCCAGGACGGTGCCAGCAAAGAGTACATTGCATAGCGCTGCGTCATCGTCACCGCGCCAGCGCCATCGTACCCGAGCTAAAACCGAGGAGGACTATACCCGGGAGTTTGTGGCGGCAAAATCTAACACGGGGATACACCCACGGGTTTTAGTTCAGTCTGCCTTCTCAGTTCAGTCGAAAGGAGCGAACTCCCTTTTGCATGGCACCATCAACTACTTTAGCCATTTGGTACTACTCAGTATATTTTTCGTCCTTTCCATCTACCGAAACATGCTCCATTTCTACCGCAGGCTCATGCTCAAGTACTTTGTGCTCACATACTATCCTTCCAAACTGCCCCTTCAGATACGAGAAGATGTGAACCAATTGCCTAAAATCCCCAAACGCATAGCATGCATTTTAGACTTGCTGGATGACGGCGATGTCCGTGCAGAGGCTGACGCCTTGGTTGGAAACATTAGTGAATTGGCGGCCTGGCTGGTTCTGGCGGGGATTCCGTCACTCACAATTTATGAGCGTAGCGGCTTGCTAGTAAAGGAACACCAGACTTACCTTCCTATACTAATGAAAGAGCTTCGCACAAACTTGGCCAATTACTTTGGAACTGATTTGGTGCCAGCCTACCTGGTTCGCATTCCCCACCACAATGTTATTGTCTATAGCCGCAGCCTCGAACAAGACGATGAGGGTGAGGCGGAACACAATACCGCAGCTAGGTCCTCACATGCAGCCCAGGCTCAAGCCTCGCCAGAATCAGTTACAAACACCAAGTCACTGCACAGAAATAAGTCCCTGCGCTCTGCGAGTTCACGGTTGGTGCAGCTGCCGCCACACGTTGACCTTGAAATCTTCATCTTGTCGCGTGCAGACGGAAAGCCGACTATTGTAGAACTCACGAAAACGATGTGTGAATTGGCTCAGCTGAACGAATTGTCAATCGAAGACATTAATACCGAATTGGTGGATGAGGAATTGGTTGAGCTCGTAGGACCAGAGGCGGACTTGCTCTTAAGCTTTGGTCCTTCCTTAGACTTGCAGGACTATCCTCCCTGGCACATGCGGCTCTCTGAAATCTACTGGGAGCCAGACAATTGTGAGGTAAGCTACGCTGTGTTTATACGAGCGCTTCAAAAGTACTCCCGTTGCAAGGTTAATGTCGGAAAATAGGAGGTGTTTTGCTTAGCCTCAGGCGCCTGGCGCCTGGTCCCGCCGCCTAAGGACACAGTACCCAATCAGCTATTGCTACATTTACTTAAATAGTCTTTAATTGCAATGTCCATGATGCAGAATCACGTAGAACGGTCTTTGCGGTTGCTCCTAAAGGCCACCGGTGCGCGTAAAACGCGAAGGGTGAGACGCTCGTGACACAAAAAAAGGACGTGTCTGTGCGCAAGAAATTTTCGGGCCTGGTTTGCTCGCTCCCAGCGAACGGCCAGCGGGACACTCAATTTGTTGTTATTGACGCCATAGTCGTGGACGCCACCAGCCCCTCTAGGTATTAGCCTGATCGTATCGCCGCTATACTTGACTACTAGACTGTCAGCAACACAATGGGTTTATCTATTTCGAAGTTATTCAGCAACCTCTTTGGTAACAAGGAGATGAGAATCTTGATGGTTGGTTTGGACGCCGCCGGTAAGACGACCATATTGTACAAGTTGAAGTTGGGTGAGATTGTCACTACTATCCCCACCATTGGCTTCAACGTCGAGACCGTCGAGTACAAGAACATTTCGTTCACTGTGTGGGATGTCGGTGGACAGGACAAGATCAGACCCTTGTGGAGGTACTACTTCCAGAACACACAGGGTATCATCTTCGTTGTTGACTCCAACGACAGAGACCGTGTTGCCGAGGCCAGAGAGGAGTTGCAGCAGATGTTGAACGAGGACGAGTTGAGAGACGCCCTTCTTTTGGTCTTTGCAAACAAGCAGGACTTGCCCAACGCCATGAATGCCGCTGAGATCACGGATAAGTTGAGCTTGCATTCGATCCGCCAGAGACCATGGTACATCCAGGCCACCTGTGCTACTACCGGTGATGGTTTGTACGAGGGATTGGAATGGTTGTCCACCAACTTGAAGAACTCGTCGTAAGAGTGCGTGACCGTTCTGACAGGGAATTGCAAACTCTGACCGACGGAGTTACTGTAACAGCGTGCGGAAGAGATTTACAAAACATATATACAATTCTAGAATTGAACTGCTCCATCTACTAGCATCTTTTCTCGTTTTACACCCTACCCTTTCCTTGCAAATTCCATATCTTATCTGCTAAAACGCGTACGTGTTTATTCTTACTGAGCTACATTCTTTTTAAAGCGGACCGCTCCAACTAATGTAGCTATAGACGTAGACGTGACCGTAAACGAGACAGCACGGCGCAGCCCGGCTAGAAAGCCGCTAAGACGGGCCCGGTTAGGCCATACTCGCCCCCCTTCCACCCCCCGCGTAGAAGCCGGAGTCGTCCATCAGCGGTTACGTGTTCTCAAATATGATTGGCTAGAAGCAGCGCCACTGAATGCGGCAGATCGCGCTAGCAACCGAGGAACCAAATAATTTTGCAGCACTCCACAGCAGCGTAATCTGATCTTATCGTCTCTACTATCCCGATTGCGACCCTACACGCTACACCATGTCTCGTATCACAGACACTGCTACATGTCCCGGTAGATGACTGTGGCGGTCTAGATCAATTGCTCAGCTAAGGGCGCCTCCGCCCCAAGAGTGAGGCTTAGACTTTGCGAGCAGAGCACGCGCCTGTTTGCGCAAATTGGAGATTGAATAGTGTCATGGTTCCAACGGCGTAGATTATACGAGTGCACTAGTCGGCTGCCCCGCACCCACTATTAGTAACTTATCACGGTGGTAATGTGGCCGCTACCATGGCACTAGCATTACCTTTTGTCTTGTCACCTGCTCCAAAAATAAATGTAGGGCTTCAGCCCTAATGATATACACGTGATTGTATATTATGTAATCTATCGAAAAGTGCATCGTCTCGTGGTCGAAAATTTTTCATACTACTAGGGAAACCTGAGCTTGAAATAACTTCTTAACAGTTAGAACCACCTTAGTTAAAATGGTATGTATAGATGTGAGCAAATAGTGGACACTCAATATCATAATGGCATAGCAGAAGACAGGGTATGATGTCGTATGCTTCGAGAGTGAAGCCCTGGAGTGTGCGGGTACGAAGGACGTTCACAAGCTGTGAGGTTATATACTGTGATTTGGAGAGAAGGATCCCAGAACTGGAGAGTATGGTCGGTACTTTGCTAATGACTTGCACGATTTCGTCTACGCTTATTATGATTATGAGATGACCACGGAGTGGGTTAAGAAGATGTACTAACTATTATTAGGCCGTTGTTAAAGCTTTTGAGTTGAGAACCAAGTCTAAGGAGCAGTTGGAGCTCCAGTTGGTTGAGTTGAAGCAAGAGTTGGCCAACTTGAAGGTCCAGAAGTTGCTGAAGCCTTCCTTGCCCAAGATCCACACTGTCAGAAAGGACATTGCCAGAGTCTTGACCGTTATCAACTTGAACCAGAGAGAAAACGTCAAAGCCTTCTACGCCGGCAAGAAGTACCAGCCCAAGGACTTGAGAGTCAAGAAGACCAGAGCTATCAGAAGACAGTTGACCAAGTTTGAGAGAAGCCAGGAGACCGACAAGGCCAGAAAGACCAGAATTGCCTTCCCCCAGAGAAAGTTCGCCATCAAGGCTTAAGATTTCTTGTAACTTCAAAATCAACGATCCCTTTCCATATATAAGTATGACAGCATAATAAAGATTTGTACTTGTTGCTTAAAGCTTGATTGTGATATTTTAGGTGGCTTGGTTTGTGCACCAATTGTAGATTATACATCGCGAGTTAAATTTATGTACGCTCTATGGTTCACTGATTAGAGTCCTTCATCTCTACGTCTACAGTCACCGCCCGGTTGCGTTCTGCCTTCTTGTCTGCCTTGAATTGGGCGATTTTCTCCTTCAATGCAACATCTTCCACCACATCTTCCAATTTTAAGGGCATTCTGTTGAAAGGATCCGTTGCATCACTCAACAAATGGGCCTTTATTGTAGACCGGTCAATACTAAGCTTAGACCCTGGCAAAATTACTGGATCTTCCATTAACGTATACATCAATGGATCCAAAAACTCATCAGGAACCTCACCCAACTCCAATTCTTCATCTTCATCAAGGAGGCGTTGTTTTTCAGCTTTCTCTGCAAACGATATCAAGGCCCTGATCACCTGTGGGTGTGTGTACGTTTTGGTCGATAAGACATGCTCAGCTTTTTGGAAGTACGATAACTGGAATGACCTGCCATCACGCGCGACCGCAATCACAAACTTGTCTTGGCTGGCTAGGTTGGCGTAAATTTCACACAAGTCGCTCAAGGTTTTCTTCGGGTCAAAGTGGTACTTTTCGGGAGACTCGACCTTTAAGCTGGAGCATTTTGGGCCAACTAATACAGATAAGTTATAGTCTAACATACCAGCTAAGCGGTCAACGATTTCGGGTAAAACAAATCCCTGTGGTACTTCTTTTGTAAACAATTTGAATAATTCCATGGTTTTATTGGACAAGCCAGTGTACGACGAAGCCTTACGCTCAGCTGATTCTAAATTTGAACTCAACTCCTCATCGGAGCCAAGTTCTGTTTTAGGTTCGTGTCCCATGGCCCGTCTTTTAATTTCCTGCTGAAAGTTGTGTATGCTGTTCAATTCATTGAATGTTTCATCTAGCAAATAGGTTGTGTCGTTCAACATTCTAGCAATAAATCTGATAAAAAATTCCACATTGTTGTGGGAGTAACTTGCCAATTGAGCTCTAAATATTGGATTCTTCCACATTTCCTCTAGAATTACTGACGTATAATATCTGCTGTTGAACTTGTCATAGAATTGGGATGAAGCCCCTGTTTTCTCAACCATGACATAAAAATCCAATAAGGAATACAAAATGTTATCTTGAACCAACCGGTTGGAATTGAACACTTCTGAAGTAAATCCTGGGCTGCCATTTGAGTCTGGAAGTGCACCAATGAAGATAATCTCAACCAAGGTTGCTTTCATATGCGGGTTACCGATCAATTCAGGGCATCTGAGTAGAATAATAGAAAACTCAACAAACAATTGCAACTTGTTACCATTCGATACCAATGGACATCCTCTGAAGTTAGTAGAGAATTTGCAGTAGTTCACGAGACCTTCCAAAATGAACTCAGGAAAGTATTTCCAAGGGGTTGGGGTCTGAGTTTTTAAAAAGTCATGGTCATCCAATTCTGACACGCTCTTAAGATTGAAAAGCGGAATGCTCAACTTCTTTTGTGGATACAGATGGCTTGGATCAATCAATTTTGTAATGTAGGTAGTAGTACCGACCACAAAATCAAAGATTTCCATTTGAACTGATCTATGAGAGAAAAGAGCCTGGATCGAGTGCTTGACACATTGCAAAGCGTTTAGTGACTTCTTCAAAACGGGCAACTGTTGCCTCAAAAATTGATGCATCATTGGATTTCCACCTTGAGGCATCCTATTGCTTTCAACTGCGCTCAAACGCTCGTTAGTTTGCTTGATTTGCAGAGATAACCTATCATAGTGTATGAAAATACCACCAATTCCATAGTGTAAGTAAGTTGCTGTAAGATAAAAGCAATTCGTGATGAAATTCGGTTCAGCAACTTCCTCCACTTTCCCTTCATAATTTTCAGCTGCCTCTTGAATCGAAGAATTAACTCTTGATTCCTCGCTTATATCAATGAGCTTGCTCTTGCTGAAAAAGTGAATGTCAATTTTCTCAATTTTTGAGAACGAAGGATAGTCCATGAATGGAAGACTCAATCTAATCAAAATTAAAGAGATGTTGTACATTATCGCATCGCTGGGCAACTTTTTCAAGTCCGCATGTCCACCCCTTCTCAAGTGACTCAAATTAATTAATTTGGCAAACCATTCAAGCAAAGCATTGCGTGTTTCCAGTGATCCACGGATTAATTTATCAATGATGAAGAATAAACGGTCGGTCACCAATTTGTGCTCGTTTTGTAAAGACTCGTAAGTATTGTGTAACTGAATCTTTGGAACGTTGCTGACATCTTGAGTGAAATAGTAAGCACTGACACTCTCCACAAGTGGTGATAATCTAAGAAAAGCACCTAATAATGTTTTGTGTTCGAAGTCTAACGGGTCTGTCGTGTCTGGGGGCTGGAAACCATCAATTTGACTGAAAATCGCAGCAACCTGCTTAATGCTAACTAATGCTTCAATGAGGGACAAAAAGTTTCCGTAAAGGCGATTATCCATGTTGATATTGTAGAGCGAATTGCTCAAAACAGGCAAGATGACATTAAGCAATTCCAAAAGTGAGTCTTGTTCGATGCTTGCAGCCACTATGTCGTTGAAAAATGTCCCAAACTCGTGATAGCGCTCCGCAAAAACAGTAACGGAGCGGCCTGGATTGTTACCAATAAACATATCAGTAACCTGGAACCCAATAAATCCAAACGAAGTAGACAACTTTATTATTTTGTTAAGTATGGCCAATTTTTGGGCATAAAGAGGAGTCTTGAGTGCAAGCGTTCTCTTTGCCTTGAATGCTTCGTGGTAAACACAGTATAAGTACTCGATAGGAGTCTTAAATTTACTAGGCACTCCAACATCAGTTAAAATCTCCATAAAAATAGCCTCTAAATGATCTTCAGATAACTGTGTTCCATCTTGTATATCCTGCGCTAAGCTTCTCAACACTATCAATTCCGGCTTTTCTGTGGTTGTACTTGTGGTTGCTTGAAAGACGTGTTCAATTTCTACTGATAACCACTTTGAAATAACTTCTTCAGGATTCAATGGCACTGCTGGAACACTGCTGGCAACCTTTTTCTCCGGTGTCGCTTTCTTGGGAGGATCCTCTCTCAAAGGCTCAGTAAGTGTCGCAGTGTTAGATGAGGGGGTCGCCTCCTTGGTGCTGTTCACCGTACTCGGGGCAGGACTCGGTTTAGAGCTCGAGACAGATGTAGCATCAGAATCGCTGCCTTCCTTCGCCGACCCCCCTGCACCGCTTCCACCTAGCGAGTTCAACTTGGCTAGCCGCTTCGCTCTTATCTAATTTACAGCTGTTAGTTTGAATAGACTTTAGATTATCACAAAACAGTCGCTGATGGACGACAATTCAGGACTTTGTCCATCTCTAGAACGTACCTCGTCAGTATTGGACATTGCTTAGCTGACTTCGCTATCACCTACCGAAGCTTGCGTCCGTGATCCGTCGCCGCTGTTTAAAAGTGTAAGCCACAGGATTGTATGCAGGATATGATTTTCATCGAACTCCTACAAGAAGAACTTTGGCAAGGCAACGACAGAAGCCGTTAATAGAATCTACAGACAACTATCGATTTCTGTGAAGGTCTGAGTCATTTACGAGTGCATCTGCATTTTACGCTGGCTGTTTTATCAGTCTTTTTTTTTGGTTTGCTTAGGTTGATTGGGTAGTACTGGTTTCCTTCGCTAGACTGGCGTTCTATTATCCAACTATTTTGACTACTTTCCCCTAGATTTTAACTGTACAGGTCTACCGCGTACCTGAAAATTCCTAATTGACCCCCGTGGATCCTGAAATGACCCACTTTGACTCCTCTCCAAGCCCGTTGCTGGATATTCCGAGGTCGGTGTTAAGTGCATTGGCCAAGCATAGTGAGAGGGCATATTTGCTTCAATTAGAGCTGGACTTGGTCGCGTTTATTCGCAATCAGATTGTTGATCAGTTTAAGACCAAATATGGGAGGCTGACCAAGCCACAGTATATTATCAAGCATCATGCATTACCCAATTCGTACTATAGATTGTTATCGCATAATCTATGTGGTTACTACAGGTTGGAACATATTGGTACCTCACCAAGTGACATTTTGGTGACACCGTTAGAAAACGTTGACTATGCTTTGTTTTATGCTGAAATCAGTGGTGCGAGAAAGGGCGACGAGGAGCACACTGTTCGGACTTTTACAAAATTGAGCGATGTGCCTCCACCTTATCCAGATTCCGAGTCTCGACTATTTACGATGCCGTTCCAGCCTAGGCCTTTGGGAATGACCGGTTACTCTCCGGATGGGGCACAAGTTTTGTCACCGTATCCAATTCCTTCCCCAAGGCAAAAGATGATTATCAAAAGGAGTCACATGGAGGAGACTAGACACGCAAAAGCAATTCCGGGGTCTGCTGCAGATCCTAGTCAATTACCTTCTGCTGCTATCAGGCATGTGGAGTCTGAGTCTAGTCCTAAGGAGGCCTCGGATGACATCTCAAAGATTGAATCAGACCGAGCGTCAAAGGAGGTGTTATACAAAAAGGTGAGAGAGGAGATATTCCAAAATAGAGACGATTTAGACGGTGAAGATGAAGATGACGGTGATCTGGATGCTTATAGTGATTTGGAGGACGAAGCTAGTTTTGAAGAAGGCGAGTACTTGCAAGATTACGCCGGCGGACATTTTGATGCATATCCTCCAACATTTCCCATGGCCCCTCCCAATTTCATCCCATATGGCTACGCTCTTACTCCAAACGTTCCACCCATGGGAATACCTATGCCTATGCCCTACGGTTCTAATGGATTATCACCTTCAAGCTTCTCCCCGCCCAATCCGATGTTTATAAACCCAGTCATGGCGGGATCTGCTTCTTCGCCTGGCCACTCTCCTGATGCGGGATCAGGTCAGGTACACGTGCCCTCCAACGCTCCAATTCCAAACCACACCCCAATGGCATACCCTAACTTTTACACCCAGCCCCCTCATATGATGCCCCCCCCGGGGGGCTATTACTACAATCCCTACCTCCCTCCTCAATCATATCCCGCATATGATCGAGAAACAGAGCGCCGGCTCTTAAACAATCCCTACATTATTATTCCTGACGAGGTCACTAAAAACGGACGGGGGAGGTATAAGAACAAGCGAGGATACGCTGCGCACAAGCCGTCCCAACCATTACAGTCAGCGGGTCACGCCTCGGGTCCCTCCTCTACGAGTACCAGAGCCCCTGATAAAAAGACCAACAATACAAAGCACGGTACGAATAAGGCCAGTACGCGGGATGCATGAAAATAGGGCACAATCAATTATACAAAGAACAACATAAGGAGAATAACCAATACTTCTCCAATATGATTGTTGAGTTGGCATGTTTTACAGTTTGTGCGCCAAGGTGTAAATTTTCATTTATAGATCATTTTGATGCGGAACGCGTCCAACATATTCGATTGCAAGGCGGCAACGTTGAGCATAAATCTACATTACTCCTTCTAACATAGCGTCAAATGGCTTCTAGTATACCTATAGACAACGACTTGGTTCCGGAAACCGCTGAGGGGTACACCGTCAGTGAAAAGAAAACCATTGCCGAGTATACCAAGTTAGACGCTGAGGATGAAAGTTTAGCCAAGTGGAAGGCTTCCTTGGGCTTGGGTAACGAGGGTTCCTCGTTCCCTGTCAAGGCCGGCGACTCTCGCAAGGTTGTTATTGTGGAGATGGGATTGACTTTTCCCGACCAGCCGGCTTTAGAGCCTATCTTCTTCAACATGGAGGACGAGGATGGAAACACCATCGCAGGTAAGGAGATCAAGTTCAACATCAAAGAAAAGTCTGTATACCAGTTAGTTATTAAGTTTCGTATTCAGCATGAGATTATCACTGGTTTAAAGTACTTGCACTCGGTGAAGAAAACCGGAATCAGGGTTGACAAATTGGAAGAACCATTGGGTTCCTATGCACCAAACACGACTGCGAAACCCTTTTACGAAACAAAATTTACGGAAGTGGAGGCTCCATCTGGAATGTTGGCCAGAGGTAACTACTCTGCTGTTACTAAGTTTGTGGACGACGACAAAACCGTGCACTTGACGGTACCATGGAGTTTCTCGATCACCAAGTAATTGCAAAGAAAGTGGCGGTCCTTTGCAATCAAACCATAGTTTAAGGTTGTGAGTCTCTCCGTAATATGATTTTAAATGGAATTTATCTATTTCTAGGGAAAATGTGGTCCCTATTTCATGCAAGAATCTATAGTTATATTTAGCTAGATGTCACAAACTTTGAAATAGTTCAACAATTTTGCTATCATTTCATACCTGGGATATACTTTGGTGCTTTGTTATTTTTGGATTTCAGAATGAATACGGTGCTGATTGTGGGCGCCTTGTTCAATTTTGTGAGTCCAGGAGAAATTGAAGACGTTTGAATCCTAGGAGCCTCAAATCCTGACTTTGCCCTTGATGTAATTGTTGCATTTACAGGTGCTCGCAATTCAGATTTTTCTAAAACGTCGTGTCTTTTGAATGGAATAGAGTTGCCTTTGAGCATGCCCAACGGTCTTTTCTTAAGCATTTCCAGTTTGGCAGTGGTGAACCCTAGACCTGTTCCTTGGTGTGGTACAGAGCCATCCACTACTTTGAAATCTTCAGTTCGTATTATTATATCCTCCCCGCTGAGGAAAGCCCTTAGCCGCGCTTCATAAAGTATCTTTATTTGCCTGGCTGAAAACCCGGTAGAGGAAAAGGCCGGTTTCCTCCTGCAAGAGTAAAGTTTATCTAAGCTTTCAGATGTTGTAATTGCTTCTTGGCTGCCTCTCAAATATTTACTTGCTTTGACTTGGTCAAGGAAACGTGAGCTTGCGCTCACAGGTTTTCTACCCCATTTCCCAACTGTTTCTGTATATGAAGACAAATACAACAAAGTCTGTGCTCTTGTCGTAGCCACGTAGAAGCATCTGCGCTCTTCATCTAAGGCTTCTGGGCCACCTGAGTCAAGTGCAAACTTTGCAGGTAGTAAGGTTTCTGATAATCCAGGAACAAACACTACAGGCCACTCTAATCCCTTCGAGCCATGTATGGTAGATATAGGAACTTTTCCAGCAGAATTGTCGTCAGTTTCTCCATTCTGTAGCTTTGTGTCAGTTTCGTAAAGTCCCACAGCGTGAATAAATTTTGAAATTATATTACTCTTGTCGTCTGATTTATCATCCTCTGTCCCTCCGATGTACAAAGGCAACTCTTCATCTATTGGAGTAAATTCTTCAAGTTGAGTTTTAACTTCTAACACGTGTAAGTGTTGATTCTGATCCCCGGAATACTCTTTCAAGAGCCCCGATTGTCTGTAAACAAAATCAAACAATTTTGAAAGATTTCCACTCTTGTCTTGTTCATTTTCGGAACTAACCTCACTCAATAACCTCTTTGACTCCTTTATAAACTCAACAAAGTCTGACAATGCTTTAGTATTCAGGGTGGTTAACTTGGGACCTTTTTGAACCGCCTTTTCAACGTTACAGAGGTCATCAAGTCCCCTTAATATCAGTCCTCCGGGCTTGGAATCCAAGTATTTAAATATTTCAGTGAGAGTCTTGTCACCAATACCTCTTTTTGGCAAGTTTATGGTTCGTGAGTATGCGATTCTATCCTTATCATTTGCCACGATTCTAAGATAATCCAAAATTGCAATAACTTCTTTGCGCTCCCAAAATGCCTTACCTTTGACCATCTTATACGGAATCCGCCTGCGGACGAATTCATTTTCAATTGCTCTAGTTTGATATGCGCTTCGCACTAACACCGCAATGTCACTAAACTGGAACACCGAGTTTGGCAAAGCAACAAGGTGTGCTATCTGGTAAGCTACCCATCGTGCCTCTTCCTCAGGTGACGATAGATTGTTATAAACGGGTTTAAATGATACTGGCGACTGAGACTTCAAATTTTTAGCTACCCGATGTGTCTGCTGGCGCATAATGTTTTCGGAAAATGTAAGAATGTCGCCCGTTGACCTGTAGTTTTCGGATAGAGTAACTGAGTCGCAGTCGGGTCCGTAGTTTTGTCTCATTTTTTCAAAGTTTATAGATTGAGCGTCTCTAAATGCGTAAATGCTCTGGTCTGGGTCTCCCACAATTGTAACGTTATTTTGGAATAATGGGTCTGAGGGGTGACCGCGAGCAAACAAGTACATTAGCTGAAGCTGGATCTCATTTGTATCCTGGAATTCATCAACTAACACATGTTGGACAAAGTTCAAAACAGAAAACTTGGAAACTAGATCGTAGCAGTACAATAAACAATCATCAAAATCAATAATACCTCTTTGAACGAGCGTCGCCTGGTACCGATCATACAACAACGAAACCAATCCGTTTTCACCTTTACCGCGTATCATTGCATACTTGTCTGCCATATGCCCTGAGGACTTGACACTGGATATCTGCCGTCGTATCTTTTTGTAGTCAAAGCCGTGAAACTTGGGGTCCAAGTTTTGCGTCTTAAACGGTTCGCACATCTCTTCCGGCAACTTCGACAAAAGCATTCTGTCGCTGCCGGATAATCCAATCACCACTTCTCTCATTATCGCCATGCTATCCTTCTCGTCCGCTATCACCATGTCCGCACCTAGGCCGATTTTGTGGCCATACATCTTGAGAATTCGAAAACAAATACTGTGAAAGGTCCCAATTAAGAGCTTCGAGCCGTCAAAGCCTGTTCCAGCAAGCAAAGCGCCTAGCCGCTCTCTCATCTCATTCGCAGCTTTCTTGGTAAATGTCGTCACTATGATCTTGTTCGGACTCAAGTTGTGTTCAAGTAGTAAGTACGCGACGCGCGATATCAACACCTTCGTCTTGCCGGTTCCCGGTCCCGCAATGATCTGTAGGCGTCCACTGCACGGCGCGGTGACCGCCTGGTGCTGTTTCGCATTGAGGCCCGCCAAAATTGGGCCCAAGGCGTCATTCGCCATAGCCGTGTAGTACTTTTCTATACTAAAATCCAAACAAACTAGTCATCACCGTGAAATTAGACCTTTAAGAAGCTCACGAGTTTGAGCGAAAGTTTGGTGGTTGAGTGCGAGTCCTACAATACGTAAGATGGTCACTGTTGCCACTGGTGGTCCTTGGATGGGCTGGTATGGGTCGGTTGCCACCACGCTTCTATCCCTACTCTTGACGCTAGAGTGCATCGCAGCATCCTGGCCCAATAGTCCTACGCTGGCTGACATAGGCGCCACTGCTCAAAGGGACATATCTTTGCCGCTTCCTCTCGGCCAATCTACGTCGCTTGGAATACATCTAAACACTTTAGTGTTTGACAAGGTTGGCTATAGTAGTAGCGGACTCAGTGTATTTGAGACGCTCTTGGCGACCGGTTTCTCTACCTTCATGCTCGACGTATACTGGAACGAGTTTACGCAGAAGTGGCAGTTGTGTCCGGCGCCGTACCCGACAAATAGCACGATGGACGGCGACCGGGTCGTAAACGTGTCGTGGAAAGGCAAGGATAGGGTTTGCCTGCCTGAACTTACAATAGATCGACTCTCCCTGCAGTTGCGGACCTATATCACGGCCTCGAATTCGAGATTTAGTGCCAACTTCATCAAAGTCTTGCTTAATTTGAAGTCCATTCAGATTTCAGATGCGCCTCAGTATGCGAGAAGCAACAGCACCTTTTCGGCAACTTTCAGCTCGGTTTCTTACAGAGGATTTTTGGACTATGGAAATTCCACATTGGCTGATTCTTTTACACAGTTATCGGGGTTCCTGTTCACACCGATCAACTTGACCTCCTACGAGGTGGCTCGTAATAATAGCGTGCAGCCGGCTACATTTTACAATCAAACTGGTACGTTTCCCAGTCTAGAGACGGTATTAATTACACAGTATCGGCGTCTTCTTTTCAATATCGTTTCATTTGAAGAGGGCAGTTACAAATTCTCCGCAGCGGATAACAGCACATTCTTCTATCTGGGCGTCAATTTAGAAACGTTCATGCATACTACAGAAGAAGCTGCCTTCTATAAAAACTGCACTGACCTCATACAATCTGTCCAATCTGGTGATAAAAATATAGATCTCTTGACAGAGTTGGCACAACTGCCAGTGTTTTTGTACGCGATAGACAGTGCAAACAACTCTTTTTCCAACGACACGTTTGAGTCATATAAGCGGTGCGGCCTCACGCCAATCTTGAATTCTACCTTGCACGAAAGCCTGGGCTACCGCAATCCCAATACAAACTATACAAGCAATGCCTTGGCGGAGTTGATTAATAACTACAGACCCCTTGCATTTTGGTCGTGGGCACCGAATCAGCCTGCAGTCGCCCTTAACGGCACCCACAACTCCAACCGTATCATTGGTGCGAATACCCTCTCAAATTCAGATGACTTGGACGAGGGTGCATACAAGTGCGTTGCATTGTACCTGGACGGCTGGCGGGTGGACAATTGCTACAATGAATACCAATTCGCATGCAAGAACGATACTAACCCTCTCATCTGGTACATTCCTACGGCCCGACGGGCTTACTTTGATGCGTACAAGGAAAAGAACTGTCCTGAAAATACTACGTTTGGTGTTCCCCGACTGAATGCTGAAGTATTGTCCTTGATGGGAGCTATGGGCGCCAACGTCAAGGAGTACCCCGTCTGGATAGACGTGAACGATATTACCGTTTATAACTGCTTCGTTACAGGTGGGCCCTATGCACAGTGTCCTTACTTGAGAACTGTGACCAACATTGCGTTGGTTAGGATGATCGCCCCCAGCTTCCTGGTAGCGTTGGTTATCATTATTCTCATATTTTTGGAACGCTTTTTGAGAACCAATCCCATCCAGACAAATAGAAAGCGTTACTGGAAGCGGGTAATAGCAGAGTATAATGAGAAGCACGACGATGAAGGTGTTCCCTTGTGAGACCTTTGGCATGGCGGAATCGAAAACACTATATAGATTTTTATATGCAGGCGTGTAAGAATCTGAAGGCAAAATCTTGAACACCGTTCGCCTCTACAATTTACTCAGTATAGCGAGAGATGAGTGACCAGAGCTGGAAAAACTTGGCCGACGAGTTAAGAAGGAGAGCCGAAAAGGCTCGCACTGTCAAGGGCTCTAGCAGCCCGAGATCTCCCTTTGGATTCTTTGCTGGTTTTGGTGGCTTGTTACTTGTGGGTGGTGTTGCCGTGTTTGGCCAAAATGCTTTGTTCAACGTAGATGGTGGTCAGCGTGCAATTGTTTACTCGCGTTTGAACGGTGTTCAACCGCAGATATATCCTGAAGGGACGCACTTGATTGTTCCTTGGTTCCAGAGACCCATCGTGTATGATGTGAGAGCCAAACCTAGAAATGTCGCCTCCTTGACAGGTACCAAGGACTTGCAAATGGTAAACATCACTTGCAGAGTCTTGTTTAAGCCCGACGTTCTGCAATTGCCAACCATTTACAGAACTTTGGGTAGGGACTATGACGAGAAGGTTTTGCCTTCGATCGTCAATGAGGTATTGAAGTCAGTTGTCGCACAGTTTAATGCGTCTCAATTGATCACGCAGAGAGAAAAGGTCTCGCGCTTGGTCAAGGAGAACTTAGTACGTCGTGCGTCGAAGTTCAACATTCAGTTGGACGATGTATCGTTGACGTACATGACATTCTCCCCCGAGTTTAGCTCGGCTGTAGAGGCAAAGCAGATTGCACAGCAAGACGCACAGCGTGCTGCGTTTGTGGTCGATAAGGCTATACAGGAGAAGCAGCAATTGGTAGTCAAGGCTTCCGGTGAGGCAAAGTCTGCCGAGTTGATTGGTGAGGCAATCAAGAAGTCTAAGGGCTACGTTGAGTTAAAGAGATTGGACACTGCAAGGGAAATTGCTACTATATTGGCAAACTCTCCTAACAGAATCTTGTTGGATAACGAAACATTGTTATTAAACACTGTCACGGACAGCCGCAAGTAAACCACAGAGTACTAATACTGATAGATGGAAGCCTTTTTGTAAATAGGAAATCAGAGATAAATTTAACATAAAAAGAGCTAAGTAACACAAGTCTTAGTTCCTAAAGCAATGATTCTAGTAGCAATCTATATCCTGCAAACAAAGCTCAGTATTGCAAATGCATAAGATCCTAAAAGATGGAGTTGATAATGTTACTTCCAAGCGTAGCACCACCTCCGAAAATGGCAGCTTGACCAAACTGACCTCCATACTTCTTAAGTTTTGATTCAGTCTCTGGCGCAGCCGCTACCTGCGGTTGTGGCTGTGGAGGCGCTGGCTGCTGATAGTAGTTCTGCTGAGGTGGTGGATATGGGCTGTATCCGCCATACAGAGCTTGTTGTTGTACACCATACTGGGGTTGCTGGTACTGTTGGATTGGAGTAATCTGGTCATATGCGGGCGCAGGAGGCATTCCCAGGTATGTCTGTAAGGAATTTTCAGGCGGTGGCGCATGAGGAGGTGCGTACAGCTCCGACGAATAGGGAGCATGCGCTGGAGCGCTAGCCTTCTCCGGAAAAGGCGCATTGCTGGGAGCTTCATAGCTCAATTTCTCTAAAGAGGCAGCAGGACGAGTGGCTCCTACGGATGCGTCGCTTTCGTACTCCTGAACGGAAATAACAGTTACGTAGTTCGACGGAAAGACGCCTGGTGTTTCCGTCCCCTTTTTCGTGCCCTTCCACCAATCCTGCGATAAATGCTCCGTAATAGCAATCTTATCACCCTTCTTGATATTTAAATCCCCTGCCTCCGACGGACTGTAGTCGTACAAGGCTCTGCAATAACCAGAGGGCTTAACCGGCTCGGGGTGGCTTGCCCTCAGAGGTTGGGGAGGTGGTGTATATTTCGGAGTTGAAATTGATGTACTAGATAAGTCCTCAGCGAGTCTGTCTGCATTTGCGACATTGGATGGTGAACTTTGAGACTCTGTAATCTTTGATACCCCCCAAGGAGCCATATCCTGGTGATACTTCAGAGGAAGAATCAGGGATAATTTCTCATATAAGCCATCCGTGAGAACATTCGAGTCACGCAAGAACTCCAACTCAGTTCTGATGGTCGTCAACGACCTGTTGATAGTGGCGCTAGACATGCCAGGTAGTTGTGAATAAGATTCAAGCGCCCTCAAAAGTAGGGCGTAATGACCACCTTGTTTACCTGCAGGAGCACAGCCTTTTTTCTGAATGCAGTTATAGCCGACCGGAATGCTGAGAGTAGTTCTGACAGGTCACCTGAGCAGGTTACTCCTACGGCATATTCCCTCCTGCAATTCTATAATAGGACTTCCGTAACTATTACTCCCGTGCGTTTCTGTCACTGCATGAAGACGATGAGTTTCATCCCAAAGTTTGTAAATTCTGATAGTCAAATCACTGACTGCAACACAAACAGAAGTTCCATCAGGGCTTGTACTGGCACTTAATACCCGCAAGTTAGCAGATGTTGAGGGGACTTCCGCAATAACCTCCATTGCAGGATACGTGTAGATCTGGAACATAACGGAATTGTTCCAGTGGCCATATCCGAACGTGACCACAAGCTCCCGCCGAAACTGCGACCAAAACAAGGATGTAATTTGGCCCAGGGTGGAATACTCGCTAAGCAACTTGCCACTACTGGTATGCCAAAATCGAATTTTGCGGTCACGGCTGCCGCCTCCTGTAGCTAAAAGGGAGGTGGCCCATGGGCAGAATGCAACAGCTTTAACTGCAGCATTATGCGCTAACTTGAAGCGAAATTGGGGTGTTTGGGCGTCATCCAAGTCCCAGATAGAACACAGGTTGTCGTTTGCACCAACGGCTATTTGGGTACAGTCCTGGTTGAATGCTATGCCTGAGATTATTAGTATAGTCCTCCATCTCTGATTGAAACAAGTATTACGTACCGCATATTGGCTGTTGATGACATTGGATACGATTCTTCAAACGCAAATCGCCCTCTATTGAGTCAAATATCATAGCTTGTCCTAGGTTGTTTCCCGCTATTAAAACTTTGTTGTCTCTTGTCCATTGAAGACAGTGAATCTGTCTGTCATTCGCATGATAGTGGCTCACCGGATCTCCCAGCTCGAGGCTGGCGAGTGTGATATTTCCATCTGTAGTTGCGATTGCTGCAAAATTACCACTGGAGCACGCTACAGCAGTAATATCCAGTTCGTTCTTCTTGACAATCAAATCCACATTGTCATCAATTCCCCATAGGTAAGCCCGGTTGCTTAACCCAATGAGAATCTTGCAAGTATCGTTAGACCAGCTGACAAGATTGGAATAAAAGTCATTGCGCAACCCTGGAGCATGAAGAACATGTATCGGACTCACGCATCTAGGTAAGGAGACCACTTTTCGTTGAAGTTCTGACTGCAGGTTTTGAGGCCCATTTTCACCTGGCTGTGATAGAGACCGATTGCTGTATACGTTTATCATGGAAGTTTCCGAACACGGTCTCAGTAACTCGGATGCTAACACTAACATGACATCTCTAGGTGAAACAGAGGAGAGAAGGGGTCCCACAATATCGAGCGATGATCGCTTAGGAACAGAAGCTAAGCTATTTTGGTTCACATAACTGCTTGTAAATCCCTGATAGTCCAAAACGCGTGAGTTTGTAACAAGCCCCAAGGCTGCTGCAATCTTTAATTGATGTACATTCTGTGACTCAGGAGATGTCATGTTACCCTTCTTTAGTGAATCTTTTGCACTCACCGCGTCGGAAAGAAATGTGGTGGCATCAGCAACTGCTGTGACTGAAGTGGTAGACACCATATTGGCTGATTGCTGAAAACTAACGGCTGACTCAAAAAGGGGTGTCACCCCCAGTTCAAAACTGTCTGCTCTCCCATCTTCGGTACTAAGGGGTGGTGTCGCCACTAAGAAGGGCCCACGCGATCGATAAACCCGGGATGAAAGTCCGGCCGGGATATACCTATCCCGCTGATGCAGTTGGTGGCTCATCTTCTTATCTCGGATTCGAACGAAAGAAATAGACTGGTTTACTTTTATTTATAGCGACTCGCTTCGTTATTCTGTGTAAGGACGGAGGTGGTAGAAGGTGGCTGCAAATCCCTGGTGCTGCAAAATCGGAGAAAGAACCAAACTTCAAATTTTAGTGTGCACACCAATATTCACCTTTCTTGTTAAGGACAGCTTCCACAATTTCCAGTAGCTTGTAGAGTTCAGTATGGGAGACTAGTGTGTTCAAAGTAGATGTTGGTAACTTTTTGACCCTCTTCTCTTGAAACCGTCCCCCTAAATATGCTACTTCGGCTGGGATCGCGATTGTTTAAAACATTCCTGGAAATTTGGTCAATCTTTGCAAAGCATTAGCAAAATACGTAATATATACCTGTTACTTTAACCGCTTCTACCTATGTATAAGGAAATGTCGGACCCTTTCCAACTAACACTGGTACACCAGGTATTCTGAATAACAAGTATTTGGCCTTGATTCGTACAACCCTCTATAAACCTGTTTACGGAGCTCGGATGGAACCTTAATCATATTTAGTAGTATCCTTTTTTTTTCTTCCTCCTAATAGCAGCCGCCGCAACTTGGCTAAACCGAGAGATCCATATGAGCTGTTTATCTATTCATTTTTTTTTCAAGTGCCTATTTCTTGGAATCTCGCCAATACTTCCTTGAATATGTCCGAGCTGTTTGCTCAAGGATCAATGCCGTTCAACGGCAATTCGACTGGAGTCTTATTTCAGGATTCTTCTGAGTGTGCGTCTGTTTCATCTCCGGCAGTGGTGCCAGGGTTTGAAGTGGCAATGTCAAGCGAGTTCAAGTTATTGTTTATGTACTTGTCGATTGAGGGTATTTTGTAGGAGGCAAGATCTGTATTCTTCTCACGCAATGCCTCAATAAGCACCTGCTCCTTGTCCGACACGGGCTCGTCTCGCTTTTCAAGCTCTTGCAACCATTTGTTGACTGCTCTCTGTTTAAGGACGTCCAAATACGGCACTTCCACCTTTTTATCCTTGTCCACAAATACCAACGCACCCTCGCTCCCAACGAACAAATCACCATCGTTATTTTTACGCTGAACTTTGATATCCCAGTTACCCTTCTCCAAGTCGTTGGCAAATATGAGCAAGAAATCGCCAAAATTGTCCGCAATCTTGTATTTGATGTCGAGCTCGCGACCAAAGAGGATGACTTGGCCGTACTTGCCATCGGGAGACTTTGGACACAAGTCTATACCGACATAGTTTCCCACCTCGTCAGTGATAATAGGGATCCACATGGGATGTGCAAATGACTCGTGAATAGCGCCTGGTGGAACCGACCGCTGCTGAGGAACGAGACCTCTCGGAGTTTTGGTCTTTATATTCGCACCATTATTGCCATTACCACGCAGCAGCGATGCACTAGCGAGAGCATTAGACAGATCTGATACAAGCGTAGACGCTTCTAGACCTAATGTGGACGTACTTCCTCCAATTTCCTCTGACGCGGAAACCAGTTTCAGAGTACCTGTCCTGATGACAGAGCAACTCCCAGCACTCCCAGTCGGTTTTTTGAGTTGCGTGCTACTATAGCTCACAGGAACCCGCGATAAGGCATTATCGCTCTGCTGTATTGACACTTCACTGCTCAAGGCACGCGCCACCTTGCGCCAGTTTTCCGTCTGAACCATTACTTCGTCCAATGCCAAGAGTCGCATACCAAAAACGAGGCCCTCTTCATTCTCTCCGCTACTGCTCCCATAATTAGCCTGACCGTCTGTTAACTTATAGAACTCTATCACACAGCGCGGAAGCTTGATACTCAAGTCACGTTGAAAATCGTTTAAATCGGAGCTAGTGCACTTGTCCTGCAACTGTGAGTTTAAGTCTGGAAGGTAATTTGTCAACCAGTTCTTAATGTGCCTCCAAGCAAGTTTCACTTCATGTACTCCCTCTTGATCAATACCACTGGAAGCAGTTCCAGCAAGCCCGTGGGCACCGTCCAGGTCCTCATCATGGCGTACATGGTGGCGATCGCCATACAATAAGTTCGTTTCCGCTTCCGGCTTGTTTACTCGGTTAAATGACTTGCGCGAATCAAACTCAGCATACTTGTCATTGGTAGAGATGGAATATATGAACTCCTGTAATCGCTGCTTAAACTTCATGGTACGTTTCGTGCGTGTTCCTTTGCCAGGGACGCGTTTCAAAATCACACTGTATCCAGTATAAGAAAAATGTCAAGAAAATGTCAGAAAATGTCAAAACTACAAAACGCGACAAGAAGACTGGTCAAGAAGACTCACTCAACTAGACAGACACACGGCAAGTCCATCAAACCAATGCTCGCGACAGTAATTCTACACTAACACGTACTACAGATATATCCCGGGCATGAAGTACAGCTTCCACAAGAACGCATAACGTCCGCAAGTGCACGATAAAACCGGGAGCGCATTGATATGGGAAAGACCCAGCTAACATAAAACAAAAGGTGTCCTCAAAACAAAACATATTCGATCGGCAAACAGCGCTATGGAACGGCAACTTGACGTCGCCAAATGCTGCTCTAAGATGGGCGCTGACCAATGTCTATTCCCAGTGGCATCGTTCAGAACGAACAACACCCGTAAGAAACTAGCACAAACCAGAGGCTCATGCCAACGACAAAGGCCAACTAGGACGTTTTGATTTTTAGGGCCACTATCCGTGGTAAACAAATTGATGTCCAAACTATGGAGGCGGCGATGAGACCACTTTTATATATTCGATTTGGCCGGGTAACCCCGAAAAATTGATCCACCAAAGCCCTCCTTCAAATTGCGATAGTGTAATTCCAAGATTGTTATGTATATTAAGCAAAAAAACTAGTCAAAGAGATGTTGTTGAGCTGTCTCCAGAGGAAGACACAACGTGGTTAAAGCCAGCAGGAGCTTGTCCAATTATTTCTTGTAAAACAAGGGCATAGAAAACTGCATTAAAAAAGACCTATATCCAGACACCACCTTTTCCATTCCTTCATTCGCTTCTCCTTCTCCCAAGCGCCGCCGTCCGGGTGCGGAGACGGCATTGCATTCGTCAGCATACTTACCACTGGGCGGACACGGCGTCCTCAACGGCAGCAGGAGCGTCAGCGGCCCAGTCAACCTCCTCGGTCTCACCAGTCCACTCAGCGTCGGCCTCAGCAACGGGAGCCTCCTCAGTGTCCTCAGCAGGGTTGGACTCGTCAACAGAGTTCTGCTCAATCTCTTCGGGGTCTCTGTAAAAGTACAAGTCAGGCATGACAGACCAGGCGGCCTCTCTGTTGGGGATGACACCTCTCAATCTGAGAACCTCTCTGGCAATCAACCACCAGATCAAACCAATGGAGTGCTTACCCTTGTTGTTACAGGGGATAGCAACATCGACGTATTCAGAGGGAGAGTCCATGTCAGTCAAAGCAATGACAGGAATGTTAACGTAAGAGGACTCCTTGATAGCCTGGGCGTCGGTTCTGGGGTCGGTAACGATAACCAATCTGGGCTCCTTGAAAGAGCGGGTGATGTAGTTAGTGAAGTTACCGGGGGTGAATCTACCAGCGATGGGAGTGGCACCAGTGTGCGCAGCAAACTTCAAGACAGCTCTCTGACCGAAAGTTCTGGAAGAACAGACAGCAACATCAGAGGGGTTGGGGACAGAAGCAATGATTCTGGCAGCGAGAACAATCTTCTCCCAGGTCTTGCTGATGTTAATGACATTGACACCGTCGGGTCTGGTCTTGTAGACGTATGGCTTGTTGTGAACTTGGACGTTCTTAGATCCCAAGTGGACGTTAGCGGAGAGCAACAACTCGGTGTCCTCCCTAGTCAAGTCAAACGAAGCAGGCAAAGACATATTGTATTTCTTCTAGTCTAGGATGCAGTTGAAATGTATGGTAACTGATTCTTCACCTTGAAAATTGAAAAAACGTGAAGAAAAATTTGCAAATTTTTCAGTATACTGGTCGTGCGTCTGATAAAAACACGTTACGTAATGCATTACGCAATACTAAAGCAGTTACCCGGCCATGGTCTCAACAGTTACCCGGCCGATTAAAATCATTTTTTCTACAAGTATTATAATACCACGTGATATAGGGTTATAGCCCTATATAGATAAATGTTTGATTTACGCAGCTCCATCTGGTGAGCTTTTACCAAGTAAAGTACAATGCAAACTGTCTTTTAAATTATTTCAATAGATACCATTAATTATTAAGAACTTCTTGAAGTTAACAGCCTGCAGACGAGATGGTTTCGTCTCTTTCTGGTAGCGTCAAATAGTCGAGTTTAGCGCTATAGTTGCCCTTTAGCGAAACCAATTTGCCTCTAAAAAAGCTCAGAACCAAAGACAGCCTGAAGCTTTTTGTGCCTGCAAATAATCGTGTAAAGTTTTTGAATATATCATTGTAAGTCAAGGACTTGTTGGATAACTTCAAATACACAGTCTCGTCGCGGCTGCATACAAATTGAAATTTGATACCCCCCTGTAATCTTCTAGAATTTTTGAGCTTTAGTAAAATCACAAAAATGGGCATAAAGGTAAACACCACTTGGAGATTCTCTAGAATGTTAAGAGAGACTAGAATCAGCATCATTAGCATGAAAAAGGTCAAGTAGAATGCAAACACAGTCGGAAGAAGTAACACCATCACCATAAAGAGAAGTGTTCCCATTAACAACTGGTCTATCTCAAAGTTATCATCCTTCAGTCGCATAGCATAATTGTTCAAATTGTCTATCCTATTGCGCAACACGTTATACTTTTTGCCACGGAATAACTGAAAGAGAGACTTAATTACCTGTATCTGCCTCTCATAAATGCGAGTGGTTGTGTAGTAAAAGCAGAAAACATGCAAAGTCAACACCTTTAGAATATCTTGCACAAATGCCAAAAAGAATGAGAATCCCCCGCAGCAGCAAATTATAAATAAGCAAGTTTGAAAGTGGTTCACAAGTCGAACTTTCAACCCGCTGCCCACATTCAACTCAATCCAGTCGTTTACGAGAAACTTCCAAAGTAAGAGGGCCCACACGTACAAGTCGCCCAAAAATTGTCCCAATTCATTGTTCAACTTGAAGCCGGCAGGGTTGTCTATAGAAATCCAAGTTATCAATCTAAGCAAGTCATTGGCCATCACTTTTTGTATAAAGTATGAGAGTACAAAGTCCTGTACCGCTGAAAAATGCTCAATAATAAACTTGTACACCGCAACGCCCATTAGTATATCATTGAATATAAGCCATACTGAATTGTGAAGATTAATGTAGTTGGAGTTGTTGATGTTGAGCTTGGAGTTGTATTCTTGCCGCTTCAAGCCACGAACAAAAACCAACTCTCGATGTTCATAGTGCAGGCTCTTGTCATAGTAGCCCAAAAATTGTATAGGAAAGTAGTTGATTTGCTTCAAGCGCATGTCCAAGTGCTGCATCAAACACGATACAGATATTAAGCTGCAGTTCATTATCTTAAAGTTCAAAACTCCAATAAGGCCAATTAGCACACTCTGAAAAAGAACAATGCTGCGCACAAGAGTCGCCACAAAGAGATTCGACACAAACTCAAGTTTGTAAGGCTTAAAAGCTGGCGTTCCGCTTGTTCGCGACTTTAGCCAGTTTGAAACCTCAATCCTGGTTTTCGCAACCAGGTTGAGTTTGTCCAACACCTGGTCGCTCGACACAGAGAGAAACGACTGGTAGTCGTCCAGAACCTGGTCCAAGTGTCTCATCACCGCACTAACCTTTTGAGTTTGGAGTGGCACCGTTTCGGCGCCAATAGACTGGAGGAGGATGGGATTAATAGAAAAGTGCTCCAAGTCCTTGAAGTTTGGGGGGTCAAACATAATGATAAAGAGACTCTTGCCCTCGAAACCGTGGGAAACAAATGGAGTACGCGTTTTGGGGTCAAATTGCAATAAAAGAAAGTTCTTGACGGGATGCTTGGGACGGGGCCCGTTAATAGTGCCAATAATGTCCAACGATGACTTTTTGAGCCTGCTATCGCGCAAGTAGCGCGTGGAGTTCTCACCCAACAACGTCACAACCACGTAGATGTGGTCCAAGCGGTAGCCCAAAAGATAGAGGCACCGTCCCGCGTTGCCCAGCCGTCTCAAAACCCGGTTCAAGTCATTGGGAAAGTAAATCTGCAGCGTCGACTCGCGACACTCGCTCATTGCGAGAAGCTGTCGCGGCGAAGGTACTGCGAGCTGTTGTTTAGCTGCTTGTAAAAATTATTTGGGTCCAAAAAGGTGTAGTCACAGTCGCCCTCTGCAAGCTCAAACTCAGGCTCGCAAATCTCTGGAAATTGGTAGAGCTCAACTACTGGCGCCAGGTGCACAGAAACACGCAACTCGTCCACCGAGTACCGCGGAGCGTCGTCGGCCTTGTCTGCGCGGATATCGAGAGCTTCGCTAACGCTCACTCGCTTGTTTCCACAATCAAACGACGTGCCAGTGTACACCTCCACAAAGAGCCGCTCAACCTGGTACCGAAAAACAACAAAGAGCAACGACACCACACAAACAGCACCCAAGAGTCTCACTAAACAGTCCAGCTGTAGACCACAGGCGTTGTCGGTGAGCTCTCGTGTGAAGAAGCTCATGCGCTGAAAATGCTGTCCGTGCGCGCCCCAGCCGCTTTTGCAATGCTGGGTCGTGGAACGCCAAAAACAACAATTGGTTCATTACCGCAGCTATTATTGAAATGCTGGCGGTCGGCTACAGATGCTCTCGCCGACGGCACATGCCACCAGCCAGCGACTCGCCCGCCAGCGGCCCGCCCGCCAGCGGCCCGCCACCAACGGTGAATCCTCCCACGTAGATCTTGGGGTAGGCGCCCTGGCCTGTACTGCATAAAGATCTATGCTGGCTGGTGACGTGCAAGAGGAGGGAGAGTTGAGACGATACGGTGTATCAAGAGAAGGTATGGGCCATTCCTCGCAGAGAAGCTGGAGGTGTAGAGCGCCGTGACGTAGTGATGGAGAGGCTGATGACGTAGTGCACAGGCGGGAGACGCGTGCGTCACGGGACGCGTGCAATCAGTCACGGGAGAAGTGGCGATAAGCGCGGCTAGGCTAGCGGTGAGCGACCGCAACCGCAACCGCAACGCAACCGCAACCGCAACCGCAACGCAACCGCAACCGCAACCGCAACCGCGACTCCGACTCCGACTCGGACTAGTAAACGAAGGCATGTAGCTATACAATACGATGCTACATCCTTAGCCCTGAACAGCCAGGTTCCTGGACTGCACAAAACTCAGGTTATCTGAGAAGCTGTTGCTTCTGAGGGTGAGACTCGGCCGGTCGATGCTCTGCTCCGAGGTTGCAGAGAAGCGTCTAGCCGGAACTAACGGCTCCGCGTCTCTGTGCAAGTGCAAGAGCGGCCTCAAGAAGCAGACGGCGGCAAACAGTCCCGCGAGGAGCACCGACACCACCAAAAAGATCAAGCCTGGCCGCTCCCAGTGCGACAATGTGTACTTGTAAAAGTTGAGGAAGATGATGGGCCCGCACAAGGTGAACAAGTTCTTGACCAATGCCATGGCGCCAAACACCTCGCCCACCTTGGACTCGGGATAAAACTTGATTACAGACGAGCCCACAGACGGGACAATCAAGGAGCCAAAACTGGTGAGAAGCAATATAGTAAAGAAGGCGGCGGTGCTCGGCGCAAAGTACATCAACATGAGGGCAATGCATTCGAATCCGAGGCCCACGAGGCACATTGTAAAGTCCACCATGTCAAACTGCTTCCTAAACACCTTCAACTTGAGGCGCTTTTGGAGGAGCTGGTGGTTCAACACTGGCGACACTAGCATCAAGACAAATGCCTTGGTAGAGCAGGATATGGACAACATGTGGCCTATATCCTTTTGGTTCCAGCCAAAGGTGTAGATGCCGTACAAAATGATAATCTCGCCAAGACATATTCCAAACATGGCCATCAAGCAGTCCACCAAAACGAGTACCACAACGGTAACACGAAACTTTGAGCGGTACGGCCGCGCTGCCGCACTGAGCGTCTCCTCGGGCAACGTGAACAAGCGCAACGGGCGCAAAAAGTTTACAGCGTACAAGATGTGCGCGAGCCACGAGCGCTTCTCCTGCAGCATCTGCGCACGCACCTGCGAGCACAGCGAGATCGACAAGGTGCGCGACTTGGTCATGGCGCGCTGCGACCGCGACTCGGGCAAGACAAATATCGTCAAGAGCAAGACAATTGCCAAAATCACCAACTCAAACTGGAGTGGCATAAAGTCGCGCCGCAGAATCTCAATTGTTGAGGGGTGTACCGGAGGTTTTACAAAGTCTGTATCTCCAAATACCGCCCGCACTGCACCGGTCCACGACGCGCTCTGCGCCCGCAGCGCATAGTCAATGATTGTGTTACCCGCCAATGGACCGAGCAGAAGGCCAATAAACAACGACGCCACGCTCACGCCCAACAAGTAGATGCGCTGGTGCGGGTCCGAGATGTCCGAGATGTAGCAGTTCGCCATCGAGAGCAAGGTGATGGTCCCGCCCCCAATGTTCCCCGCAATATCGCACATCACCATCCACACAAGGTGCAACTCGTCGTAGCGGTACATGAGAGCAAACTTGAAGAGCTTGCCCACCGCCAAGCACGAGATAATCATCAAGATGCACCCTTTGCGCCCGTACAGGTCCGACAACGGCGCCACCTTTCCCAGCGCAATCAACATGATGATTCCCAGCAGCGTCGAGTACGCCATCTGCAAGTTTGAAATCAAGAGCTGTGTCAGCATCGGGCTGCACACCCCGTCGGGGTCGCGCCGGCTGATATAGTTGCACGCCAACTTGAACGAGATCACCTGCCGCGTCAGCTCGGCGCTAAAGGCACCAAACGCCATGAGAAACACTATAAGACAAATCATCACCACCGACGGCCGCCGCGACCAGTGCATGCTCTTGTGCATCGCAATCTGCTCCCGGAGCCACACAACATCCTCGTCAGCCTCCTCGCCATCACCGGCACCATCCCCATCCCCGTTTCCCTCCATCACCGCCACGTACACATCGTTGGCCGCATGGTCCAACGTTGCTGAGCTCAGCGGGTTGAGGGCCGGCTCCGGAAGGAGCCGGTCTGTCTCCGCACGAACCCGCTCGTCCATCGCAATACAGCACCACCTAGACACTTACTCGCCGCAACAAGTACTAGTATCCGAAACCGTTCCGTCCCAGCTCGCCGTCTAGTGTCCTGGACCTATCCTGGACCTGCCTGTAGAAAGGGTCTAAAGCTGTAAGCTATCCCTTGATCCTTCTCGGCGATGTTCAATCACCCGCTATAGCGCCAGACACCGCTAACCCACAACCAAATCAGCAGCTCTCGACTCGCCACCGCTCTAATCACTCTAGGCGCTCAGTCCTGCTGACCCTGGTTTGTCTTTTCCCGTGCCGCCGCTAAAAACGGAGCAAGCACCGCGGAGCCGCACCGCCAGGCGCCAGGCGCCTGGCTCCGTCCCAGCGCCGGGGCTTGCGCCTAAGCCGCGCCGCGTTAGCAGCCCTGGCTCGCCACTGGGCGGCGACGGAACCTGGGGCTCCCGGCACGGCTGGGCCGGTCCGATCAGGTCACGTGTTGATTATGTAAGGGTCAGGAGAGGGAACAGGGAACAGTGAAGAGAGGAGAACAGAGAGAGAGAGAGAGGGAGCGAGAGGGAGAGAGAGGGAGAACAGAAGGACACGGAGAACAGAAGGACACGGAGAACAGAAGGACACGGAGAACAGAGGAGATAACAGAACAGAGGAGATAACAGAACTATGATCAGGTGTGTGCGTGGCTACAGCAAGAAGGCGCGTCCGTCAACGGTTGAGTTGTCGGAGGCGCTCAACCTCTTGGCCCCAGCCAGCGGTCCAGGGAAAAAGTACAAGCCGTCATTGTACACGAGCGTGACGATGGGCCCCGTGGGCGAGCAGTTTCGGGCACAGGACCTTATCCGGTTGCTGCTCGCGCCGTCGCGGGAGACCGCGAGCAGCACATCGTCGCTCCTCGCGACGCTCATGCACGGTCTCCAGTCTGGGACGCACCCCGGGGGTGCGCCAGACTTTCTGCGCATGAGCGAGGCCGAGTGCGTGGCCCACGTGCGTGGGATACGCAGCGAGCGGGGCCTCTTTGAGGCGATGGAGCTCTGTGCGTACCAGGGCCGGCTCTCGCTCAAGCTCTTGACGGAGATTGTGTTGAATGTGCACTTGCGGAATGTGCTGGACGCGCCGCTCCCGTTGTTGAACTTGTCTGGCGCGGCGTCGCCAGTCAGGTGGCCCGACACGTTAGACTATGTGCGCTTCAACATCATTCTCATGAAAAAGTTTCACGACACCACCAAGCCGCTCTTGATCATCAAGAACCTACGCGAGAACTTTACCACGCGCTACTTGCCGCTCATTCGCGAACAGCGCTTGAGCCCGTTTTACGAGCGCATTGTGTGGAAATTCAACTTTGAGTACCTCCGCTACGACGACGAACGGGTGTACATGGACTCGCTCCAGTCGCTACGCCTGAGCTTTATGATTTGGGAGTCGTCGTATGCTGCGAACGGGCGCGTGAGCGCGCACATGAGCAAAACCAGCGGACTATCGCAGATTCAGCGCATCTTTTTGAGCTTGTGCAACAGCAGTATAGTGCAGGAATGGATAAGCGCGGAGCTAAACGAGTCGAAACAGGTTTGTTCCGCATGGCTAACGGCCCTCAAGCGCATATCGATTAGGCACAAGCTCTACCTGTTGGACGATTGTCCCAGCGGCTATAGCGCGCGCCAAAACTTGTATGGGTGCATCCGCGCGATGGAGACCCTCGTGGCCCGCGCCGCCCTGATAAGCAGCGACGCCCAGTTGGCGGCGGTGCAGCAGGAATTGGGGCAGTACAAGCATAAGCTAGTCAGCATGGACACTCAAGCTGAAGAGGCCAAGTTTGACGAGTTGCTTGTTAGACTGTAGCCACAGGTGGTTAGTAATACGGGGGTGGGGACATAGTATGAGTAGAGCAGAGTAATAGAACGAGTAATGTAAGGTAGAACGAGTCATGGAAGGTAGAACGAGTCATGGAAGGTAGAACGAGTAATGGAAGGTAGAACAGAGGAATGGAAGAGGAATGGAACAGCAGATGGAGAATAGTACACAAACAGTAGACATAAGAGAACCAAAAAGTAGACATAAGAGAACCAAACAGTAGACATAAGAGAACCAATCTGATAGACTGACACTACTAGGCTCTACTCTGCTCTACTCTGCTCTACTACACTCTACACTCTAGACTTCACTCTAGACTCTACTTTACACTCCACTAGACCCTAATACGCTTTCAAATTACTGTTTCACCATGAAAGTCTTGAGCGACAGCGCCGTGAATGCGTACTTGGACGCCACCTTGACCAAGCAGTCCATCTTGTCCGAGTTCCAGCCGGCGCTAGCGGCGGCATTGGCCGCCTTCAGCGCCGACCCCAGCGGGACCGTTCCGCCCCGCGTCGCACAGCCCTCCAACAACCCCCACAGCGACACCACCCACCTCTTTATGCCCTGCTTGGCGCCCCACGACGTTGGCCTAAAGGTTATCAGCGGCGGCAGCGGCAACAACCGCAAGGGCCTCGGGTTCCAGGGCTGTGTCTTGGTGTTGGACGATGTTACTGGCCAGTTGGAGGCAGTCGTCAATGCCGCCACGCTCACCGCCTTCCGCACCGCCCTCGCCAGCACGCTCGGCCTCGTGCGTGTCTTGGACGTGAGTGTGGACACCCACTTGCCGGAGCTCACCGTCTTTGGCGTTGGCGCCCAGGCGTACTGGCACGTTCGCCTCGCTTTGCTCTTGTACGAGGGCACCATCACCACCGTCAACATCGTCAACCGCAGCCTCGACAATGCCGCCGCGCTCGCGCGCCGGCTAGGCGCCGAGTTCGCGGCGGTGGCCTTCAACGTGTTCTCCTACACCGACGCAGACACCGAGGACGAGATGGCACAGCACGCACAGCGGCTGTCTATTCTATTCGGGTGCCTCCCGTCTACAGCTGCCGTTATCAAGCGCGCCTACATCAACAGCGACTCCGCCTCGCCCACGTTTGTCTCGCTAATAGGCTCCTACAAGCCGCACATGGCCGAGTTGGACATTGACTACGTGCGCGAGGAGTTCAGGGACGCGTTGGTGATTGTAGACTCGAGGGACCACGCGCTCCACGAGGCCGGCGAGTTGATACAGGCGGGCATTGCGCGCGACGGCGTGGTTGAGTTGGCGGAACTCTGTTCTGGCGCGGTGGCGGCTCGGCGCTGCACAAGCGCGTCGGGTGTTACGCTACAGAAGTTAGTGGGCATAGCCGTGATGGACGTGGCGGTGGCACGCCACGTTGTCGCGGCGGTGGACGGTGCACACGTTGACTTTTGAGCGAGAGCCGCCACACGCTGGGCGGACCGCTGACATTTAAGCCATAAAATACCCCGTAAATACAGGCATTACAGAGCTACAACTACAGAAAGATGGCCGAAGACACTCCTTTGTTGGGCGGCGACGTCCTGTTGTACTCGCGCAAGAGCAGCTCGCGCGCGAGATGGCCCATCTACGCGATGATTGTGAATGCGATTGTGCTTGTGCTTGTGTATGTGGGGTCCGTCAAGACGGCGAGCGTCGACACGTTTGACCCGTATGGTAAAAAGAATGTCATATTTATGGTTACGGACGGGATGGGTCCTGCGTCCTTGTCGTTGGCGCGGTCGTACCGGCAGGCGCGGGACGGTTTGGCTGTTGACGACGTGTTGACGCTTGACAAGTTTATGATTGGGTCTTCGCGGCTGCGTCTGAGCAACTCGTTGGTGACGGACTCTGCTGCTGGCGCGACCGCCTTCTCGTGCGGTGTCAAGTCGTACAACGGTGCGATTGGGGTGACGGCGGATAAGGTTCCGTGCGGAACGGTCTTGGAGGCGTTGAAGCAGCAGGGGTACATGACGGGTTTGGTGGTGACGACGCGCATCACGGACGCCACGCCGGCGGCGTTCCTGGCCCACACAGACTACCGTTCGCAGGAGGACTTGATCGCGCAGCAGCAGCTTGGCGAGTACGTCTTGGGCCGCCAGGTGGACTTGATTCTTGGTGGCGGGCGGTGTCACTTTTACCCCAAGTCCGAGGCTGGCGGCTGTCGTGCCGACAGCCGCGACTTGATTGAGGAGTACGGCGATACCTGGCAGTATGTGGGCGACCGGTTTGCGTTTGACTCCCTCGATGGCGGCAAGAATGTGCGGTTGCCGCTCTTGGGGTTGTTGGCGGACGGGGACATTCCGTATGCCATTGACCGCGACCCCGCCGAGTACCCCAGCTTGTTGGAGCAGGTCAAGGTGGCCTTGACGGCGCTTACCAAGGCCACCGAGGACGCTGACCAGGGCTTCTTTTTGTTGATTGAGGGATCGAGAATTGACCATGCCGGTCACCACAATGATGCCGCTGCACAGGCGCGCGAGGTGTTGGCCTACGACGAGGCCTTTGCGGAGGTTATTCGCTACATTGACGAGGCTTCGGTAGACACCGTTGTCATCTCCACGTCCGACCACGAGGCTGGTGGGCTCTCCATCGCCAGACAGGTTAGCAAAGGGTACCCCGACTACTTGTGGTGGCCCCAGGTGTTGATAAACGCCACCTCATCGGGCGTTGAGTTGGCGTCTGTGGTTTCAAAGTATGCTGCAAGCAACAATAACAGCCAGGTGGCCAAGTTTGTGGTTGACGAGATCTTTAAGCGCCGGTTGGGCTTTACCGAGTTTACGCAAAAGGAGGTTGACTTGGTGGTTGGAAATAGCAGAACCAAAGGCGAGGACTTGATGTTCATCTTGAACGACTTGGTATCGGAGCGCGCACAGATTGGTTGGTCCACTCATGGCCACTCGGCGGTTGACGTGAATATCTATGGCTACTCCAATTCGGATGAGATAAACGCTCGCTTGTTTGCTAGGGGCCAGGATGGGGGCTTGACCGGCAACCACGAGAATACTGATATCGGAAAGTTTATGGAGAAACTCACTGGTTCGTCCTTATCTTCTATCAGTGAACTAATCAAAGACGTTAAGCATGCGCCCAAGGGGCTTGGAACTCGTGACGACGCCAAGCACTAGTAAAGCGCGATATTCAGCCGGTTCTAATAAAAGTTATTTTACATAGGGTAAATCTCTAGTCTATTATGTGTCTTTCTAACTCATTGTGTAGTCCTCTTTACAAAGACGCGAACGTAAAGGCTTTCCAAATTTGTAGAATGTGACAGGGATTGCAATCATGGCCAACGAGAGGAAGGCCAAGAGCCAACTCGCCCATTGAAGACCCAACCTTTCATACATTTGAGTGACAAACAAGGGGAACGCGGCACCGCCAGCGCTGCGCAAGAACACTTTGGTCGCCAATGCTGAAGCGGCATACTTTGCATAGGTGTCAATAATGTAGTTGTTCAATGAGTAGTAAATCAAAACCATTCCGTAGCCAAATGCAATTCCCAGGGAAGCAGGTCCCACCCAGATGATATGCTTGTAAGATGTGGCTCCAAGGATGAATAATGCGATGCAGGGAAAGGGGGCGCCAATAATAGCACCGATCAAGCGGTCCTCAGGCTCGGGCTTGCGGCGCTTGCAAAGAGCAGCATAGTGCTTCTCCAAAATGGGAGTAGTGGTCAAGGCCAAACTAGCCCCAATCAAAATAGGAATGTACATCAAGCCAATGATGTTGTCCTTGTACCCGTACAATTCATTAAAGATGTACGGGTACGCAAAGAAGAAGGCGTAAAGTAAAGAGTAGATGAGTGCGACAAAAGCGCAGACAAGGTCCAACATCGGCTCTGTCACCACAAACTTGAGAGGTCTGACAAGGCAGTCATTAACTAATTCCTTGAATGAGAGAGGGTGTGCCTCTTGTTCAGTCATGATTGTCATGTCACCTGTCTCCTTGCGCATGCGCGCGGCTCTCCGCTTAAGAATAACAGGAGCATACGTCTCGGGGATCATTGACACCACAATCCACATTACTCCAGCAAAAGCCATATTCACCCACACCATCATTGCATAGTTTTTGGTACTAACCGAGATAAAACCGTTAACCAAACCACCAAATACGGGACCCGAGTAAGGCGCAAACGAAAAGAATGCGATTGCGAGGGAACGGGTCTCTCTGTGCATGTCCACCAAACTGGCACCTACATTTGTCAATGCAGAGGCAGAAAAGACACCGCAAAGGAAGCGACAAACCAAAAGTGTACCGATATTAGGTGCTACCGCACATGGTACATTGAAGAGAGTGTAGAGTCCAAAAGAAATGAAGTAAACCCAGCGGCGTCCAATTTGCTCAGAGAGAGGCGCCCAAATTAAGGGACCGACACAGAATCCCATCACCATTAACGAAACTGTCAAAATTGACACCTCAGTACTCACATTAAAGTGTTCGTTAATTGTCGGTAAACCACCCGCAAGCGAAGACGATCCATACGCTGCACATATCACAAAAATGGCAAAAATGAGCGTATAAGTCCAGATCCAAATTGGAGCCCAGTTTTGGGGGTTCTCGGGATCATCAATGAGAAACGTCACATACTGTGCCGATGGTGCCGTTTCTTCCTCTTTAATGTCGCTATGATCCTCAGAAGACGACTGTGCATCGTCTTCAGCTATTGAGCGGGCCAGAGACCGGCCCAGGGCGCGGCGACCAAGGGCGTGCAAAGACTCTACACGTACCAAACCAGTGCGTGTTTCAAGAGTATATTCCTCTGGGAAAATTGCCTGTGATACCGGCGCAGCATTAAGGCCGCCCTCGGGAATGTCTCGCGACAAGCCATAATCCTCAAGCAGCTCCCGCGTCTCGTAGCGCGAAACATTTGTACCGTGAGACAAACTGCGTGCTAATTTACCCTCCTCTAATGCTGCTGTATCACTCATTGCCACTGACTCGCATCATGGCGGCCGCTGCAGTTAATATACCTCAGTCCCAATCAGGGTCCGCAACCAATAGTTCCGTTCCCGGGGAATTCTCGCGCCTTTTCGTGACCAGTTACACAAAATCCACACTATTCCAAGTTCCGGGGCTGTCCGCACGTGCTTTTATTAAATTAATCGGGTGTATATACAGGATGTTCCGCGGGTACCTATACTATGTACAGGATTATCCGCGGATTCTTTAAGCGAGGCGTTTTGTGTTTCCGTAAAATACTTCCGGAAGCATCACGTGTAAATGAATGAATGTCAATTGCGCTTCCATTTGCAATTGCAGGACCATGTATGGCATGATGAGCGGCGGTTTGCGAGGCGCGAAAGGCTGCGCTAGGGACGGCGCTAGAACGCTTCAATGCGGCAGACCTGCCGGCACGCGACAATCGTAACGCCTGATCATTGCGCAAATTTAGGCACAGGGCGCTAGGTACGGGACGTTGCAAGGCTGGAAACAAAAAAGGCTGGCTGCGGGCCAGCCGGCTGTCAGCTGCGGTGAGGGGTAAACCGGGATCTTACTGTGGACTTTTGGCCTATTCTTCCTAGTAGACGCGACGGTCTGTATCGGTTCCCGCGGCGCAAGAAACGCGGTACCCGCGCTACCCGCGTGCCTATCGGTCTCCCGTGGCTACTCCTGTATGCAAAGCTGCAAGTTTCCCGTCCATTACCCGCCCGATAATCTACACCTTGCCCGAGTTCGCCCCGAAAAGCATCACATGACCCAAAAAGATCAAATAGATAACCACCATGAGCTCCTTGCCCACGCATGTTGGGTACACTCCGGTGAACCTCGTGGCATTGAACTATGCGGCGTTCGCATGTGTGTCGATAGTGGTGTTTCTCTCCTCGACGCAGCCCTTCTTTCTCACGGAAGTTGTGGGAGTGGCGCAAGGAAAGTTGGGCAGCGTGATTGGCACGTTGGGGTTTGCAGATGAGCTCGCGGCCATCATAAGCGCTCCGCTACTTGGTGCGTGGGTGGACCGACTCAACCACCGTGCCTCTTTTCGGTGGAGTGGGTCGCGCATCGTACAAAGCGGTGCCTTTTTGGTGGTGACTGGAGCCCTCTCGGTCTACGTGCTTGCGCTGGGGGTGGCGGAGTTGATCCTCGCGCGCATGCTCTTCGCCGTCGGCGTTACAGCGTGTATGAGCATGGTCACAGTACTGTTGCACGAGTTGGCACAGCTGGACTTTGTGTTTGCGCGGTTCGTGTTTTGGAAACAGCACCGCCTGAGCTCGGACATCCCCATCCACCGGGGTGACCACGGGAAGCTCGCGGCAATGGTTGGTGTGGGCTCAGGTTTAGGCGCAATATTCGCCGTGTCGGCATTCTTGACGCTTCCTGTGAATGTCGGACACTGGAAACCGTCCTTGCTGGCGAGCGGCGGCCTCCGCGCGCTGTACGCGATCGTGGCGGCGTACGCTTTGGTCCTGGGATCTTTCTTAGCAGCGTGCTTGTACGACTGGAAACGCAGTCGGGGAGCAGTGGAGGAGGAACAAGCACAAGAACAGGAGCAAGGAGAGGAATTGCAAGAATCTAGTACAAAACTTACGCTGCTACTCGCCACCGGAATCGCAACCGCTCGGAACAACAGCAGTGTGCAAATGGCATATCTCGGCGCCTTTGTGGCGCGTGCCACAACAGTCGGCTCCTCGGTATTTGTGCCCTTGTTGGTGCACAACTACTACTACAAGTCTGGTCTCTGCACGCCTAGTGGTGCCTGTCGCGACGCCTACGTATTTGCAGCCATCCTCACCGGTGTCGCACAAACAGTGGCACTCGTTTCCGCTCCGCTCTGGGGCTGGATGGCCGACTCGGCACGTCTTGGAAAAGCACGCACCTTGGCAGTGTGTGCCGCGGTTGGGCTCTCGGGAAACTGGGGCTTGTGTGTGGCAGCGGGCACCGCTGCCGCCTACGACCCGCACACAATCGCCGCATTCGTAACCATCAGTCTTGTTGGTCTCTCGCAGATTGGTGTAATTGTCACCTCAATGAGCTTGCTCAGCGGTCTCGAGCAGCAGAGCGGTATGGGCTCGCTCTCGGGTCTCTACAGCCTTTGTGGGGGGCTCGGGATCTTGATTATCGCCAAGGTGGGTGGTGTGTGGAGCGACCGCTGGATTATGGGGCCTTTTATGCTTCTCGGCCTCTTTAATGCCGCACTCCTCGCCTTGCTGCTCAAAAGAGACGATATCCGATTGTAGTAGTATGTAGACTATCAAGATCAGGACGCCAAGATAAATGCACGCACACACGTACGCTCACACACAGAATCACACACAGAATCACACAGGATCACACACAGGATCACACAGGATCACACACAGAATCACACAGAATCACACAGAATCGCACACACCCAAAATCACAGAGAAACACACATAATTACACACCAAAATCACACATAGAGTCACACACACAAAACACACACAGAATCATACACTGGTGAGAGACAATCGCACACAGAGAGTCACATACGCACATTGAGAGTCACATACGCACACGGAGAGTCGCACAGGCACACGCAAAGCCACACAGGTACACGCATGAAAAGTCTTGCGGCCGAGTGCGGGTCAAAAAAATTTTCTACAGTGACAGCACCGCACCATCGGAGGGTGCGAAAACAGCAACTCCACGCGATTGAGCGCGAGCGTACAGGCTATCAATTGAACACACGGACTGTCAATTGAGCTCGCACCAGCGACAGACGCGACGGAGCAGGCAATGATAGAGGTGCTCTTGACGGTTGTACCGTCTGTGTGTTGGATCTTATACCGCTTCTTTCAGGTGTTTAGCACACCCGTAGGGGTGTTGGTGGAGGAGCTCGGGATCGAGCTCCCCAACTGTCCGAGTATATGCATAGACTCAATCAGCGAGACGGTGGCGGTGTTACACTGGGACATTGACGTTCGCGCGGGCGAAGACCTCGAGTACCTTGTGGTTGTGAATGGGCACGAGGCTGCACGGGTAGCGACACAGTCGTGTAGCTTGAGCAACATACGTGCAAGCACCTTGTACCGCGTACAGGTTATTGCGGTTAACCGCCTAACAAAGTTTGAGTCGCGATCGAGCGCGGTGTACATGCAAGCGGTGAGCGAGAGCGACGCGTCGCTCTCGCACCTATTGGAAGAGAACACGCCAGGACTCCATGTAGAGGAGTTGAAAAAAGAGGGCAGTGATGAGAGCGAGAGTGGAGCCAGTGGTGTACATGGAAACGGAGGCGAAGGTAACGATAATGATATTCACAATGCGCTAGTACCGAGCGCGACTGCCGATGCGGCTCAGGTGGACTTTGACAGTCTAACGTCGGAGCAGCTTCTGGCGATTACGAGTCCGCACAAGCTCGGGGAGTACTTGAGCGACTGCCAGAACGAGATAGCGCGTGTTACTCTCGAGTATAGAACCTTTTCAAAGCAGGTACAGCGTGAAATGGCGCTGCTAGAAGAAAAGTATCAATTTTATAAAAACGAGTACGACCAGGAGAATGACAGCAAGATCAAGAAGGACTATAGTGTCAAGTCTTTGGAGAAGGAGAAGGACAAGTTGAACTACCAAAAGTCAAAACTCGCGGCGCTGGCCAATGCAATTGTCTCTGGGTTAGAGTTGCGACGTCTCAAGATACAGGATTACGCACACCGTGTCCAAAAGCACCACGAGCGCAACATGCATGCATTGGCTGGCGAGTATCAAGAGCGCAGCCGCCTCCGCGAGGCGTCCGCGGCGGTAGCGCGTGAGATTGCGACACTCAAACAGTGCATAGAGGCACACGAGGACAATATCAAAAAGGCGGCTGCCGAAAAACGCGAGGCACAGTCGCTCTTGCAACTGTTGTATCCGCATTTGAATGCGCTACAGGCCCCTGCGCTAACCACTCCAATCTCAGACCTGGGTATCAAAAGCCCGAGCCCGGTTCCCGACTCAATGTTTAACAGGGACGGGTCTCTCAGCCAGCGTGCGCTCGATGCGATTGCAGCAATTGCTGTCGCCGTCCCAAGCTGGCATGCAGAGATTGTGAACGAGGTGGATGCATATCAGGCCGCTGATTTACGCTGGAAGGAGGAGTTTCGTGCCGCAATAAAAAACTATGTAGCGGTACACCAGCTCCTTGAAGCGGAACGGCAAAATAAGGACCCAACTTACGAGCCTGTCAAACTCACCGAGCACCAGGCATCTATCGGGTTTGGCGGGTTTGCAAATGCATTGCCGCGGTCACGTTTGGCCAAACCTCATTCGCGTACTGAATCGCCAGGCGCAGAAGCCCAACGGAGAGAGGTCAAGTACCTCAACGGAGACCATGCTCTTCTGACCCCTGATCTTGCCCAGCAGCTGGCATCTGATACATTTCCTCGCGTCCACTTGCAAAACCCTGCTCAGAACCCTGCCTTAAACCCTGTTCAGAACCCTGTCTTAAACCCTGTTCAGAACCCTGTGCAGAACCCTGTCCAAAATCTGCAAGTGTCAAACCTACCGCACCTTTCCATCCCAGACCACTTGGTCAATAAACAGGCTACACGTCCCGTACTCGCAGGCTTTCCATACGACGACCAGGTGTATAACATTGTGCTGCCTGTGGAGGATGCTACACTGTCCAGCATCCTACAGGCAGCATCAAACGGTACCGTTGGCCATTATGGAGCCCTCGACTACAACGCATCAGCAATTCCACTGGTCCCATCAATGCATGGCCCGCTGGCCCCATCTATTCAAGGCCCACTGCCCCCGACTATTCAGGGCCCCCTGCCTCAAATCGTTGCAACGCGTGGGCCAACGCGCAGCCACGACATCTGGAGCCCGTTGCAAAACAACTTGTTTGCGGGGAACGTCCATGATGGAAGCTTCCATAGAGCCGGGCCGCAGTCCCTCTGGAGCGAGCACGATGGCGAGCAGCCGTACAAGAGTTTGCGGGGTAGCGATCATGTGCGCCTGGTATCCGCAAACGCGCAGATTTGGCGCACGGAGCTCGCGCAGCCACACAATTTCCACTTGGGTGCAGTCGGCGGTATCTTGAGTGACGAAGAGTTGTTTGGCAGTCCTGATAGCACCGTTGATGGGCTGGTGCAAGACCACGACTACTATAACTACAACTATAACTTTGGAAGCACATATTAGAATGTTTAAGGTGCAAATACCCGGAGACTGAAGCTAAAATGCGTGAGAGGAAAAGGGCGCCGTTTAGGTGCCTGGCCGTGCATCTGTACGCGTGCAGTAGTGCGTGAAGTTGTGCTACACGGAAAAGGCGCCTGACAACGCCGGGGTTGTGTATAGCATTCCGCGAATGCCGTTTAAAAATGCCGTTTCACGTGATCTGGAACGAGTCAACTCATCTCTGACTCGGCCTGGACAATGGGCTATATATGGTGGCGTTTCGCTACGGGGTCGGAGTGGACACTATGACGAGCGACGAGGAGGAGACGTTTGTTACGCACAACGACTTTCGTAGTGATACTTTTACCGTGCCGACGCGGGCGATGCTCGCCGACGCGCTCCTGACTAGCACGTATGGTGATTCAGTTTACCAGGAGGATGAGGCCACGTTGCGGCTTGAGAAGGAGATGTGCGAGCTTACTGGGAAGCCAGCTGCGCTTTTTTGCGTGCTGGGCACGATGCTGAACCAGATTGGATTGCGTGCCGGTCTTATGCAGCCTCCGTACCTGATTCTCTGCGACTATAGGGCGCATGTTTTCTTGCACGAGGCGGGAGGGTTGGCGACTTTGTCACAGGCGATGGTACACCCTGTTGTTCCGCGCAACGGGGTCTACTTGACTCTTGAGGATGTGGCTAAGAACTTTACGGCGGACGACGGTGACATTCACGCTGCTCCTACCAAGGTGATTTCTCTTGAGAATACCTTGCACGGAATTATCACACCTATTGAAGAAATTGCACGTATTGCTGAATTTGCGCGCGAACAGGGCCTTATTATGCACTTGGACGGTGCACGGCTTTGGAACGCGCATGTTGAGACGGGTGTCAGTATGCGCGAGTACTGTTCTCACTTTGACACGGTGTCCCTCTGTCTCCTGAAGCTGTTGGGTGCTCCTATGGGCTCTGTCTTGGTTGGTCCGGTGGCGACTGTGCGCAAAGCGAACCACTTTAAGAAGCAGGCTGGTGGTGGTATCCGCCAGGCTGGTGTGGTTACGAGCATGGCAAGCTATGCGGTCAAGTTCAACTTGCAGAAGCTTGTGCGCGCGCACGCGTTTGCGAAGGAGGTTGGCGCATTTTGCGAGGAGAATGGTATTGTGTTGGAATCCCCTGTGGATACTAATTTTGTGTTTGTTGATTTGGAGAAGAACCAAATTGACGACCTGTACCTTATTGAAGTTGCACGCGACAAGTACAATGTTCGCTTGATGGGCGGTCGCTTGGCGTTTCACTTTCAATTAAGCCAGGAGAGCGTTGACAATGTTAAGTTGGCATTGTTGGACGCGGCAAACCGCGCCAAGACACATCCCCATGTGCGCGGACTTCTTAACAATAAGAAGATTTACAACTATGCTTCCATCTCCAAAAAGTAGCTGGTGTGGTTCGGCACTATGATATGGCTTTTATCGCGTAGCATGACATTATGAAGATGTCCAACAAGACTAATGACTAATCAAAATAAGCGCAGTTATGTGCTCAAGACATGTACATAATCTTCTCTGAATACCCTCTTTAGAGGGCCTTTCTCTGGAAATTCCCTTCTACAGACAAGTTCCCTCATCAACAGTCACTACCATGTATACCCTGCGCCGGGGGCTGCCCTAGAGACTATTGTCCTTGCTCTTTTCTAGACATGCGCCGTGCACACCTGATTGTCCCCTTTTGCCTCCACTCGCACCCCCCTCGTCCCTACCTAGCCTACTCGACCCGCAGTATCCTTGCTTGTTCTTAGTCCGCCTGGTAGCTCCTTGATCCCCTATTCCTTTGTTCAAACAGTCTTCTCCGCGATGTGGATCATGGGGTCACCCCGCCTCATCGCGTCTCGTGACCTCCCCCCACGTGTGAATTTGGTAAACAAGATTGGTATCGTCGTGGACAGGAGGCGAGAATGCAATTTGAGTCATTGGAAGACTCTAGTCACCAAGCTATGGAGTCTGAGAGTAGCTTCTCAAGTTTGTCTCGTGGATCGAGCGACGAAGGACTTCCTCAGGCTGGTGAAGGACTGTCTGGGGAGGCTTCTGGGAATGACATTACAAGGAACGAGGGGTTTGGAAACCGCTTCTTACGCGGGAAGAACGATGGGGCTTCTTCGCTGGAAGTGTTTGAGGATGACGATGAAGGGTATGAGCTGATGCCGTCTTTGCGGCGCAGTGATTCGTCAGCGTCCGTGTCATACATTGATTTGGCCAAACTCACCTTTGTGCGCGACTTTGACTTTGGCTTGAACTTGGACTCGGTATCGGACACCACGCGTAAGAAGTTTCAGGAGGTGAAGATCAAGACGCGTGAGAAACTAGGCAAGTACAATAATAAGGAACTGCGTGATACTGAGCTTATCAAGCTACAGGAACGCTTTAATCGACGTCTCCAACGGTTTGACCAACGCATCCAACAGAATTTGCAGTCGACTCTGACGGAGAAACTCTTTTACGCAGCTGCAGTAACGCTTGTTGCGACGTCGGGCTTCATCATCGGTAAGTACCCCACCTACTTTCCGCTCTTTCATACTATTTTATTTTGCGTGCTCATGCCGATCCGCTTCTACACCTACTTCAAGCAGTCGTTCCAGTACTACTTGGCTGATTTGTGCTACTATGTCAATGTCTTGCTCATGACATTTATCTGGGTGTTTCCTCACTCTACCTCGTTGTTTGTCTCTGTATTTGCGTTGACCATGGGAACTCTCTCCTTTGCCGTTATCACCTGGCGCAATCTGTTGGTTTTACATTCCATCGACAAGACCACCAGTTCTTTCATCCACATTATGCCGCCGGTGACGATGTTTGTTATTGTACACGAGATCCCACGCGAGATCTTGGAAGTGCGTTATCCCGCAGTGGTCGCCATCAGTAATTGGAACTTTGTGAATGGTATCTTCTGGACCCTGATATACTACACAATGTGGCAGGTGGCGTATCACTACTTTATCACTATCAAGCGCAAGGAACAGATTAGCCGCGGCAAAGTTACGTCCTTCACCTACTTGAAGCATAAGAACAGTAAAAGCTTCTTGGGGAAGATTGTCAACTCTTTGCCCTACTTGTGGATGCAAACTGCTGCCTTCACATTGATCCAGTTTGGCTACCAGATCTTGACTATGATGTTATGCCCCATATGGTTCAAATACAAGCACGCCTGTGGCTCGTTTGTTACTTTGATCTTTGCATGGGCCAGCTACAATGGGGCCACCTACTACATAGACGTTTTTGGAAAGCGGCTCGATAAAGAGGTAGTTCGCTTACGAGCTGAAATTGCCAACTTGCAACAGGAAAATGAGAAGCTCCAGTACTCGCCTGTTAACCGACCTCAGTCAATGCCAGACGACGTCAAGCCTTTATGATGCTTGTATAAGTTATTATGTAATATATAAATGGAATCGACTGTCATTACAAGAGAGTTTTACTGTTTGGAGTTTGAAAATCTAAGAATACATAGAGAAAAGTAAATTCAATACTTAAGTGCTTGCTACGGCTTGATTGTACCTAGGAGATGCAGAGAAAGATTATAATGTTCTCTCGCTGCCAACGCAATCAAGCTGAAGGATCCTGCTACTTTAAGGCCATATGGTAGTTTTGCATTTTAATGTACTATTTACATTTAGATTTCTGTATTCCTAATTTGGAATCTTCCAAAGATCAATTTATGGTGAAAAATCTGGCGGGTGCTCAAAAGTAGCACAAGCAATGTTCAAGACCAGTATTGCGAGGGGTTACCGCCCGTTACAAGCGTCACGGGCGCTCGTGCTGGTTGATGGTTGCATAGCTTTGCGGGGACACCGCTTTTTTACGTCCTCAAGACGTCAGCATGACCTGAATGGAGTGGGTGAGAAGGCGGTGAATGAGCTGAGTGACGAAGGACTGAGTAGGCTTAACGAGCAGGGCCTGAGTGAGCTGAATGAGCTGAAGAAGGTGAAAGAACACTTGGGTGTATTATCTCGCTACTACTCGCCTGAGCTCTTGCAGAGTATCAAGATTGCAGAAACATTGGTGAGTCCACGCAAACTCTTGAGGGCCAAGTCTCTTGGCTTTCGCGCGCAGTCAAAGGTCGCACCCGCTAATCCGCTGAGTGACTATGCATCATCGGACCCCAAGTGGGATGAACCCGTGGTGTACCCCAACCAAGCAGGAAACAGCACGCCGTTCCCAGCCTTGCCCGATTTACACCTGTCGGACCAGAAAGGTTTGTCTTTGCGCTTCAAGCCCGCAGAGACCGGCAAAAAGGGAAAACGCGGCGGTCCGGCCACTTCTTCGGGTCTCCCTACTAGCAAGGAGATGTCGGCAGGATTGGCACGCTTAACAGGCTTGGACGAACGCTATATCTCGCGCTTGTACGTGCGTCCTATTATAATGAAGCGCGTGTCGCTTAAGACGTCTAAAGGAAACATACCCAACTTCTTTGTCATGACCGTCGTGGGAGACAAGCAGGGAACCATTGGGTTGGGAATTGGTAAGTCGCGCGATGGTGTGCGTGTCGCCGCTGTTAAGGCCCACTGGAACGCCGTCAAGAACTTGACACCAGTGCCGCGTTACGAGAATAGAACTATCTTGGGAGATATCGAGTACAAGTACCATGCTGTGAGGCTATTCATGCGCTCGGCGCCCGCGGGATTCGGTTTGCGCGTAAACCCCAACATCTTTGAGGTATGTCAGGCTGCAGGAATCCAGGACTTGCGTGGTAAAGTGTACAAGTCGAGAAACCCTGTGCTCGTGGTGAAGGGCTTTGTTGAAGCATTGACTAAACAACGCTCGATTGAGGATTTGGCAGCAGGAAGAGGCAAGAAGGTTGTGGATTTGCGTAAGGTTTACTACTCCAGCTAATCTGGCTAATGACGAGCTAATCTGGCTAATAACCTAATCTGGCTAATAAAGAGCTTTCTACCTTCAATTACCTGGACTTTACAACTACCTGTCAGACTGTTTTGACTAAGAGGCTCTCTATCTGGATAGCCTTTGTCTGACAGCCCCTACACAATCCACTAAAAGTACTCAAATCAACCCCAAAAAAGCTCTAAAAAGCTCTACCGTGTTCAAAGACGCTAATCCTCGGTAGCTGGATCCTTCATTCGCGCTCGAAACCTCTTGTTTGACGGCGCTCATTTTGTACATAAACGGTTCCATACAACTTTATACTTTTCGTAAAAATCTGAAGGCAATAGACTAGCACAACGTCAGCACTCTTCTACGCTTTGCGGAATGGTTCACGACACAACGTACTATGACTTATTGGGTCTCGACCCTGGCTCGACTTCGTTGGAGATCAAGAAGGCGTACCGCCGGGCGGCGATTCGGTTGCATCCCGACAAGAACCCAGACGACCCCCAGGCAGCAGCCCGATTTCAGGAGGTTGGAGAAGCATACCAGGTTTTGAGCGACGATACGTTACGTGCAAAGTACGATAAGTATGGTAAGCAGGAGTCTGTCCCGCTGGAGGGCTTTGAAGATCCCTCTGAGTTCTTCTCGATGATATTTGGTGGCGAGGCATTTAAGGACTGGATAGGTGAGTTGTCCTTGTTGCAGGAGTTGTCACGGTCGGCGGAGCTTTCAGGCTATGAAGATGAGGCGGAGAAGGAGAAGGAGGAGAAGGAGGAGAAGGAGAAGGGAGAGAATGCTGCTGAAAAGGTTGGTGAGAAGGAGAAGGGCCAAGCGCACACGAGTAAGGTGGATTCAACGCACGAAACGAGTACGAGCCAAACAGCATCAAATTCTGCACGTGCAACGGCCCCTGATGATGAAGCGGCCACTCTGGCTAGTTCCCGGCCGCTGCGTAATACTAAGCTCTATTTGGCCAATGGTGAAGACGATGGTAAGGAGCTTACTGATAAGCAGCGCGAGGAGTTGAAGCGTAAACGCGAGCTTGAGGAGTTTGAAGAGGAGTGCAAGGTTAAGAGGATTGAAATGCGCAAGGAGCTCTGTCAAAAGTTGGTGAGCAAGATTTCGCTCTATACAGAAACAGACATGAAGGACGACGTGGCGAATCTGTTCCGCGAGAAACTACGGTACGAGGCTGAATCATTGAAGATGGAAAGCTTTGGGCTCGAGATTCTTCACACCTTGGGCTCTATCTACAAGTCCAAGTCCAAGATCTTTTTAAAGAACCAAACCTTTTTTGGATGGGGCGGTCTCTGGTGGCTGGTTAAGGAAAAGGGCGGGGTCGTTAAGGATACGTTCAAGACTGTCACTTCTGCATTAGACGCCCAGCGGACGATGCAGGAATACACGAAGATGCAAGAAGACAATGAGTATCATCTAAAGAAGGAAGCAGAACTGAGAGAGGCAAGTGCTAAGCAAGATGCTGAGGCGCAGATGGACCATCTTGAACGGGAACTTAACAAATTAAGACAGGAGAAGCTGCAGGAGAAGCTGCAGGAACAGCAGGAAACGGACAAGCCTGTCTCTGAGGAGTCTAAGGGAGCCGCTGCTACTGTTGCACCTGTAGCGGAACCTGAGAAGCACTCAGCCGAAGATCTCGCGGATATGGAGAAATACTTGATGGGCAAGGTCTTGGCTGCAGCATGGTCGGGGTCAAAGTTTGAAATACAAGGAACGGTACGTGCTGTGTGTGACAGCATTTTAGACGACAAGGAAGTTCTGGTTGAAGTCCGTGTTGCTCGTGCAAAGGCACTTCGCATAATTGGCGAAGTGTTTTACTCTGTCACTAGAACGAGTGCTGAAGACGAGGAGGCCCGTATCTTTGAAGAGCTTGTTGCCGAGGCAAGTAAGAAGAGAGAGAAGAAGGCCAAGACGGAAGAGCCACAGGAGGAGAATAAGCCCGTATAGACTAGTTATTTAATTGGAAAGCTTGGTATGAATGCACCCTTATAAACAGGTTTGATTTGTAAGTGGGATCTCGTCTCTCATGGAATTCTCGTCACTCTCATAGAGATCTCGTCACTCTCAAAGAACTACTTATGAAGGTTCTTCTATTAATAGTCAAAGATCGGACCCGTAATGCCGTGGCTCGAACGGCAACAATGCGCCACAATTATCAAGTCTACCAAATACTAACCAATTACTAGTATAAGCCAGTCATGGAGTACGTTACTCATCTTTCTGCAGACTCTGCGGTGTCCAATCGGTCTCGCTCTGGTCTCTCTTACACCTATCCTGTTCAGTACTATGACTTTCACGTTTACTACTATGCGCACAATACGGTATCGCTTGCAGAGTCCGATGCGTTACGGCAGAAGCTCTTGGACGACTTTCCGGCTGATTGTGGCGATGGTCTGATTATAGTGAAGAAGCTACCTGACACGAGAGTGATCGGGCCGCACCCTACGCAGTTTTGGGAGGCTGACGTGCGCCGTCCAGAGGTTTTTGTAAAGGTTTTGAGCTGGTTCCAGTTGCACCACGGCAACTTATCGGTCTTGATCCACCCCCAGACTGGAAATGACTTGGAGGACCATATTAACAGCGCCTTGTGGCTCGGTGCTCCTCTCCCGTTGCTTACGGATGTGTTTGGTGAGCCTGACGGCAAGATTCCAGAATTTGGTGTAAAGGGCGGCAAACGCCTACTTCCAAACGAGTTTGATATCTAAATACTACAAACAGCTAAAACTTGGCCTCCCGCTTGAACTTGTCTAATCTCCGCTGGTGGTCCTGGATGAATTTGACCACCTTCTTGCGGTTACCCTTGAGAATATCATGATCGGTCACGTCAATCTCGTCCAACTTCATCAACTCCTTCAACAACATCTCCTCAAAAAACGCATACTTGTACTGCACGTCATCGGGCTTAAGCGACTTGTAGTTTTCTATGTAGTTGTCGATGTCGCGAACATACGTTGCCTCGACATGGTCCAAGATTTCCTGAATCGAGCGGTTCGCACGCTGCGCCTTGGAAGGCTTCTTTGTCTTCCGCCTCTTTTTGGGCGAACTGGTCAGACGGCTCAACAAAAGTCGTCCAAAGACTACCGCCGCAATAAGCGTCAACGCAATTGCAACAGGACCCGCATTCGTTCCGCGCAACGATATTATGTACTCTGAAGTAGACGCCCTGATACGCGAAACGAGCTGCTCCAATTCGTGCTGGCTGCCAGGGACGCTTTCCCGCGCGTGCGCGACACAGTTACGGGCGCTCACCGATAATGCCTCAAGCCTCAGCTTTAACGCGTCAACGTCCATTGGTGTGTTGTGCAGTGTCAAAATTGGGTCGTTTGAAAATCTACATACTTAATCACGTGCATGTGTTACAATACGCCCAAATCTTCTTGCGATTCTTCAACCTCCAGCTCCAGCAGCTCCAGCTCCAGCTCCAGCGGCTCTATATCTTCCGGGAGATGCTTGCGTTTAGCCTGGGTATACTTGGAGCGCGAATCTCTAATTTCTAGCGGTGTTTTTAGCTCTGAAATTGGTTCAGTAGGTTCAGTTTCCCAGGATATATGTGATTCTTGTGATGCCATATCCACGCCCCCTTCCCTTTCTTTTTGTTCAATCTCCATCTCTCTTTCCTCTCTAGCTTTTTGGAGAGCCTGTTCTCGTACCCTCTCTCTTTCTTTTTCTCGAGCCTGTTCTCGTTCCCTTTCTCGAGCCTGTTCTAGTATTCTCTCTCTTTCCTGTTCTCGTATTCTCTCTCTTTCCTGTTCTCGTACCCTCTCCTCCTCCCTCTCCCTCTCCTTCTCCGCAGCCACCACCTCCTGGTCAAGCTGGCCCAACTGCGTGCTGGTAGAGTCTGCAGGTAAATTACTCATCAGTGGGATTGATAGCATTGAGGAAGGCTGCAGAACAAAAAGGCCGTGGTCGTGACCATTGTGTTCATTACCATACCTAGCCATGCTATTCACCAATTCCAGGCCCATCAGGTTATTGGTCTGATCAAAACCATCCTCCATACTCACCAGCATATTCCCATAAACAACATTTCCCAAGCTCCCTTGCACATCAACCATCCTTACCCCGGCCATCTGCTCTCCAGCTCCCTCTCCCTCCCCTGACAAGTCAATCATCTCTCCCGGTGCTTCCCCGTAAAACTCGCCACACACATCAAAGTACACCACCGCCTCAACGCACCGCCGCTGCATGTGCTCTACACGCGCCACGCTCACCAACTTGAGCTTATCGCTCGGCACCACCATCGACCGCGGATGTCGCAGCGCATAGTGAGGCGACTTGTGGTACCAGTCCTGGTAAAACACGATCCGCGTCGTCACAAACACGTCAAGCACAGCGTCCGCGTCCCCGTCCCCATACAACGACGGAAAGAATACGGTACGCACCCCGTCCCCGTCCTGGTACCGCGTGCCCAACTGTCCAAGCACCACGCACCGCAGCAGCGTCTCGCCAAGGTGGCGTGCAAACACCTCGAGCAACATCCGCGCGTGCGCCTGGAACTTGGCGGCGGGAGCCGCCAACAAGTCCAGCTGCGCGGGAAGCTCGGGGAGCGGTGTCGTGGTGCCCACGAGCTCAAGCTGTACCGCATTGCTGAGAAACACCAGGTTACGCTCAATGTGGTGCTGGAGAATCGCCTCCTCGTACGCCGCCGCCAACTCCAACTGGTACAACTCCAAGAGCTGGTGGAAACCATTCACCACAATGAGCGGTGACTCTCCCTCTCCTTCTCTCTCGCCTTCCCCGTCCTTCTCTTCCCCCCTAATCACTCCAACCACCAATAGTAATTGTGCAAACAGATCAGCACTATACCGCTGTACGCACCCCAAATCAACGCCACGGCTGGCCAACAACCCGTACGGAAACGCATCCACACCGTCCACCACCGCTACCGACGCGCCAGGCCGCTGGAGGTGCGACGCGATTAGCGCCGTCGCGACAGAGTACATCCCGTTGCACCCTGGCGCCGCCTGGAGGTCTGTAAACGCGCCAAAAGCGAGCACGCGGTCGAGCGCGGCCACCGCCGTCGTCGTCGCCGTCGCCGCCGCCGCCGCCGCCGCCGAGTCGCCGCCGAGCACCATATTTGGTGGCGCTGTCGTGGCGCTGTCAAAAAAGCGCCCACTGGATCCACGACAAAAGGGTCATGGCACTGCTACTGGACGCTGCGGCGCTATCGCTCTCTGCACACGCGCCCGGGATGGCGGCGACGGTGCCGGCGGTGCTGGGCGACCTTGCGACGGTGCTCGGCCACGTTTCGCGGGTGTCGGGGATGCTCTCGCTCATTGTGTGGCTCTTTGCGCAGCTCCCGCAGATCATTGAGAACCACGTTAACCAGCTGGTCAAGGGCGTGTCGTTTATGTTCTTGCTGTTGTGGACGTCGGGCGACGTGACCAACTTGGTGGGGTGTCTCCTCACGCGCGCGCTCCCGTTCCAGACGTCGTTGGCGGCGTACTACTGCTTCATTGACTGCATCCTCAGCTTTCAGTACTGGTACTACACGCGGGTGTACCCAAACCAGCGGGTGCCGCACAACTTGCTACAGAGTCCGCGGAGCGTGGGGCTGCGCAAGTCGCGGCGGCGCAACATCACGCCGCGGCTTCTTGCGCTGACGAGCAGGCGCAACCGCTTTGAGATGGAGGACGCGGCGGCTGGAAAGGGGGGAGCTCGCCTGAAGGAGGCGAGCGACCGGGCTAGCCGGGAGTACTGTCGCGACCGGACACGTTCATCGGGGTCGGGTCTGGTGTCTGGGAATCTGGGGTATGGGAGGAACCGTCTGGGGTCTCTGGGTAAGGGGAACAGAATGAGATCCGAGGGTAATGGGGGAAACGGGGGGACTGGAGGGACTGGAAATGGTAACGGGGGATCTGGAAAGAGATCTGGAGGGTCTGGTAAGCGTCCTCGGCGGTTTAGGAGCTCTGTGTTGCAGAATCTCGTGGCTGGGTCTGCTGTAGCGACACAAGCTGGCGCCATGAGTCTTGCGCGAGCAGAGGGTGGTTTGGTGCAGAACATCGTAGAGCATTCTTGTCTGTCCGTGTGGACAGAGACAGATGGGACAGGTGGTGGTGCTTTGCCGCGTTCCGTTCCTTGGGCAGCGGCAGGACCGGTGCTTGGTTCAACCTTTGAGTGGCTACTCCATGGCATGTCGTGGAACAATGTCGGTAAAGCTTCAGCTTGGACTTGCTCCGTTTTGTACCTTGTGTCTCGCCTGCCCCAGATTGTCAAAAACTACAAGACTGGGTCTACAAAAGGGGTGCTGGTGTACTTGTTCCTCTTTGCCATGTTGGGCAACTTGCTCTATACAATTTCAATCCTTCTGGACTTGATTGTGCTCTCGCTCAACGAGACGCTGGCGGAAAGCCACTTTGATACTGTGTTTAAGCAGCAGTTGCCATTCATGGTGGGAAGCTCGGGGACGGTGCTCTTTGATCTAGTGCTCTTGTTTCAATGCTGGTTGTACAGAGAGAGACCAGAGGTGTCCTACTTGGCCGACACGGAGCCGCAGTACTCACCCATTTATACAAATACCGGCTACGGAAGCTTGTTTGGCGACAATGCGCACAAGCGGTCCGAAAGTAAGAGCTCGTTTGTCAAGCCTGACTGGTACACAAATAGACACACCCAGATGTTTGTCAATGACGAGGATCCTGACTACTTTTCAGGCAATAACTTGGTGCAGCCAGCGGTGGATGTGCGACTTCGGTCTGGCGAAACATCCACACTCTTGGGCGCTCGCAGCATCTTTGGAACACCGCCTCCTGCGCACTACATATCGGGATCTCAGAATAGCAATTTGTTCAACCCCGATAGGGTTACTCTGCCCAATGGACTCTTATCAAGCACTATCAATGTCTTGACCAAGACTTTTTCTAACCAGGGAAATTCTGCAAGATCGCTCACCTCCCCGTCATCGGTGCCTTTTAGTCAACGCTACAGAAACGAGTCTGAAGCCGCCTATACTCCAACTGCAACTTCGCTTATTCCCTCTATCGTTGGGAACTATTCTGCCCTTTCTCGCAAGATGACGAATGAAAGCAAAGTTCCCTTCTCCCCAAGCGACTTTCTCAGTGACGACTTCCACAAGCAAATGGAGCTGCGCCACAACAACCCAAGCCAGGCGGATACCTTTTAGAATTCTGCCGAGATTTGCATACAACGCTACTGTCGGACTATCGACCCAAAAGCTCATATATTTTATTTATATCAAAACCATTACATCGCGCATAACCAACCTTGTTACGCTTCAATAAGCCAGACTACGCCTTAAATATCTTAGAATCTCTCCTGAGATCCTGAGACTCCTCTCCTGAGATTCCTGAGTCTCCTCTCCCAAGACCCCTCTCCTAAGACTCCTCTCTTGAGATTCTAACCTCTTTTGACTCTCCATGCACTGTTGGGCAAAGCTTGCAAGTGCTTGGCACGTTTCTTTACCCAAATCAAGATTATTACCCCAAGTATGACACAAATAGTATTGGTGTAGTAATAACCATCCGATATAATAGTAACCACGCCACCCATTTTTGTGCACTGTTCTTTAATTGCAGTTGACCCTATGGGGTAAGAATTCGCTGGTTTTGCAATATCACAGCGAGCATTTGTAAACTTGTCAATCATGTAAAAGATTATTAACCTTGGCCAGGTACCACCATAATTGGACAATGTGTTTAGGGTGGTCATATAAGTGCCACCAATCGCAGGGTCTGCAATCTTGGTGAAAAAGGCACACAATGACACAAATTGAATTGTAGCCATAAATGAACCTAACAAGTGATGAATAACAATCATTGCAAAGTAACCAGTTCCCGCTTTACCGTCCAGAGGGAAGAAATAGACGAGAAGCTGTGCAAGCATTGCAGCAACCAAACGACCGGCAAACCCTAAAATCCATGGGTCTAAAGGCGACTTTCCCGTGGACCAGCCCCCGGCAAAGTACCCGAGGAGCATCTCAAACGGAAAATTCACCAAGACGGTTATAGATAAGTCTTCCTTTGGTAATCCCTTCTCCAAGAGCTTAAGATTGGTTGCCGCTTCGTTTGCCTGAAACCCCAACTTTGCAACCAATAACACCGCAATTAACGTTTGAACGTTGGGGAGTTTTAAAACGTCATACATTGAGGAGTATACATTGCGTAACTCTGTCCATCTAGAAACTGGTGTATTATAGGCACTAATATGTTTTGTCCTATCGCTGGCTAGTTTAGCCTGGTTGCGTTTCATTAAATGTGCCGGGTCTTCTGGCACAAACCAGACAACTGCCGTGACAATCAAATACATCCAGCCCCAGAACAGTAAATACTGGCCCAAAGTGAAGAAATCCTCGTCCAGTGGGACGGCACGGATGTACTTGTTTGCAAATTCCGGTGAGCTTAGCGCCAAAAATATAGTAAAGGAGGAAAAGTAGCCCATATTGATTCCAATGGTTTGTGCCGTAGAAGCATACGATAGTGATTCTGGAGATAAGCACGTTAACGCCCAGCCATCGACTGCAATGTCTTGGGTAGCACAAAAGAAAACAAGGAGGAAGAAACACGTTGTTATCGTTCCCAACTGCTTCTCGGGATCATCAAGAAGTCCGTCAATGCGCCCAGAAAGAAAGAGCATGGTCGCACCTGACACGGCCTGCACCGGAATAATCCACAGTTTTCGCCGGCCAAGCTTTGGCGAGTATATTGCGTCTACTATCGGCAGCCATAATAACTTGAGGGAGTAAGGGTAGGCGGCAAGCAGAAAGAGGCCAACCTGAGCAAACGAAAGCTTGGATTTGAGAATGAAGGGTATCGAGCCAAACGACAACCCTACAGGAACACCCTGCAACAAGTAGAGTATCACCAACACCAAAAATGCGGGCCTGTCAGCCTTTGCCAACGTCCGCTTTCCCAGGGCCCGCGCAGCAGGCTTAAGCTTAGGCTCCTGGGTCGGTAAAAGGCCTTCCAGTCCGTCTTCAAAGCCTGCGTGGGGGTAGTTGAGAGGGTTTTGAAACGACTCGGTCTCGTTGGACGGCAGCGACAGGCGCCTGTAGGCCGTGCGCTCCTTCGACATACCTCACCACTTTGATTCCACGCGTACACCAATATTGAATTTCCTGTCTGCAGGCTTTCGAACCTGCCACCCGGAAAAAATCACAAATGACATTGATTACAGTATATACGATTACTCTGTCATTCATGGCTTCACTCTATCTCAAACGGCTGTGCCCGACCCGTGTGCGCGCGCGCCCGTGTCGCGTTGACCTGAATCGCTATACTATCTTTCCAGTGCGCTTGCTTAGTATTCGTCGAATTACAATCCCAAAACCTTTCTCGCGGCTCTGAGAACAACATCCTGGTCGGGGAAAGCAAAGTCCTCCAACTCCTTGGCGTAGGGGGTGGGCACCTCACATCCAGTAACTCTCTCGACGGGTGCGTCTAAGTAGTCGAATGCCTCAGACTCCATAATCTGGGCGCAAATCTCTGAGCCCACGCCAAAAGCGGGGAACCCAGCCTCAACGGTGACCAAGTGGTTGGTCTTCTTTACCAGCTCAATGATAGCGGGAACGTCCATAGGCTTGATAGAGCGCAAGTTAAGCACCTCCGCCTTGACGCCGTAGTCCTTGGCCAAAACCTCGGCAGCCTCCATGCAAAACTTGACCGATCTCGAGTGCGAGACAAGGGTGATGTCCAGGCCCTCGCGCTCAATCTTGGCCTTACCAAAAGGCAAAACAAAGTCGGTACCGAGTGCCTCTTCAGAGATCTCAAACGACTCGCCGTAGGCAATCTCGTTCTCCAAAAAGACAACGGGGTTGGGGTCTCTGATGGCGGCCTTGATCAACCCCTTGTAGTCCTCAGCGGAGTAAGGGGAGACAACCTTAAGACCCGGAATCAGGCCGTACCAGGCGGCGTAACACTGTGAGTGCTGCGCAGCAACACCTGCAGCGGCACCGTTGGGGCCACGGAAGGTGATGTTACAGGGCTGCTTACCTCCCAGCATGTAGTACGTCTTGGCGGCAGAGTTGACAATGTGGTCAATCGCTTGCATCGCAAAGTTGAACGTCATAAACTCCAACACGGGCTTCAAGCCGTGCAACGAGGCACCGATGGCCAAACCGGTGAATCCCATCTCGGTGATAGGCGTGTCAATCACTCTGCGCTCACCAAAGCGGTCGAGCAAGCCGCGGGATACCTTGTACGCACCATTGTACTGCGCAACCTCCTCACCCATCAAGAACACGTCGTCATCGCGGTCCAACTCCTCCGCCAAACCCGCGTTCAACGCATCTCTAACTGTGATGGTCTTGGTGCCGGCCACAGAAGACGCGAGCCGGGAGCTGCCGCCGTCCATCATGCGCATCGCCTGGTACTGGCCCGCGGACGCAAGCGAGCGGGAAGTGACACTCGGCTTCAATGCCTGTGCGGCCAAGTGCGCAGTACGCGCCACCGAGGACGTGATCTTGGGAGCCATCGTGTATAGCCGTAGTGTTGGGTCGGTGGTGCACTCAAGATTGAATGGCCGGACCCATGAAGACCGAATTGGCTGGACACGACTATATGGAGTTGTACCTCCGCGTCCGGGTAACTCTCTACTTGGTGTGCATACAAGTGACTGCAAATTAACTCTCCAGTTGGCCCCTTGAAAGCCAAAGAGGAAAAGGGCTCTGATAGCTGCATAGACTGGGGTAGACTGGGATGTGCTCAGATATTCTATATCGACTATAGCCTGCTAAGTATAGACTCTCTGGCACGATTATGAAGCATGAATTGGAGCTCTTGTGAGAGATATAAGCTTCCAGGTGCAGGACTTTACTTACACTCAACTCAAACGGCATGCACTAGTCAACACAGGACAAATCACTCACAAAGACATAAAGTCATCAAGACATAAACTCAGAAAGGCAAACTCAGAAAGGCAAACTCAAAGCCACATCCATCATGCACTGGTAAACTACATCTCACAACTACCACTCAACTACAACGCAACTACAACTCAACTACAATTCACAACTTCCACTCACAACTACAACTCAACCACAATTCACAACTACAACTCAACCACAATTCACAACTACAATTCACAACTACAATTCACACTACAACTCACTAGTTCGCTAATTTGCGATATCACACTGTACCTATTGCCAGCCTTCACCCCACCTGTTATTCAACTGACCCCCCTTGCCTCCCCTCCTCCCCTTGTTGCAAAAAGGTCACGTGAATTATTCTAAGCTTATCGGTCGCCTTATCGTTCTTCACGAGAACCTCCGGGGCCCCTTTCGTCTCTCTCGGGACTTTTCAGTTCGTTTGGTGTCCGTTCCCGGGGATGTTAGGAAACCTGCTGGCTGTCCGGCCAGCATCGCACACGTTCTGCACATTCCGCACATTCTGGTGAATGCTTCCCGGCGCTTTTCGGGCAGTGACGTATTCGTCTCCCAACAAATTTTGGTTCTATTTACGGTTTGTCACGTGTTTTCTTCTACTCCCCTCATCTATTCCGGGGGCTTTATGACTGGGTTGATTATGCAACAGGGTATAAAGGGAGCGAGTACGGCTGGTTCAAGAGGAGGCCAATAAAAGACCACACAAAATGAGAGCAGCATTCACGATAGGAGCCTGTGTACGCGGTGTGCCACGCACACCTGCGGTATGGCGGGCACTTCCATCTCGCTACAACTCGGTCAAGGCCAACTTTCACAGGCCCGATGTAGCTGCGTCACACGACGCAGCGGACGCCGCTGACGCGACCGCCACCATCTTGGCGGACCAGCAGGACAACCAGAAGTTGCCAAACAAGGCGACGTGGCTTGATGCGTTACGCGAGCGCGAGCGCCAGTTGGCTGACGGCGTGGTGATGGACAGCTACAGCTACACGACACCCGTCACCACAGACGTTGGCGAGAAGGCACGCCTGGACTCTTTTAGTTTCTTGACATTGCCATTCAAGAATGATAAGTGGCTCTGTGACTCGTATATCAATGCGTTTGGGCGTTTGCGTGTTGGTCAGTTGTTTCAGGACTTGGACGCACTTGCCGGGCGCATAGCCTACCGGCACTGTGCGCCGGCGGAGCCGGTGAATGTCACAGCGAGTGTCGACCGCATCTATATGGTAAAGAAGGTGGACGAAATCTCGCTCTACAACTTCGTGCTTGCTGGTGCGGTGACGTGGACAGGCCGCTCATCTATGGAGATTACCGTTCGCGGCTACGCGTTTGAGAATGAGTTGCCAGAAAACATTGACGAACTGACCTTGCCGAGCGAGAATGTCTTTTTGACGGCCAACTTTACATTTGTCGCTCGCAACCCATTGACACACAAGTCGTTTGCAATCAACCGCTTGATCCCACTTCTGGAAACACAGTGGCTCGATTACACGCGCGCTGAGTCCCACAATGCCAAAAAGAAGTTTGCGGCACGCAACGCGGCTGTTCAGCCCACCGATGAAGAAAACCGCTTGATTCATGATATGTGGCAGTCTACGTGTGAGTCGTCAAAGGGACTAGCCAGCTTGCCAGGAAACGTGTCTTATATGAAGGACACAACTATTCAGTCTACACTCTTTATGCAACCACAATACCGCAACAGGCATTCGTATATGATTTTTGGCGGCTATTTATTAAGACAGCTGTTTGAATTGGCGTATTGTGCTGCCGCTGCGTTTGCAAACGCTGGACCGCGCTTTGTCTCGCTAGACTCCACCACATTCAAGGCACCAGTACCAGTAGGATCTGTGCTCACCTTGGAAGCACAGGTTGCTTACACTGAGCACGTTTATGAGGGTGATGAGGACTTGGACGCTGACTCGCCATTCAACTTTAGATTGCCTGCCACCAACAAGATCTCTGAAAAGGCCGATGCATTCTTGTCGGAGCCTGGAACGTTGATCCAGGTCAAGGTGGACACTGTCATCAAATCCCTCGATACTCTGGAACCTAAAAAGTCGGGTACTTTTATCTACTCATTCTTTGTGCCCAAGTCATCGTATTCCGAGAACCCCTCGCACCCGGGCTACTCGTCGGTAATTCCGCAAACCTACTCGGAAATGATGGGATACATTGATGGCCGCAGACGCGCTCAGGACACGGCTCACTTTGTCTCCATATTCCCGCAGCAGTAGCTAATTGCAAGGTGCTAGATAGATATTGCAACTGCAGTAGATTGATTGTGCTCGCCAATACACTTTGATAATTGACATCGTCTTTGAGGGTGGGAAGCTTGGGTCTGTTGCATTTTGCAACAATTAATTAGAATAGACTACAAATACGTACCCAAACAATATAATTATTGACAGTTGTCATCGCCTTTGTAATGTTTTTTGTATTACTCCAGGGTCTGCACTTCGTACTTTGGCCCTAAACGTCTCCCCAGGCTTTATATTCGAAAGATCCATTCCGCAATGTATTGATTATACTAGTTCGTTTCAACAAGAAATGATAACTAATGCAATCCATGTTCTCTATAACACATTCTCTTGCGGTTCTTAGTAGTATATCTCTATGTTTTCAATATTTTGCTACTGTAGAAGGTTTTAATTTAGGATTTTTTGGCATTAGTTTTGAATGTTTTCCAAGAAACTGTACAAATTGGTACCAATCTTTACCCTCACCTTAAACCACAACCATTCCAACAGATTCTTAAGAATACTACACATAGCATTTCAAACTTCTTTGTCGAATAATCTGAACACTGTTTCAACTATTGTATACAATACATCATTCCGCTGTTGACTTTGACTACAAGATGACGGTTTGGTTCAAGTGTCCACCACAAGGTCTGTCATCACCAAAAGTATGCATAACCATACCAAAAAAGTTTAAAGCACATCCTGTCAACCAAGATATCATTGTACAGTCATTACTTGTACCGAATGCAGCTGCTTATCTTGTTAGTATTAACGGAACGAGGCGTCTGCGAATTCGGCAAACGTCAGGAATTTGGTACTCTGGCCGAGTTGGTCTAAGGCGCCAGGGTAAGGTCCTGGTCTCTCCGGAGGCGCGGGTTCGAATCCCGCGGGTATCACACACCAGAAATTCCTTTCACCGAGTCCATCTTCCTTAATTTTTTTTTTTGCTTGGAATTTAAATTTCACCTGGGTGAAATCGCGTTACCTACTGTTCCACATGCATGCCAATTTTAAGGTTGCTCTTGAACTAATTTGGTGAGTTGTCTCAGACTACCTTGGAATAGAGTGGAATGGAAGTGGAACATGACCTTAATAAGGATGGTTGATTCCCAAGAAGAGTTTACGCTGGAACAGCAGCTGGAATAAGAAAAGTCAGTACCATTTATGGAATAACCTATAGATAGTATCAAAAAAATTAGGCCGCAAAGTAGTATTAGTACGAATTGTCACTGTATCCACACTTCCACAAAAGTGTAGACACGGGTCAGCTTCTCACCTCCCAGCGGCTCAGACAGAAACAACTTTCAAAAGAGATTCGCCCGTGAGGAGTTGCATTTTGAAAGCCGGTAGCTCCGGTTAGAAAGCCCACCAGATATTGCTGCTATGAAGGTGTACGCGTTAAATGCAGAGCTCTGTAAGCAAGCCAAATCTGAAAGGCAAAGGGGGGCGGGTTCAAGTAAAAGGTAGGGTGTGCTAGCACATCTAAGTTTTAAGGTTATGCACTAGGTACAAACCCTTGGGAAGGCAAGGTTAGGCGTGCGTCTTTTTGGAGTTACATCAATACACAGCATTTGCTCTTGCTGTTATTGTTGTTAGCCGGGTCGTTGATAGACTGCATCAATCGCGAGTTCTGCACGTTTCGTCCTTGATGGTTATCCACATCATCTTGGTGGTCGAGTTCTCCAGCAGCTGTATTTTGATTCGATCCGGCCTTGAAAGCATTGGAAGGTGTGTCTGGTCCAAAACCGCCGCTGTTGGTCGTTGCTCGCTTGGGCGAGCCGACTACCGGCTGGCGCTGAGTCTCCTTCTGCTGCTTCTTTTCTGCACTAATGGCAGCTTCTTTGCGCATAATCTGCCTAACCACGTCGATAAATGCCTCATCGACGTTCGTCTTGTACATGGCACTTGTCTCATAAAAGGGAACTATACCCCACTCCTGAGAAACCTTGATACCATCCTCTATGCTCAAGACTCTGTCTTCTTCCAAATCACACTTGTTACCTATAAGCACCATCGGCACATTATCCGAGTCTTTGATGCGTGCCACCTGTTCACGCAACGCCATCAACTCCTTCAAAGAGTTCGCATCAATAACCGAGTAAACAAGCAAGAATCCTTTTCCACTTTTAATGTACAACTCTCGCATAGCAGTAAACTGAGCGATTCCTGCTGTATCCAAAATCTCCAAATCACAAGCGCGTCCATCCACCTCAATCTGCTTGCGGTAAGAATCCTCGATGGTGGGGTCATAACTCTCGACGTATACACCTTGCACAAACTGCACTGTAACAGACGACTTTCCGACTCCACCAGCCCCTAAAACGACAACTTTATAGTCTATTTTGTTAGTAAAGCTCCACACAAAAGCAGCAACGCCGCCTTAAATCTACGAACCTCTCATTATATCCCAGTACTCGAGTAGTCTTTCTCAGCTATCTTACTTCAAAGATAGTCAGTTATCCGTATTCCTTCTGCGCGTTTGATCTTCCGGAATGTTGTTATGTTCTGTTGATTTGCTGCCACCAGATTCAAGAGATACTCGCTGCTCAAAAAGATAAACCGCTAATTGGTACTTGCTCCCGTACGCTGCTAAATCAGCCGAATCAGTACCGAAAGAACTACTAGCTTCAGTCGTGGCCTTCTAACTGAGAAACGACTGCTTTTCAAAATATGCGCGTCAACAAATTACATAACCATTAATCACGTGACAAAACTTGCTTGCCTTGTTGTACCTTTACAACCTTTGTAAGTCGGCGATTCTGTCCGTATTGTTAAGGGTGCGGCGGACCTAGCCTTGTTGTGGCAGAGGCTTGAAAACGCATAGCGTGTAGTGAGGACTGCATGGAAGTATTTACGAGCGCGTCTGTTCAGTTATTCGGTTAGGTTACAAAGGTAATATATCGGGTAGCGGGCCGACTGGGGTTATACCGTGGGGGTTGATCTGCGAGTGTGACTTGGTGTAGTGGAGCTTGATGTGAGGAAAGTTGGTGGTCTCCTTAAAACCGGGAATTTTCCAGTAGAGTAAGCGCAACCACTTGTGGATGCAGGGGTAGTCGTGGCGTATCATGCGGATGTTGCATTTGAAATGTTGGTGATAGACGGGATCAAAGCGCACAATAGTAGTAAAGAGGCGAATGTCTGCCTCCGTCAAGCGATTACCCAAGAGAAATTCCTCCAGTTTGCCCTGGTGGTTTGACTTTAGGAGTCCCTCCACCCGATCCAAATGGGCAAAGAGATTACCCACCTCTTTCTCGTAAACCTCCTGCTTGGTAGCAAAACCTGCCTTGTACACGCCATTGTTTATATTATCGTACACCCACGTATTGATATCGTCAATTCGCGCGGCAAGATCGTCCGGGTAAAAGTCAACTTCGGCGTACTTGGTGGGAAGAAGCAGGTTAAATGCGCTGTTTAGCATGCGGATGATATCCGACAGCTCATTGGACACAATTGTTTCACGTTCTTTGTCCCAGAGTACAGGAACAGTAAAGCGCCCCTGATAATCAGGATCCGCCTTGAAGTACACCTGTCTAAAGAGCGCAAAATTGTAGAGGTGATCGGGCGTGCCGTGACAGTCGGAAGAACTCGCAGTCTTGTTCTCATACTCCTGCAATTCCGGCGCCAGTGCAAAACGCCAGCTATCCGGACCCAAGTGCCAGTGCACCACCAGCACTGATATCACGTCCTGGAGACCCTTTAATTGCCGGTATATCAAGGCGCGGTGCGCCCAGGGACAGGCATAAGACACATACAAATGGTAGCGTTTGGCCACCGGAGGAAACTCGGAACCCGGTTCAGAGCTGATAAAGCTGCGAAACAGCGACCTCTGGCGTTTGAATTCGCCAGACTTGGGGTCAGCAAAAGAGGTTATGACACCTGGTGCGGGGGTAGTCTAATTGTTAGTACATGCATCTGAAATTGTAACCATTAAGACGGGTTTGGCAAGACACTAGCAATAACAATGTCATAGCTATGAATTACAATGTACATACAGACGACATTAAGCGGAAAATCAGCTAAGAAGGAAGATTGCAGGGTGCGGTCCTACAGTGGCGAGGTTAATCTTTCGTTACAGCAATCTAGTAGATTACATAATCCTTTATCTGTTTTTGTGTTTTGGCGGAAGAAGCGGCTACGGGGGGTAGGAGCTTTCGCAGAACCAGGCGGGTGGCGACGGGGGCGGTAACAGACGCCAGCACTACCGGGAGACTTATAATTCTTCTGGGATACCCTCAAAGAGGCGAAAGTGGCGGGTGTGGGCGAATTTTTGAAATCTGGTAGCGAAATTTGTAATCCTATGTCTTGTGATGACTAGCACAAGTGGGGTAAGACGGGGGCCCTGAGAGAAAACACAAAGTTAAAGCCGGCGACTTTGGGAGACGCCTAAGAGGTGACCGATAATGGAGTCGGATGTGGTGTCCAATGTCAGTTCAAGTAAGGCCTTGAGAATGGAACAGGGGAAACCAAAGGTCAGTACTCATCCCAAGGCGCTTTTTAAGGTTGGGCGGCCGAGACTGGTTTCAAGTTCACTGAAGCCTCCGCGAGAGTCTGAAAGACCGCATGAGTGTTCTTTCCCTGCATGCAGTCTCTCATTTAGTCGACCACTGGATTTACGACGTCACTACAAGAGCCATCAACCTCCAAAGTACCGATGTCCATACTGGCTCAAAAACCCCGAATGCCATCGCAACGGCGGAGTCTTTAGCCGTCAGGACATGCTCAAGCGTCACTTAAAGTTATTGCACTTTATACGAGACAAGCACCTTGAGATGAACAATGCGGATACTCTTTCTCTGAATAGCAAGACAGGGGACGCTGGATGGTGCCGAGCGTGTCAACGTGTATTTAAAGACACGCTGGACTTTATAGATCATTGCGTAGAATGCGCCGTCCAGTACCTGCCTCTTGCATCCCCGCTAGCCGAAGGTGTGGAAATGGACGAAGCTAGGGCGCTGCCTTCCACATGACAGTGGGAGTTTTAGTTCCCTCTGTCCCCAAAAATGCATATAACCTTTAGCCTATTATTTTAAAGAATACTAAATTTCCGTTCTTAATATACACAGAGCACCTGACTTACATGTCTGAGTCTTCCTCATCGTCTCTAACGCTCACTTCCTGGTCAGCTGGACGATCAAAGTGATCGAGGATAGAGCAATTATTGTGAACCACATACATTCTGTTTCTCATAAGCTGCTCAACCTCCTCCTTCAGCATATCGTCGTGTCTGTCAGCGATATCATTGATTCCCATCAAAATTCTGTCCTTCTCGAGCCTCTTGAGCACTTTGTACGCGATGCGGTATTCCCTGGAGTAGTCCTCTGTAGAGTGCAACTCGTCTTCTTTTTGCGTCAAGTACCAGTTTACTAAGTTCTCCGCAGAGATTCCATCCTCTTCGGGAGCGTCCAACACCCGCTTCACCAACAAGTTCATTACTGAAACGTACTTTTCGTATGGAATAAGAACCTTATCGCCCCTGCTAGCTTGCGTCAGGGTGGGAGGCTCAACCGCACCTACAGCCGTGTCAGTAGCCTGCTCACTGCTTTCTTCCACGTCTGGAATTATATCTTCAGCGTTTCCAACTTGAACATCGTCCATTTCCACACGGATAATAGACTGCCTCAACAAATCAAACGCTTCCGCAATGAAGCTGGGTGTGATTTCTTCGGTACAGTTTGCTCTGGCAATTCCTTCGGACAATCTAATCATTGACTCAAGCTGTCTTACTGTAATTCTGTAGGAAGCCTTTGACGTGCTATGGGCATCGTCCTGCCTCAACTCCTTGTATCTTGTTATCAAAAAGTCTCTAGCTTCGGGAGTCATCTTGGGCTTGAATGTTTTTGCATATCTGATATATCTCGATAATTGTTCGGCAGAGTAAGGTGGGTCAATGGCATCATCTCTGTACATGTGTAAATTGACAATGTGAGAAGCCAAGTTTGTGTCTATGTTCTCATTGCAGTCATCCAAAATAACAAAGAATAAATCGAATCTAGACATGATCGGGGCCGTCATATTCAAGTTGGACCTCAAACTGAGCTTTCTGTTGTATCTACCAGAAATGGGATTCGCCGCTGCCAAAATCGAAGTTCTAGCATTCAATGTCGCCTGGATACCTGCCTTTGCGATAGAGATAGTTTGCTGTTCCATTGCCTCGTGAATAGCCACTTGATCTGATATGTCCATCTTGTCAAATTCATCAATTGCACAAATACCGTTATCAGCCAACATTAACGCACCAGCCTCGATAGTAAACTCACCACTTTCCTCATCCTTCACTACGGCAGCAGTTAAACCAGCAGCCGAGGATGCCTTTCCTGATGTATAAATAGCCCTTGGAGCAAAACCACATACATACTTGAGAAACTGAGACTTCGAGGTGGATGGGTCTCCCACAATACAGATATTGATATCGCCTCTCAAATTGATTCCATCCACAGTTTTCTTGTGAACTCCACCCAACATCTGAAGCAAAACTCCCTTCTTGACAACTTCATGACCAAACACCGCAGGCGCAATAGACTTCACCAAGTTATCGTAAACATTATTGTCCTTGACCATCTCCTTCAACTGGGAAACTTCGGAGTCGGTTAAAGATGTTAAGAAAAGCTCCTGCTCATTTGAGCCCTTATAGTCGACATCGACGGACGCTCCCTGCTCTTCAGAGTCTCCGGTGCTCTTATTGATCATCGATGAGACATGGCAGGCGTGAAACGCCAACTTATAAGTCAAGTCTCTTACACCCAAAGCTTTCAAGCCACTGACGCCTGAATTGAGTTCGGAAGAAGCGGTGCCCCGGTTTTCTTTAATAGCCTGCGTTTTCACTCCTGGCAAACCCAACTGCGACACGTCTGGCACCACAATCTCGGTTCCCGTGAACTTGCACTTATCTCCTGGCTTGGCACGCTCAACTGTCTCACCTCTCAAAATGACATCTAAGGTTCGTGGCATGGATCCAGTGGGGATTTCATTCGAATTCTCCTGGATACGTACTCTTTGCCAGTCGATAAACTGAGACTTGGCCACATTCAAGGTAAAGTAAGACTGGTTTTCACACGATGGACACGACGTAGGCTCAGTATATTTGAACACCTGCTCGATTCCTTCGATTATAGAGGAGCACATATCGCAGGTGAAGCATGCCTTGTACAATTCTGGCCGCACTTCAGACGTCCGCGTTACTGTACCCATAATAGATAACAAAGACCCGATCTTAATAGTCCTGATGTCACGAATTCTGTGTACTGTGGGCAAGTTGAAGAACGAGATCTGAAAGACGCGCTCGTTGGAGAGCGATCCAGAGGCGGAAGACGCCGCAGACGAGTGATCATGACGGTCGTGCGGGTCATCCACCGACAGCGCACCCAATAAACTAGTGTGCAATACGCTGGGTACGTGCTTCTTCAAAAGGCGACGAAGGCCCTTAAGCAAGAAGGGATAGAAACGGTAGTACTGCTCCAAAATGGCAGACGCCAACACACCGTTCTCTCTGCCGAGCAAGTGCTGGTAGTTAACGTACAAGGTAGTGTACTCATACGTCTTCATAGCCTCCATCTGTGACACGTAAACCCGCCCGTCGCTCTCTCCCTCGTACTCAGGGTCGACAAAGTCCTCAATAAACTGCTCAAAACTCTCGCGCACCTTCTCTCCGGTCACATCCACGACCTTAGGAACGGCAATCTGTCTCCGTCTACCGGGTACTGCGGCAGAAGTAGACTGCAGAGCAGCCGCTGGGGTCTGTGCATACACATCAGAACCCAGAATTGGTTGTGCGCTTTGCGGCGTGAAGGCATCTCTCCCGAGCGACGACGGCGGCTGCGAGGACTGCAACAAGTGCGCCGCATCAGAAGGTATCCCGGCTGGTGACGAAACAAAATGGGCCATAGTATCCTGTCCTCACTGCTGTAAAGGTCCCGTGCTTTAGATTCGCTGGTGGTGGATCTCTGCTGCTTTTTCCTGAGACGCGTTAGGTAAATGAGCAGTTCCAGATTGGGACAAATTGAACTTTTGATTTACGGCCCATTTATATAGAATCACGTGATGGAACTGTTCAAGCTCTCTTCCAATATAGCTTAGTTTTATTAGAGATACTTTAGTTAAGGCCTATCGCTATTCTATTGGGAACTTTATGCTCGTAGAAAGCACCTTATGGATGCTGCTATATTCCCTCTATGTACAGTAGTACCGCTGATAGTGACAACTTTTCACTATCAAGAGAATTGATCGGTTAACCCCTCACGGCTTACTTCGTGGCACAGTAGGATACTGTAAGACCAGTCACCCGACTTACTTTCGGTAGGGTGCATGTTTGACCAACAAAGTATAAGTAGATAGAGATTGATACGAGAAGGGATGAATACACAGGGAGAAGGTCTGGGCTGAGTAGGGCTTTCTCTGCCGATACAGTCCAATGATGACCCATAAGGGCTGGCGTTAGATTGTGACTAAACAAGCATCGGTTTAATAGTGGCGAGAATATTGTTATTACGGAATACAACGTGGAATAAGACATAATTAGTGTGTTCACTTATATTAAATCAAGCGTTGGTAGTTCTCAAGTAAGGCTTGATCTTCTTGAACTCACCAAACTTGGCTTTGGCATCTGCATCGGACACGGTAGGCGGAATGATGACATCCTGACCAGAGGTCCAGTCAATAGGGGTCGCAATGCCCCTCTTGTCAGCCAATTGTAAAGCGTCAACGACTCTCAACACCTCAGCTGTATTTCTTCCGGTAGAGGCAGGGTAGGTCATGGTCAATCTGATCTTCTTTGAGGGGTCAATCACAAACACGGACCTGACAGTGGCAATCAAGCCGGTGTTGATGTTCTTGAAGTCTTCCTCCGTGCACATGTCGTACTTGAAGGCCACCTCCTTGGTGCTGTCAGCAATTATGGGAAAACCAAACTTCTCTCCACCAGTGGCAACTTCCTCGATATCTTTGATCCAGCCTTTGTGACTCTCCACCCCCTCGGTGGACAAGCCGATCAACTTAACTCCTCTCTTGTCGAATTCAGGCTTCAATTTTGAGAATGCGCCCAATTCTGTTGTGCAGACAGGCGTGTAGTCTGCAGGGTGACTGAAAAGAACGGCCCATTTGTCACCTATGAACTCGTGGAAGTCAATTTTGCCCTCAGTAGTGTCAACGTTGAAGTTGGGCGCAACGGAACCAATTCTGATTCTTGGTTGATCGGCCTGAGCGAATGAATAAAGTCTAGCAGCTGTCAACTGGTCGCGACCGACGGAAGCTACGCCTTTGAAAACATTAGCACGCAATACCTGATTGAAAAGCATCTTACTGTTGCTCATAAATCTATGCTTCAAGATATATTTCAACCTCTCCAGCTATTGCTGTATTGCACGTGATAACATGAAAGGTGTCTGCACATTAACACCCAAATACAATACTAATGGCTATTTTAGTGACGTATGCCCGTAAGCACGAATGCCACGAAATATTTTGCACGGTTATTCTTTATTACATCGTACAGTATTATAGTACAAACATTCTTTTTGATATACATTAAGGCGTCACATCGTTTTTTTAAATAGCCTTTACCTCGATGGAGATTAAAGCTGGATTCAGGAAAATAAAGAGCACATTAACGTGCCGAATCACTTTTCAGATACCATGTTCATGTCAAACCATCCAAGAAAGTCGTCGTCTTGATAGTTATTGTTATTCAACCAACCATCAGACTGCCGCTGAAAAAAGTTATCGACCAGTGACGAGAGTCCACCGAGCTGCCCTTCATTTAGCTGTGCTGCTGCTAAATTAGGAGTTCCCCTCGTACTCCCTGTAGACAAGGGGATACCTCCTTCCCCCGCAAAAATCCGTTGAGACAGAGAATAATACGTCTGATCACCGAGTTGAACCAGACCAACTTGGGTATTCATTTGAGACTGTAATTTCGGTACACCGGTGACCGATGTTGATATTGTATCATCAAAACCAGGCAAAGTCTGCCGTATTTGAGCAACTGTCTGAGGCTGAGAGATTGCGTCCAGTCGCAATTCCATGCCAATTTCAGAATTCTCCCGCTTGATGCGAGAAAATTGTGCTAGGGTACCATTCAGAGACACTTCAGCGTTCTTATTAATACTATCTTTGATACTTCCTGTTGTTTCAAGCATTTCTAACGGGATTCCATTGATTTCTATTGGCTTGTCTAAACCTCCTGCATTCAGCCTGGCTAGATTCAAGGCCTGGTCAGTTGGAACTAATGTTGTAACTGTGGTACCATTGGGGGTGGTTTTAGTAACAGCCCTAAAATCATCTTGTGTAATTTGGTTGATAAACGGAAGAGGAGCGGGAGTTCGATTAGCAAGCACTCCATTTGAAGTATACTGATTATCCGCAACATCCGAGTTCGCATCATTAGTTACAGCTCTAGCCGGGGAGGCGGCCGAATTGTTCTTGTCTATTTTAGTTCTGCGTCTAGCCTCGTGCACGCACCAAACCAAGTCATAGAATAAAGAAGCGGTCAAATGAGATCTCATTCTCGTTATAATACTTCCAGCAGCATCACTATTGTGTGTCATGAATATATCCGGGTAGGTGTACAACACCATATTGAGGTTTTCTAAGACACGCGCAGTTCTAGAGATATCGTTTTGTAAATCCTTCCAAGACGACAACGTGTTTCTCAATAACCTGTGAACAGTCACAATCAGCTGACGTGCGCTGTCAACATACTTATCAATAAGATAACGTGACAAGTGTAATTTGAATAATAATAAGACCGAATAAGTCATCGCTTGCCTCATGTAAATGGGCAATTCTATCAACAGCAACTTACTACTAATCATCTTGGAAATAGTAGTCACAATAAGGGTGGCTGCCAAATATGCAGAACTAACATATTTTACTTGGTCCTCGATAGGGGTTCCAGGCAAGAATGCAAAGCAGCAAATAATCAACTTGATGTACAAAAAATAAACTTCAACAGGTGTTCCTTTATCGATTTCGAGCTTGAAATGCAATCTATCCAATTCTCGATCCAATATGCTTAACGATGTTGCTCTGTTCAGTGGTTCTAATAAACCGTCAGGACGGGTGACAGATATACCCATAACATTCACCAATTTACACTGAAAGATTGATAAAGACATCAAACAACGGAAGTCTTTTGGCAAAGATTGATCGACGCGGGCATTTTCCAACAAGTAGTCAGTAGTATTAATAGAAGGAGGTAAGCCCAAAAGGGACGACCAAAATTGGTCACAAAAGAAGACAGCAAGCCATGATCTGGTTCTCCACTTCTCGGAATCTGGGCCAAGACTCACCTGAGTTCTGCTGAATTCTTGAATGAAGTCACCTCCTCTATGTAAGCCCAATTGCAAAGACAAATTTTTAGCCAACCCAATAAATCTGTATGAGCTGTCATCCAATACCTTTTCGTTTGGCAAGGGCCAGAGGGAAAGAATTATGAGTGCTTGAATGACGTGGGTAGAACGCGGAGTCCTGATCCAGCATGTTTCGATTGCCAATTGTTTGATTAGTGAAGTAAGGGACATGTAAAGAGTTGGCTCGGGCTCAGATAAGGCAGAAGTCACCATAACCGTCCAGAACAAGAGCTGGGATTGCTGGTAGAGTTCTGTAGCCGAGGCGGACCTAATGATAGGCATAAACGGCAAGAGTTTGTTGATAAATGTTTCATGCAATTCATTAGCTTTTGATAAAGGAATCGTGACTTCACCCAAGGTAAATTCTGAGAGGAACTTGACCTCGGCTGAATCCGCTTGAGGACTAGTGCGGACCACCGGAGTTACGTCTGAATTTTCCGTTAGAATATTAGGCATTGGAGTGCTTTCCTTTGATTGTGTAGTATCGTTAAAGCGCGCAGCAGGAGGAATCTGAAAGTAACTCTGAGTCGGGGGCGTTACGTAGCTTGGTGTATTAGCTCCCTGAGACCCGATGTTTGACAATGACTCACGCTTTACATGGTACTGAGGCAGAATCTGAGCCAGGTCATATGGCAGCAGCTGCAGTTGCGGCTGCAGTTGCAGTTGTTGCAGTTGTTGCTGCGCGAAGAAAAAGTTGTGCTGATTCAAGGCTTGAGTTAAGAGGGATTCGTTCTTGCTGAGCATGTCAATCTTTTCCTTTAATTCATCCACATCACTCTTCAATGATTGAATTTGGGAACCCTTCTTCGGCCTGAATTCTGGGTCTATTTCGCAACGCAATCCCATGCGCTGACAGCGCAGACATGGACTGGGGTAATTATCCGAGGCGTTGCACTTAATTTTGTGCTGCCTACAGAAGGTGCACGAAGTGACTGGCCGGTGTCCATTTTTCGAGTTCTTATCGTCATCGTCGTTCGTTGCTGTGGACAGAATCGAGGACCGGCGTTTCTTCACTCGCCGTTCTTCGTCGCAACCAGAATCACTCCCAACGGTATTAGCACTGGACATTGAAGGAGCTATAGATCTGCGTTTGGCGTGAACCGAAGCCCCAAGTGGCGGAGTGGAGGTCAGCATCCCTTGCGTGCCTGAGCGAGTGCTCAGCAATGGCTTTGGTAAAATTGACTTCACCATGCCTGATCACTTAGCCGACAAACGCAATTCAGGATTGTACTTGCAGAACGCCTTCAGAAACAGTAGGGTTACTGTGAACGTGTTTTAACGGTACCTTTCTGGCGTGATACACAGACCTCGATTACAGTAGGCACAGCTAGCGAAACGTATATTCTTTCAGTCTTTATTGGGTCGCCCACGTCACTGATCTTTTAGTGTTTATAAAACAGTAATAAGACAGCGAGAAGACCTAGCAGGTTGTCGGTTAAGGGATCAACGTAGAAACAAGAGTTGTGTGCTTTGATGTACGTCCTCCAGAAGATCGGAAAGATAAAATTTTTCCTGACTTAGTCGTGCAGAAACCATTTACGATCGTTTAGATAAAAAGTTTCTTTTGTTCCTAAACGGTAGCAACAAGTTGCGGACTACAGCGTAGCAACGTCCGCTAGTTAACACGGATACTTGGCAGTTACGGAGTGCGTGGCTTTCTCATAACAGAATATGAATAATCCTTGTGTAGACTACAGATTAGTTATATAACGCGTCACGCAGCTCCGCGAAAGGCTACCTTTTTGCTGATGACGTAAAATTGGAAATGGTGCATCAATGCCGCTGAAATGACAGTTCAGACTGTGCATTAAGCCGTTAAATCTGCGGGAGATGCCGCCCCGTTCAGTAATAGCTGTAAATCGCATTAATAGCTGTACATCGCCGAAACAGCTGTGCATCGCGTAACCCTGTGCCCGAGTCATTGAGAATCACTTTTTCGATGCACCCCCCTTGGCGTCCACCCGTTGGGTTAGGCCAGTTCATTTTAGGCAGTTCTTGCTATCTTCGTCGCTAAGGAGCAGCCGCGGGGCACCAGGGTCAAATTTTGCAGAAATAGCTGGCCACAATAGGATATGGGGTTGATTGATCGGGTCACCACAAGGGTGCCTGCGTCCCTCAATCGGCCTCCTCGTCCACACGTGGGTCTCCGATGCCGTCTTCGTAAATGGCAAATACGCACTCGCTTTCTGGCAAACAGGGGCTATCATAGACTTTGCATATTCTCGTTTCGGCCCTACCTTTTTTGAATGACAAGCGCGTAGTAGAGCTGTGTGCGATAATATTACCTCCGATTGGTTTTTTTGGGTCTGGGTTGTACATACCCGCCATTCCGTCCACCTGGGCTACTACCTGGTTCGTGATCAAAACTGCAATACCAAACTCGTCAGCTAAACGCTGAAGCGTACGCATAAACTTGGCGACATGTGTCTGTCGAGCACTTAACTCTCCGCGACCAGAGTAGTCGGTTCTGTAGAGGGACATAATGGAGTCAACAATTAAGAGGGAAAAGCGGGACTCGGCCATCATTTGTGCAGCAAGACTCAAAAGCTGCAACTGGTGCTCTGCATTGTAGGCGCGGGCATAAGCAACATTGTCCAAGCAGTCGTTGGCGTTAAGACCGTAGCGTTCAGCGATTGACACCAAACGGTTAGGGCGGAACGTGCCTTCTGTGTCAATGTAAAGGCACTTACCTTCACCTCCACCCATGTCTATGGGAAGCTGGCACGTTACCAGCAACGTGTGACAGAGCTGAGACTTTCCGGTACGAAACTCACCAAACACCTCTGTGATGGAACCAGTCTCGATACCGCCACCGAGGAGCGTGTCCAATTGTTTCGATCCGGTCGTTAAGCAAATGAGCTCTGAGCGCCGGGAGTGAAATTCGCTGGCGGTGGTGAAACCAAGAGGAACCAACTTGGCAGCCTCAGCGGAGATGCGGTCGGCCTTGGCCTCGCTGATGCCCTTTACGGTGATCAAGATGCGTTTCGGGGTGTACGCAACACTTTCAATAGTGTGATAGCCCTCTGATTTGAGCTTCTTGATGTCTGCAGAAGAAATTCCGTTACCTTCTAGCTGGTCAATAGGGAGGGGACCTCCCATGTTGACGTCGTCGTCATCGTCCTGGGCGACGCGTGCCAGCGCCCCAGGAGCTGGTCCTGATGCGGCTACTGTTTCAGACTGAGTCATGATAGACTAGTATAGCACGCAAGTGGGTCAGTATTGTTATAGATGTTTCAAGTGGTGTAGATATCGAGTGGTGTAGATATCGGGTGGTGGGGACGCGTTGTGTGGGAAAGACGCGTTGAAGGCAAATGTAAACAATTTTTCTCATGAGTTGCAAAACGGGAATGTCACGGAGAGAAGGTGAGAAAGAGAAGGTGTGATAGGAGAGAGAGTGGAAGTGAGGGGTGTGAAAGGATGTAAAAGTGAGAGAGAGGAAGAGGAAGGCGCAGAGGAAGAGGAAGGCGCAGAGGAAGCAAAAGAAGTATGAGAAAGTGATAGAGGAGGTAGAGTAGTCTAGGATAAAATTCCCACAATACTTGGGTGGCGAGCGAAGATAGTAAATGTAAACAGTGAGGATGAAATTGTAAGGCTGCCTGATTTCTTGCGGGTCTCAAGCTCTGAGAAAGTATAGAATGTAAAAAGCTAGTGAATGGATGCGAGCGTGACAGGTAGAAGGGTCAAGCTAATAACAAAAGATCGCGAGGTTCAGGGGGCTAGCAATAAGGCTTAGGCTATTGACAAGCACGGGACAAAAAGTCAGGAAAAACAATAGAGGGACTCGGAAGGTGCCACTGAAAAGTGGAGAATTGTTGTGATTGCAGGGGGGCGTAACGAATGGAATAACAAATATCGAAGTGGGAGATTTTTGGTGGTAAACCAGCTTTAGTTCAAGAGGTGTGAAGAAGAAGGCTAAGTAGAGTAGGGGGATGGGAAGGCGAGGAAGGGGGTGAGAGGCGAGGAGAAAGAGGAGAAGAAGGGGAGGAGAAAGAGGAGAGGAAGGGGAGGAGAATGAGAGAAAAGCGGAGAAGCAACCACGTAAATTGCTAGGCATTAGAAAACCAAACAAGGGAATAAAGGGCGTGACAAGATGCTAGATAATAAAGAATCGGGACATACTCCTGAGAGGGCTAGTCTACGAGCAAGATCCAGCAGGAGGCCAGTAACAAAGCCCCGAAAGGACGTGTGATTGCTGGGATGCCGAGTATATTGTCAGAGCGCCGAGTAGATTGTCAGGGCGCAAGGAAAGATGCAAAAAAAGGTTAGAGTTGTTCCTGTGACTCAAATGTGGGGAATATTGTGCAACATTAGCGAAATTACCCCCCCGAATAGAGTTGATAGTTCCAAAAGTTACGAACGAGTAGTCGAGTTTGGCTGATTTAGAGTTAATTTGGTCGAGTTTGGGTACGTGTTATTGAGTATATTATTGAAGGCGTGTTATTGAGTGTGTGTTATTGACAAGTGATTCAAGTGTGAGGCTTAGACCACGTCTGAAAGATTGAGTTTGAGAGTAACTAAGTTTGGGGGATTTAGTTGGAAAGTTTAGAATGCGAGGATTTACAAATATCTATGAATATTTGTCATGAAACTTGCTACGCTTGTTTTCTGCCTTTGTGTTGGTTTGGATGTAGTTTGAAAGTGCAGGTTGTTTGTAGTTTGGTTGCACTGAGTTTAGTTGCGCTGGATTTGCGCTGGACTTTGTTGTTTGGATATAGTTTTGTGTTGTGGGCTTGAAGCGTGTTGTAGGATTGAAGTGTTGTAGGGTCGAAGTGATTGTGGATTGAAGTGTTGTAGGGTCGAAGTGATTGTGGATTGAAGTAACTGAGGTGATTGTAGAAGGTGATTGTGGATTGAAGTAACTGAGGTAATTGTAGAAGGTGATTGTAGAAGGCGATTGTAGAAGGTGGTTGTGGTGGAAATGATTGTAGAGAAAGGATTGTAGAGAAATGATTGTAGAGAAATGATTGTATAGGAAGTAGGATTGAACTCCCTAGCCTTTTGTAGGTATTTTGTAGGTGCTCGGACTTAGACGTGAAAAAAGTCACTTGGATATAAGCCATAAAGTTGCCGAGGGTGACTCCCGAGAAGTAACAATAGCGATCGGATCAAACAAGGGGATAAGCAAGGGTGGCACACGGTGAACTGAGAGCAACCTAAATAATGAATCAGGATCAGAGCCGGCCAAAAGTACGAATCAGGAGTATTTTACAAACAATCCACTAGATCAATGCGTCGCTGAAGAATGTGGGGTCCAGGACCCGAGTTGGCGGGGTGTGTATCTACGAAAGGTTGCATGGGAGGGGTCTGGTTGCGTGTGTAGTCTGTGGGAAATTTTTGAGTGGCATTGTGGCGGGCGGGTGGCGCATGATGTGTGATGTGTGGGTGGTTGCAAATAGACGAAGCGGGCCAAAGTTTAGCTACTGGTCTGATTATTTCCCGGCCCAATTGGTCGTAAAAAAGATTACGTCGTGGTCTGATTGGGGTAGTCAGATTAGGCACTCGTAGTCATGGTCCCTTTAGGAAACTATCAATTAGGTGAATTAGTAACAGGTGGTGACTACAGCGTGCCGGTTTGGTCGTGCTATGGCTGGGGGACATCCTGTGACAATTGGGCGGCTGAATAAGACTGACTGCATTTGGCTGCAACAGACTGCGACAGACTGCTACAGAGGTTGGACACACAGCCTGGCCAATACGGCCAGGCTGTGTGTCCGTCTCGGAGTGTGTGTGTGTAGCCAAGCTTTTCCATGTGCCCCACGTTTTGCCAACTGTGGCGACTAGCGAGATAACAGTAGGAAGTGGCATAGACGAGCGGGGAGTGAATACCGGAGATCGCAACGGTGCTATCAGAGACCCAGGAGTAAACAATAACATATTAGATCTTAAGCGAGGAACCAGCAAAACAAGCTGTTCCGAGACCCGGTCGCCTACACGCGTGATAAGGTTGATCCAGCCTCGCGTGTTTAAGGTTTAGTAAATGGCATTGTTACATAAGCCGAGTCATCGTCACCTGGTCATCATCCCTTCTCCCTTCTCCCTTCTCCCTCCCCCCTTTTTTTCCTCATTCTCCCCGCTCGCTCGCCTAGTCCAGCTAGCACTCCCTGTAGCGCCTCTCCAGCCTCCCCTGCTTCCTTCGATCGCACTATGGCCCTCGTCAGCCAACATGCGCTCCACAGGCTGATGCAGTCGCTGCCGGTGCCGCCCTGCTCGCATAGTAAAGCTTCTGTTGATACTCTGTCCAGAAACGGCGCCGAGGCTCAGCATATTTTCTGCACGCTTTGTCAACAAACACAAAAGCAACAAGTGACTGCGACAAAACAAAAGGAAACCCACAACATACCAGTGAAACATCACACACAGCCGGCTCAAGGGGAGGCGCGCACAGAAACAAGACGAATATCAGGGCCCAGTGCCGCCCGTACTTGTTTCGGATTTCCTTGTTCTCATTTTCACAGTCCTCGGGACTGTTTGTTTTCTTGCGGTGTGTCCAGCGTCGATACATATACCGTTTGCCAGGCCAACGAGACCCACGCTCCTCACCACACTCTCGGCAAAAAGATGCCTTTGGTGGATCTACCAGCTCCCCCGCTGGCTGCGCCAGCTACCGATGCCGGCATTACGCATGGGGTGTCCGCTGAGACTCCTCCCGGGGCGCCGCTGGGAGGTCATGCGCTGTCACTGGCCACGCTGCCGCTGGGACACGCAGAGGGACCAACACAAGCTACACAGACAAGCACAACTTCAGTCTCATCCAACCTTGTAAAGCGGATGCATCGCGAGGTGCGCTTTGGCGCTTACATACTTGGCTCGACCCTCGGCGAGGGCGAGTTTGGCAAGGTTAAGCTTGGCTGGCGCAAGGACGGCAAGCACCCTAGCCAAGTTGCGATCAAGTTGATCAAGCGCGACAGCATCCTCAAGGACTCTGAGTCGGAAATCAAGGTGCACCGCGAGATCAACTCGTTGAAGATGCTCAACCACCCCAACATTGTGAACCTCGTGGAGGTGATGAAGAGCGGTAAGTACATTGGCATTGTGTTGGAGTACGCGTCTGGCGGCGAACTCTTTGACTACATCTTGCAACACAAGTACCTCAAGGAAAATGTTGCCAAGAACCTCTTTGCACAGCTCATTAGCGCAGTCGACTACATGCACTCCAAGGGTCTTATTCACCGCGATCTCAAGTTGGAGAACTTACTTCTCGACAAACACAAGCACGTTATTGTGTCAGACTTTGGGTTTGTCAATTCGTTTAACCGCGACAAGCTGGACTTGATGAAGACCAGCTGTGGCCTGCCGTGCTACGCCGCCCCAGAGCTTGTGTTGACACAGAGCCCGTACCAGGGCTGCAAGGTGGATATTTGGTCGTTGGGTGTTATATTGTACGCTATGTTGGCGGGCTACCTCCCCTTTGACGACGACCCCGAAAACGAGGACGGATCGGACATTGTACGCCTTTACCATTATATTTGCAAAACACCATTGACATTTCCCGAGTACGTGTCTCCATTAGCGCGTGACTTGTTGCGCAAGGTTATCGTAACAGACCCTACACGCCGCATCTCTATGAATGAAATCCGCAACCATCCATGGCTCAGTCTGCACGCGAACCTCTTGTCTATCAGACAACCCGAGTGGGACAGACTCCACTCGGAACGCGGTAAGGCCACTCTGGCGGTACCGGCACTGGCAAACAAACGCTTCTCTATGATTGATGCAAAGACAAGTCTGTCTGCACTCTTGATGAACAAGCCCCACCAACTAGGCCATTCAAACATGCCATCTACACCACAGCAGTCTGCGCCTTATTCTTCAACCAGTCTCTCGCAGATGTACTCGGCACCGATTACATCCTCGTCTTTAGCCAACGCTGTGGCGTCGCCATCAAGCAGTGGCAGCGCTGGCTCTCACTCTGGTTCGCCGAATGACCATGTTAAAAATACGTCAGCTTCTTACACCGCTTTGGCTAACACTACCGCTTCAGCCTCCATCACTAATAACCACAACACATCCATCGCGGAGTTCCCACAACCTTCAGAGACTCAGTCTCCTCTCAGAGCCGGTCAACGACGTGGCCACACCAAGTCGGCCTCCGTATCCAACTCATACCCGTCAGCTAGCTTTGCACTCAAGGCTGTTGCAGACGAAGGAGGCCATGTCAATACTACATCCAAGGTACAATCCACACCGCCCAGTGATGTTTTGGGCAAATCACCGACTGATAATAAACAGCCGTTCAACCACCCCGTTCCGAGATCAAGTACTTATACTGGATCAGCCATTAGCACTATTGTTGAGAGTCCAACCAGGGTGTCTACATTGGCTGCAATTCCTCCTCTTCCAAGTGCTAATGCAGAATCACCCTCTTCTACTGGGTCAGCTAGGGATGGTAGTCGCCTTCCTCACGGGCAAAAGAAGCCTAGGCCCACATCATATCATCCTTCATCTATGTCCGCAGTTGCTCTCATGGGTAGTGGTGGGTCATCGTCTGGATTGCTTGATTATATCAAAATGCAGTCACCAGGGTCTCTTCCCATACCTCAGTTTTTATCAACTTCCCCTACCAAGTCGTCTCCCATTTCTCAGGCCACTGTTGAAACCATCCAATCGACCAACAGCAGCCCCATTAACAGACCTACTCAGGAGTCTAGAAGAAATTCCGTGGTTACGCATATAAACGTCAATGGTGTTTTGAGTAACGAAAGCATACAGTCGAATGAAAACTCTAATAAGAGAAATTCTGTATTGTGCTACTTGGAAGATAAGATGGACCCTAGTGACTTGGCAGACGTTCAGCACAGCCCGGTTAGGACGACTCATGTTACACCCAAGATCGATGAACAGCCTAAATTTGATACATTTACGTCACCGGAAACCGAGCCTTCTCAGACTAATAACTCTAATACCCTCCGGGCCAGCGATATTGCAAAGATTACAGAAGCGGAGTTGGGTGTAATTGTGGCGGAATCTCTGACTGATACTGGCAACAAGATAATTGAAAAGCATGCCGAACCAACTGCAGTACCGACAGAAAAACCACGGGTTAAGAGCGGCGCTACAAGAAAAGCACCCCCCAAAGGTTCAGTCGGGGTCCCTAGGGATCTGAAGGAATTGAACAAAGAGAATAGAGAGAGTAAAGAGAACAAAGATAATAAGAAACGCAACCGCTTCAGTTTAATCTCTCTTTACAATAGCTACAACCTTTCACTGACATCCATTTCATCACAGCAAGTTCACCCTACAGAGAGTCCCGCTTCCTCAGGAACATCAAGCACAAAGAAGGTTTTGGAACCATCGCTGATTGCCAATGTTAGACAGCCTGCACCGACACCACTAAAGGAAAAAAGAGTAGACTCCAGTTCTTCATCAAGACGGTCTACTGTAGTAAACCATCCTGCATCACTAAATGCCAAAGATACGAAGGAAGCGAGCGCCGCGAGAAAAGTCATGGACTTTTTCAAGCGGAGGAGTGTTCGTGTTTGATTTATTCCTGACTGCCCACCAAAAAGTTGACAATCTATGCCCTGGTGTTAATGTAACGCACATTCCTCATTTTATTACAGGCGGAAGAGCCCATTTTGCACGCTGAATACCACTTCCCAACCTTATTCTTATTTACTCTACATTTAATTCATTTATGCTCCTTGAATACATATGCTCGAGATTACGAGAATGTAGATTAACTCGTCGCCAGACGGACCTGACAAAATCAATTGTGTGAAGGACCAATTTCACGAAAATGGGCTTTGTGCCGTGCACAAAAAAATTGCACATTTTGTGACTAATTAGTTACTTGTACTAGCAGATGTCAGACGGTCACGATCCTGGTAGAGAGCGACCTCTGAAATCACGCGAGAAGTCTACGCTGCTAGATAGGCACGTTGGCTCTCCCAAAACTGGAGCACCCAAGACTGGTAATGTTTCAACAACAAAAGAGGGTTATCATCCTCACATAATTGACTTGGAATCCGAAATTGAAGATGACGATGAGGAAACTTCAGTATTAGAAAAGTCCAAGAGCGAGGAACTGGAATCTGAGTCAGACTCAGATTCCGCTTCAGAGTCAGAAGACTCAGGAGACGAGTCATTATCGTCAACTATTATCCGCGAGATTCAGGATGGAATGTACGTTTGCTTAGTATGTACCGGAGAAATTGACCAAACATGCAAGGTTTGGTCCTGCAATGGCTGCTACCGCGTATACGACTTAGACTGCATTAAGGATTGGGCCAACCGCGGATCCTCGACTGATAAGGCAAACAAGAGCTGGAGATGCCCTTCCTGTAATATTGTTCATTCAAAGTTGCCTACTAGGTTCACGTGTTGGTGCGGACGTGTACAAAACCCCAGCTCTCGTTCATTAATACCCTTTAGTTGTGGAAATCCGTGCAATCACAAGCACGAGGAGTGTATCCACCTGTGTAGTTCTTCCTGTCATCCAGGAGAGCATCCGTTATGCGGAGCCACCGGACCTGTGATGAATTGCTTGTGCGGAAAGTACTCAAAGCAGTTACCTTGTTTGATAACACCCTACAAGGAAGGTTGGAAGTGCGACGAACCTTGCAATATTCCAATTTGCGAGTTACACGAGTGCGACCGTGGCTGCCACACGGATTTATGTGGTCCATGTACGAAAGATATAGTTTTGAAGTGTTATTGTGGAAAAGAAGATTTGAAGTTGAAGTGCAGCGACAAATACTTGGAGCAATGCTCGAGTACTACTGGAGAAAAGTGGATCGGAGGTGGCGCCTGTAATAACCAGAGCAGATATTATTATGATTGTGGAGTTCATTTTGAGGAACTAGACTGCCAGCCTTCACTGGATGAAGTATTTCCATGCCCTTATTCTCCCGACAATGTTACTACATGTTATTGTGGCAAGACCACTGTCGATGCTTCAGATAGAACAGCATGTACAGACCCCGTCCCCGAATGCGATCAGGTCTGTGGTAATTTGCTTCCATGCGGAGACGTGTGCAAGCAAAAGTGTCATGAAGGAGACTGTGAGTGTTTTAGTATAAAAGAGGTAAAGTGTGGTTGCGGACATGAGTCTTTTTCAGTATCTTGTAAGTTCTTACAGAGTGGGAAGAAAGCAAGGTGTAAGCACAAGTGTTCAGTATTACTCAACTGCCGTAAGCATTACCATCGTGAGATATGCTGCGAAGAAGAACCTTTGGGAATTGAGAGAGAGAAGCAGAAGAAGAAAGACTTGAGGAATAATACAAGGTCTTATAATGCTGACGATAATATGTTAATCGAGCCACTGCATTTTTGCACCAGGCCATGCAATCTATTAAAATCATGTGGTCAACATTACTGTGAAGCGCTTTGCCACCAAGGCCCTTGTGTGGTATGTTTAGAGTCGAGCGATACTGACTTGATTTGTCCTTGCGGAAAGACTATTATTCCAGCACCAGTGAGATGTGGAACTAAACTCGTTTGCAAATATCTGTGCAATCGAGCAAAGGAGTGCAACCATCGTCCGGAGCCCCATGCATGCCATGATGATTCCACCACGTGCCCTAAATGTACGGCTTTAGTCAAAAAATTGTGCAACTGTGGTGCAAGAGAGATTCCTGGTGTCTTGTGTTCACAAGAGAATGTTTCATGCGGATCCATTTGTACTAAACCTAAAAGGTGTGGACATGCCTGCTTACGCGTATGCTCACCAAAATGCTCCGTCCAAAATATTCACGATAGCTCGACATTATGCCGTTCTGTTTGTAACAAGATTAGGAAAACGTGTCCTCACATTTGCAAACTCAAATGCCACTTTGACAAACCAGGAAAGCACACTGATTGTGATGTGATTAGTTGTCCAGATTTAGTCTCGGTTTCTTGTCCTTGCGGGTTTCAATCCTCAAAGGTTCCGTGTGCAGCTAGCCTTCTGACGCCCTCAAAGATTGGCTTCTTTTTGGAATGCAACGAAGAATGTGAAAAGGAGAAGAGAGAAAGCGAGTTACGCTCGGCCTTTAACCTCGAGGGAGCTCAAACAGCTGCTGGAGATGAGTCCAGAGTTCCATACTCTGAGAATATTTTGAATACGTTTGAAAAGCAAAAAGTCTGGTGCTCTAGGCTTGAGAGTTCGATGAGGGCTTTTGTTGCAGACTACCAGGCTCAAATCGGCAGTAGTCAAAAGCCACCAAAGCGGACGTATAACTTTCCACCTATGAGCAAGCCTCAAAGGTCATTTGTACATGAACTTGGTACAAGTTATAACATGTATGTCGAGTCTCAGGATGAAGAGCCAAAGAGGCGAGTATTCGCTGTCATAACGAGACTTACAGAGATCCCTGAAATGACTATTGAAATGGCTCTTGAGCAACGAGCAGAGGTTGCCCGTAAGCTTAAGGAAGCTGCGGAAATAAATGAGAAGACTGTCCGCGAGGCGTTGTATAATGCCTTGGTCATTGAGGATGCCTTCTTTGGTATCATCAAAGAGGATTTAGAAACCGCTTTACGTCCAGCTATCGAAAAGGCTAGAATCAGCGAGGGAGTATTCTTATGGCTTAAAGGGTCGACATTTATTTTCTATTCGCCAGCTGTTTTTCAATTAATGACGCAGGAGATTGAAAACGATTTATATTTGCTTATGAAGGCATTTAAGAAGATACTCCGGGAGAAGTCTTTAGCCTTTGATTGCAAATTGTGCCTTATTGATAGTGAGGCGACCTGTGTTTTAAAATCAGACACCAATATGAAGAGTTTGTCTAAAGAAATTGAAAAGCCTGTTTCAAAGAGTTTAAACTCGTTCGATATTTTACAGCAGCAAGAGGAGAAAGAGAGATTACTGACTGAATAAGTGCCGGATAGGACAATTGAGGTGAGTAATGAAAACCGTGATGATCCTGAAGAATCTATAGAAGAGAAGGTGCAGGATAAAGAGATGGCAAATGAAGAGGGGGAGAAGGAAAATGAAGAGGAGGAGAAGGAAAAGACAAAGGATTAAGAAAATAAGAGATGGGTCTGGGGGAGGAATCATAACCACGCGTGGATTTTTTATTGTAAAATATGCATTTGCAATCTAAATAATTGTAGATTTAATAGGAGATTAATGTATCAATCTTTAGTTTCGTTGACATTGGGAATTTCGGCTGGCGCATCACTGGCATGATCTGCTTCATGACTGTCGTCGCTGTTGGCTTCTATATTATCGGTAATATTCTCCTTAGATTTGCCATTGCTTTTTTTCCTTCTCGTTTTCTTGCTTGTGCTCAGAGAAGGAGGGGGAGGTGCTGGTTCTGTCTTCTTTTTCTTCACGCTCAAGGGGTTGGGCCCCTTGGGTCCCTTTCTCTTCTTGGATTTTGGCTCTTCAGCCTTGCCATCCTTCTCAGCAGATGAAGAATTGTCGTCGGGGATTGCTTGAGGAATTCCAGCCTTTTTAGCGTCGTTTAGGCCAGCAGTCAACTTTCTGCGCTCAAAGGCAGCTGAGAAGCGAGCGGTTGCATCCGAAAGAGGTTCCATCACCATTACCGATCTATTCATAAACACAAGAGGAATGCCTGGAACTTTTCTCAACTCTTTTCGTATAGCAATATCCTGAGCGGCGATAATGTAGCGATGCTTGTTTTCACCATTTACAACAGTCACAGACTCAATGCACAGCTTGGGGTCAATGGCCTCGCGGTGGTTGCAGCGCCGTCTTTCAAACTGCTTAGCAACTTCAATAGCACGCTGGTTCTTCGAGTCGTAGAGAGCCTGCATGCAACACTGTGTAATCATTGGCTTGGCTTCACCTTGGATCGTTCTGTTGAGACCCTTGTCAATTTCGTACATAGCCTTGTCGCAGTTCAACACCATTTCTGCATCGACAAGAGTCTGAAATGGCTCCCTGAACTTGAAGGTATGTGTATAGACGGTCATCTGCTTTTTATAGGCCTTGGCCCTCTTTTGTCTCATACTGGCGGTGAATTACGTGGGAGATGAGCAGTTGGTGATGAGCAGTTTTTTTCAAACATTCTAAATATGGGGAAGCTAACAGCAAGGCTACTAGAACGTCGCTCGGACGCTGCTGATCGTAGCTGAGAGTATACCAATGAAGTCAAATTTATCGCAGGTGACTAGCCTGACCGGCGGGTGGCTTTGACGACGATGGGGATCATTCCTCCTGTGGGTACAGTGAACTTGCGATGGCCAGTGACAGTCACAAAAGATCTTATAGTGCCTGCATGCGAAGTGATGGATACTACCGTGTGGTTAGGACCGCGTTCGCTCTTCAGAAAGTCGTTGAATATTCCCTGCAAAACGCCATTGATGCGTAGAAATTGTTGGTGCAACTTCTCGCGGTTGATGGAGTACTTGCGCGCTAGCTCGTCATTCTCCAGCATCGTGTCTGGAAAGTTAACCAGTGGGAATCTTTGCTTAAGTATTGATTTGCGCAGACGTTCATGGCATAGATGCACGCCAATAGTCTCTCGCAAGTTTTCAATAGCCACAGGCTGAGGAATGTTTTGCATGTGCCATGTTTTGAGAAGCGTTCGGATCGAGCGCTGAAGAGGCGAGACATAGAACAAAGTCGGTATTGGTGCACCACGTGCAAGCTGTTCTTGCCAGGCCTCTGCATTTTCGAGAGCCTGGCGCGTTCCCAACTCTGTCAAGTCCGCGTCGGGGCCCCAGGTAATATCCCCGTCAGTTCCGACAAAGCGCCACTCTGCCATCCACTCATCTTTTGGGTACTTGGACGAGGCAACATTGTGCCAGCCCTCACCATGACGCGCCAAGAGCAATAGCTTGTATTCCACATTGGCCGGCGCCCCTGCATTGAGCTCACAGAGTTGCAGAGAAATTACTGACCACGGCTGCGTGATTCCAAAATCCTCCTCCACGTAGTTGAATGCCATGTCGTCAGTCGCTGCATCTGACTGCCTAAAGAGACCGTGCACTGGCTCGAAATCCCACGGGTACAAGTCAGGATCCAGAGCTTTGCACTCGGCAAGGCGCTTCATATAGAGCTCGTCCTGGTCCAAGTCGTCGTACGCGTCCACGCGGTCACGCGCGGTCGGCTTCAAAAGACTCATGAGATACAGGTATATTAGCTCACAAGTGTCTCACTGCCAACAACACAATTGTCTCGTCTTGGCTGATAAAGTAGACATGCCATAGAGTTGCATGGCCCCGACGGAACATGTTACCAAATTTCTTTTTAAAGTATATACAGGATAATCGAAAGTGAAGTTTGGAGCCTTTAGGTGCCGGGGAAAACGGCTGCCACAAGACATTGAGCGTCGAACGAGCCCAGGTATGTCAGAGACAGAGCCCACCGGCGGTAAGAAGCGGGCAATCGAGGGAGATGTACACAGTGACCTCGGTAGTATGTCAGAAGGGCAGAATGAAGAGGCCTCAGACTTGTCACACAGCGTAGAGGGAGGCGAAACGAAACGTGTAAAGCACGACACTACTGACACGGCAGGCGCGATCGGAAAAGAGTCTGGTGACGATGCGAATGATGGCCCTGTTGAGGGAGTGTCCGCGGTGGTTGTGGAGGATGCGAAGGTGGAGAGCACCTCCCCGGACAATCAGATTGTTACCAACGACGTGTCAGAGAAAATAACAGAGGAGGAGACGAAACAAAGCCCCTACACGCTGACCGAGACCGACAAGACATCCGGTGAGGTGAATGGCACGAAGACATCCGGCGACGTGAATGATACGAAGCCGTCCAGCGAAGCGACACCAACCACGAATGAAGCGGATAATTTAGAGAATGGACAATTGAAGGAGGAAGAACTGAAGGAGGAAGAACCGAAGGAGGAAGAACTGGACTTGGGTGCCTTATCAAGCGAGCAAGTAGACACACCGAACGAAATTGTGAAGCAAGAGATTAATGAAGCTGAGGAGGAGAGTCTCAAAGAAGAACCCAGAGATACCGACCCAGTCCCCGTTCTACCTGAAATTGCTGTAAAAGAAGATGACGTACAGGACGATGATTTAGCCAAGAGTGCAAAGAGTTCAAATGGGGACACTTCCACCGTGCATGTCTCAAACAAGAGCGTCTCAGGGAACAGTTCAAATGGTGGCCGCATAAAGGAAGAAGTTGTAGAGATCAAAACTAACGGGACAGCTCAACTTGCGGAAAAAGCGATTGTGGTTGTGCCGCAAACCACTCCCCAATTATTTTACACGCCTCTCAAGACAGGCTTGGTTTACGATGTTCGCATGCGCTACCACGCTAAAATATTTACGTCGTACTTTGAGTACATTGATCCGCACCCAGAGGATCCACGCCGCATTTATCGAATCTACAAGAGATTGGCGGAGGCAGGTCTTATTCAGGATGAGTCTCTCTCTGGGTCCAATGATATTGGTCCGTTAATGGTCAAGATTCCTATTAGGGAGGCGACCTCCGAAGAGATTTTGCAAGTGCACTCAGAGTCACACCTCAAGTACATCCAGTCTACGGAATCTATGAGTCGGGAGAGGCTTTTGGAGGAGACAGAGCGTGGTGACTCCATTTATATCAATAACGATTCTTATATTGCAGCTAAATTGTCTTGTGGAGGAACGATTGAAGCCTGTCGTGCTGTGGTTGAAGGAAAAGTGAAGAATTCGATTGCTATTGTGCGACCTCCTGGCCACCACGCGGAGCCTGACACCCCCGGTGGATTTTGTCTCTTTAGCAATGTGGCGGTTGCCGCCAAGAACATTCTTCGCACGTATCCAGAGCTGGTGCGAAAGATTGTAATTATTGATTGGGATGTTCACCACGGCAACGGTACCCAGAAGTCTTTCTACAACGACCCCCGGGTTCTCTATATTTCACTCCACAGATATGAGAATGGAAAGTTTTATCCCGGTACTAAATACGGTGGTGCTGACCAGGTTGGTGAGAATGAGGGAGAGGGATACAGTCTCAATATCCCATGGAGGAGCAGAGGTATGCATGATGGAGATTACATCTACGCCTTCAATCGTGTCATCATCCCCGTAATTAGCGAATTCAGCCCAGATTTGGTAATTGTCAGCTCAGGTTTTGACGCAGCCGATGGGGATATTATTGGAGGTTGTCATGTGACCCCAGCGGGATATGGACACATGACACATATGCTCAAGGCCATCGCGAAAGGGAAGATGGCAGTCATATTGGAAGGAGGGTATAATTTAGACTCAATCAGTCGAAGCGCTTTGGCAGTAGCCAAGGTGTTGGTTGGAGAGCCACCAGAAAACACAGTTTCTGATCAGCCACATTCTGAAGCGGTAGAAGTGATTGATGAGGTTATCAAGATTCAATCAAAATACTGGCGTTCATTACGCTATGGAATACCCGCAAAGTCGTTTGACGATGTGTATGACCTTGCTGAAAATAACAACAGCTATAAGCTCGTAAAAGTGTCTGAGCCAATCAGATCATTCCAGTTCAACGAGCTTTTCAACAATCACTCATTTATTAATATTCCGATTGTGAATAGTAAGGGTAGCAATGGTGAGTCTGACACAACAGGTTTCTTCTCTATAGACTTGCCTGTTCATTTGGAAGAGGTGGTGATTGCTAGCTCAAATATTTATGAGTGCTCAAACGTTGTTATTACTATTCACGATCCACCTGAAATTTGGGCAAACTTGAATCCCGTAAATGGAAACGTGGAAGGAAACTCATCGGTGGTGTTAGAACACCCATTGACTCAAATAATGGGCCGGTTGGATAAGGAGAGAGAACAAAATAAGACAGCGGCTGGCGAAACCGTTGGTTATATGGACATTAATATACCATCATACCCTCTTCCTATCCCGGGAGTGACCACGTCATCGACAAGTCAAACAAGTTACAATCCAACAATCTTCGCTCAAGAACTCTTACTCTACATTTGGGACAATTATTTGGCTTACTTTTCACAATTCAAGAAAATTGTTTTTGTTGGATTCGGAGAAGCGTACCAGTCAATAGTGCATCTCTTTGGAAAGAGACCATCTCAAGAGATTAGGGACTTGGTGAAGGGTACAGTCGCCTTTTTGGGACGATCCAACCTCAAATCCTTAACTCCCGTTATGGACGAGTTGATGATCGATTGGTATTATCAGAACTCGGTAATTTTTACAAGTTGCTTCAATCCTTGCTGGACGGGCTCAAATGGCCCAGGAAGACCTCCAAATTTCGCAGATTCCGACGAGAGTGGCAAGAGGCCTCGAAGAAAATTCGGTAGGGTTTTGAAGGCGAACTCGGATGGCTTATATGATGTCATAAACGAAAAATTTGATGAAGGATTAGACTTTGTTTTAGATTCTTTTGAGGATTTTTCTTCATCTAGCGGCGATACAGGGAATTAAGACGAGGAAAAATAAAAGCGTTCCTTCCTTATCATGTAAAATACTTATTCAAAGAGAATGCATAGGAATTAATTTACACACAGATTGTCCATAGCCATTAAAATACAAAGATGTCTTAAACATAACTAGGGAAGCGTTTAGAAAACTGCTTCTCCAAATCATCTAAATCGGGCATTGATACCTCACTAGTATTGCTATCTCTACGCCTGCCAATTGGTGATTCAGATACCTTTAAATATCCCGGCTTTTTGGGCTTGGGAGGAACTTTCTTCCCAGCCAAGTGAACCGGCTTAGGCAGTAAAAAAAGTGGAGACCTTGAATTGTCCTTTGCAGCTGTAGTGGCTTCACCATCAGTTTTAGACTTGCGCAAGGATAAACTTAACGGAACCTTCGGAGGTTCTAATTGTTGTCTCCTGAAACTCTTAGTCTTTGCCTGGGATTGATCAGTCATCAGCCTGTTTGAAGGTGGATCTGGTGAGACTTTGTGGTTAATAGCCTGTATGTCTTCTGTAGCTCCCGTTTCTGTGTACTTTCCGTAACCCAGAGCACTTTTCAGCACAGTCTTCGAATCACTGTTGGATAAGAACATGTGCATTCTACGCTGAATGGATAAGGCTTTTGGCAGTTCGACTTCTGCCTGATTGGTAGCTTCATTGGATGCAGAATTCTTTGGAATCTTATTACCTCCTGTGAGAATCTGTTTAATCGAGCTTATGCTCGACCGTTTTGATTTCGCCTTTGGAATTGCACTAGTAAGACTAGAATTGCTATTGACGCTGCTGATGCTTCCTCCAGTACTAAGCTTCCGTAAGCCATGCTTAAATGCCTTGAAACTTCCTCCAGTATGTTGCTCCTGGCTTGCACGCCGTTCATCTTCCTTTTCTCTCAAAAAATCCATAGTGCCACCTCCCGATGCCTGTCCCACCAAGTTCACCTGATCACTGCTTTTGCTTAGTTGGCGACTGACGTAGTCCTGTATAGGAATTGAACTTCGGTTTGCATTAGAATTGTGGAAAAGTTGAGTCAGGGTGGGAAGTGGTCCCTTTGACACGTTAGATCGTGAAGTGTCAATCAGATTGTAGTCGCTGCTAGTGAGTACAAAAGATTTAGGGCGCGGTAGAGACTGCCGAGAACTATGCAGCAGCTGGCGCTGCAACAATTTGCTTTTGTCGATGGATGCAAATGGGTCTGAGCTTTTTGGGGCATCTTCGTGGCGCCGACGGGGAAGAGCTGGTGGGGCCACTTCTGAAACAGTCTGCTGTGCAACCTTTTGACTGCGGCGTTCCTTGACTGTAGCTGGAACAAGGTCCATAGGGTCTAAAGTGGGAGTACCGCGCATTGCATCGATTTCTGCAAGCAATTGGAATGCGTTTGGCCGCCGACGCGGGTCTCTGCGAAGACAACACTTTATAATATTTTTCAAACGCAGGGAAAACATCAGACCTGGGCGATCATGGAAGCGGAGCGTGGTCTCGCACTGGACTATCAGATCCTCCAAGTCCTGCAAGGAATTCTGCAAAGGCAGCTCAAACGGGGTAGTGTAATAGCACAACTTGTAGAGAAAGCAGCCAAGCGCCCAGATGTCCAGCTTGTCGTCAATGGGAAAGCCTTGCGACAAATCTATCATTTCGGGCGCCCTGTATTGTGGCGTGGTGTATTGCATCACGTCCTCCCTGATCGCGCTGCGCTCTTGCGGCGTCTTCGGTCCCGGCAGACACGGAACAGCGGAACCAAAATCACAGAGCTTGAACGTACCAGCACGGTCAATCAAGACGTTTTCAATCTTGATATCGCGGTGTATTAGCGGCGGCTCCAAGTTGTGGCACATGGCAACTCCTACCGTCACCTGGTGCATGATGTTCAACACTTCTGCCTCAGTCAACTTGTTCGTGAGCCGCTGGTTCATAAAATCAATCAATCCGTTATTCTCACAGTACTCCATAAGGAGTACCACCTCGTACTGTTGCTGCAGATCAGCCCCCGCGGTGCTTTGCAAATCAGACATTGACGTTGCGCTCTGTGAACTCTTGATCCGCGACGCGTGCGAGTCAATATACGACACAATGTGCCGGTTGCCGCGCAACCGGCGCATTGCGTCAACTTCCTGTCGAAGCAAGCTGAGCTCCCACTTGCTCGGCACCGCCACGCGCTTGAGACAGGCCACCAGCGACTGGTTGAACGGCGGGTCAATCGTGCACGTGTACACATGCGCGAAACCACCTTGCGAGATGTACTTTGTTACTGTCACAGCATGCGAGCCAACTGTCAACACGGTACCCGGCAGGTACGCACTCGATGGCTGCGCAGGCATCTCACAAGACTCTGTTTCAATGTGTGTTGCGGGCGTCTTGACAATTGTCGCTCAAGACTGCACACAGAAACAAATCACCCCCCCCAGCCTATACACCTTCACCGCCAATTGACGGCGCCACAGACCGAAATCGACCCTACAAACTAGAAAACTGCTCTCAGAGCATGCTCACCAACACACTCCCCCTTTTCCCGTAGCGAAATGGCTACTTTATGGTTTACCTCTGTTTTCAGCCGCACCAGCAGCAGACTTAACGCCAGTGATTCGCACCAGACGAACAGAAACTCACTAGACTGCTCGCCTGGTGCCAAGTGGATAAGTCCCAACTTGGCTGGACCGTAAATAGGGCAAATCTGCCAGAAACCCCGTAAACGTCTCTAAGGCATGGCCCTTTGTAAGCAATCTTTTTCATCTCCATAATATCAATCCCGCCGATATTAATAGCCAGGGGAACATTCACACCGCTGCTCAGCCTCAAATCTCGGATCAACTGGACCGAGTCAAGGCCGAGTCAAAACGAGTCAAAACCAGCGAGCGAGCACTCAATCAGGAACCGCAGGCTGCCTAGCCATGGTTAATCCACACATGATCAAAACGTGACTCAGGCAATTGGTGCACATCAAAAGGTAAAACACAGCCAGAGCTCATTTGCCCCCGAACCACCCAGATCAACAATCTCCGTTAATATGGCCCCAGAGCTAGATCCAGAGCTAGACCTCCACTAGACCTCCACTAGACCTCCACTAGACCTCCACTAGACCTCCACTAGACCTCCACTAGACCTCCACTAGACCTCCACTAGACCTCCACTAGACCTCCACTAGACCTCCACTAGACCTCCACTAGACCTCCACTAGACCTCCACTAGACCTCCACCGTATCGCTACAAGACTGCAGATAGCACTATAAGCGGACGACTCGCCAGAAAAGGAAACTCTAGCGCGGCACGACCAGCTTGACGCATATGATTCTATGCAAACTCAGACTCGTCCGACGCCACTGGCCAGATTACTCCGCCCAAAGGCAATCAGTCATCCACTCTGCAGTCTTTGCAGCTTGCCACCCTTCGAACAGCCGCCCATTCGTCCTTCGCCTCGCCCTTTGGGGGTTGGCGTTTGGCATATTACCTAATCGAACGATTATAGGCTCTGGTTGCAAAAAATGGATAGGGCAGGAGGGGGCCAGGAGGCCGGTTGATCGGCGCGGCGAAAATGCACGGGTGACTACATATGGGCATAAATGTGTATAAGAGAAAGCTTTTTGGCCAGGCGTCCTCAGACTTGATGTGGTGTTTGGTATGAGGTTTCGTGATGCTTGATGGGAAGTTTGGCGTGGTGCGGTGGTGGTGTGTAATGGTATGGTGGTGGTGGTGTAATAGTGAGGGTGGTTTGGTAGTGAGGGTGGTTTGGTAGTGAGGGTGGTGTGAATGAAGTGTGGTTACGTGTGTGGCGCTGGTAGTGTGAATGATGGACGATGGATGATACTGAATGGTGGATAGGGGTTGTGGGTGGGGGATGGCTGATGAGGACAATTTTCAGTCAAGCCAATGGTTCGTGACTGAGGCGCCAAGAGAGCCAAGACCCATGGGAGAGAGGTGCAGATAAAAATGGAGGAGCTATTGCCGGTCGGGTGGCGCCACACAGGTTACGCAGGATAGATGGGGGACATGGAGGGGGTGGAGGATCATCACGTATCCATATCCGGGTAACATACCAACTAGAGAAAAACGACTATATGCGTGAGAGAAGGCACCATCATGAAGCTCTATTTCGAGGCGGAGAAGTTCCTCAAGCCTGGCCAGGGCTCGTTGCTGAGCCGTATCTTCAATGATACGTCGCTCGTAAGTGCCCCGAAACAAGTTTTTGCGTTGGTGTACCAGACGCTTCGTTTCAAGGAGCACATCTTGGCAGTTATTGCGAAAGCCAAGCTCGCGCAGCTGCGCGAGCTTCTGCGCGGTCGTACGCGCACACTGAAGGAGCTTCTTATGCTCATGGTTCACGACTTGCTCTTTTCGTCGCAGGGACGTGTGCAGCTGGGAAAGCATCCGATCAAGGATGCATTTTTGTTGCACAAGTCGCGCTTGCACGCTGAGTTTGTCAAGCTCAAGTTGCGGCACGGCGTGCGTTTTGCCCAAGAGCTTCCTGCCGCACAGGTTGAAGCTGATGAGACTCCAGTTCGCTGGTTCCGCGTGAATCCTCTCTTGACAAGTGCCGCAGAGCTCGAAAAGGAATTGTGGTTTACCAGGCTCGAACCGGTGACCTCTGTTGAAGAAATTGTCAAGCACGGAGGGGCTGGGGTGGTGTTTCGCGACCCCCATGTCCCAAACCTCTACGGAGTGCACCCTCGCGAGCGTATTACTACTACGGCAGCGTACGCGGAGGGTCACATTGTCATACAGGACCGTGCTCTGTGCTTCCCGGCACACATTTTGCATGCGGACCCTCTGGATGTGCACTGGCGCGTGATTGATGCGTGTGCAGCACCGGGAAACAAGACTACGCATGTTGCAGCCCACTTGGGCGGCGGTCCACCTGGCGCTTGTGTCCACGCTTTTGAGCGGGACCCGAAGCGCGTGGAGGTACTCCGCAAGATGTGCAAACGAGTAACTAGCGATAACTCACTTGTACAAATTACGCACTGCGATTTTACCACCGTCTCTCCCGCAGACTTTGAGTCCGTCACAGGCTTTGTGGTGGATCCGTCGTGTAGCGGCCTGGGTATCTTTGGCCGAGCCGGTGACGAGGCAGAAGAGGAGGCTGGCGGCGAGCGCATTGACGAGGCTCGGTTAAACAAGCTCGCATCGTTCCAGTGCGCGATTGTAAAGCATGCCATGCTGTTTCCCCTGGCCCGCAAGGTGGTGTACTCAACCTGTCTGGTACATCCCCACGAGAATGAGCGGGTGGTGGTTAGCCTCTTGCAGGACCCCGCGGTCCGTGACCAGGGCTGGCTGCTCGCCCCACGAGAGGTTGTGATCCCATCGTGGCCGCGTCGAGGCTGGGAACAGGAGTTTCTGGCCCTCGGCGATGAAGCTGAGCGCACTCGTCTAGCCGGCGGTTGTGTTCGTGCTATGCCTGTTGAAGATGGAGGAATAGGATTCTTTGCTGCCTGCTTTGTAAAAAGGCACGGCGAAGTACCATTTGATTTGCCCAACGCCAAAGCGGAGAAAAGAGGTAAGGAGAGCAAGCAGGCCACGGCAGAGCAGGGTAGCAGGGAGAACGAGCGGGGTAAAGGACCTAGCGAGGGTAAGGGGACTACAGAGAGTAAGGGAACTATAGAGGGTAATGTTGTGACAGAAGTGGGGAACGAAGCTGGGTGGGGAAATACGGAGATTGAGAAGGTTTCCAAGAGACAGGATGGCGATGAGGTTAACCAAATTGGGTATATTGGGAACAAACTGGATTCACCTGTTAGCGCTAAGAATACCATAATTTTTGAGCAGGGCAGCACTAAAAAGCTACAGAACAAAGCTGGAGTGAAGCCGGTCGATAACAAAGTGCGAGGAAAAAGATTGTCAAAAGCAACTGGGACTGTTAGGCGCAACGGTGTCCGTAGCATCGCGGTAAAACGGCGTCATGCAGAGGCGCTCAGGGCATCGAAGAGGGAAGGAGATACCTGAGACATGTCGGCTACAGTAGTGGGTTTTGAGTTTGCTAATTTTTGATTCGCTGTAACCGCGTGAGTAACGCAGAACCGCGACGTCAAATATAATACCGGAATTACTGCACCTCTGCATAGTTGAAGGTGCCCATTTCATATAGCTGATGCCCGAAAAGTGACATTCCTAAGATATTACCCGTGACAGCATGACATGTGTGCAGATAGATCTTGGCAGGTTTCACAACTCTCGGAACAATTGGGGTTGGCTTCTCATCTGGCGATGCGGTTATTGTTCTTATCAATCACAAGAACCGGTTGGATCCACGGAGTTTTTTTTCTATTTTTGACATGCGCCAGTGACCTGCGAGTACCTTGGAAGGCATTCAGTTACTAGGGGTTTAGCGTGACATCCTAGCCCTCTTAGAACCACCAGGGTACAAGTATAGCCGTATAGCGGAGGGGGGCCTATATACCGTCACGAGCACTCTACTGACTTTTCTTCCGCCTCTAGGTGACAAACAAGGCCGCCTTATTGTCACGTGGATTTTCTCCCATCGCCGTCGCAAGCCTTATTTGTGCCGATGGAGCCGTGTCCGCAAGCGGCCACTGCACTAGAATTAGCAACTGTGCTATAACAGCGCTTTGGAGTCCCGCTTATGGTACTTGCGTCTCGTAAATTGTACCGACAGTGACTGAGGTGCAGGTGTCTCCGCTGACCGTACGGCTCTTCCTGGTTACTGCTAGCGGTACGGCGCTTCAGGTTCACGGGGCGTCGAGTTACCGGCGTCCGATATCGGTCCATGTACGCGGCTTCGCACGTAATGCACAAATTGTGGGCGTCCCGATTGTTATCTCAGCGGGGTTCCTTGCTGATAAGGACCGTCAGGGCGTATAAATAATCTAGCGAGCCCAGGGGTGTAGAATCTCCATAATAGGCTTGTATGGAGAAGTTGAAGTCCGCGTTTAAACGGCGCCAAGCTCACAGTGGCACTAATGAGGTGGGTGAGACTTCGTCGCACCTGCTGGGCCGTGATTTTGAACAAGAGCCGAAGCTTCCCATTTCTGGGCTCGAGCTTGCAGTTTCCCCAACACAGGAGTTTGACCCAGTTACGTCTAACTTGGCTGGTGCAATCCTCGACGATGACTATGCCGCTGTGAAGATGGAGGACGACTCGCCGTACGCCGAAGTTCGTGCTGCGGTACCGTCCACCGACGACCCGTCCATCCCGCACAACACCATCCGCGCATGGGTACTCGGCATGATATTGTGTACTATCGGTTGTGGTATTAACTTGTTATTCTCTTTGCACCTGCCCTCCATCAGTATCACGACGTTTGTCACGTCTATCTTGGCATGGCCACTTGGTCGGTTATGGGACTACGTCATGCCAGACGTCAAGATCTTTGGTGCCCGTCTCAACCCTGGTCCCTTTAACATCAAAGAGCACGCTCTTATCACCATCATGGCTAATGTGTCGTTCGGCACTGGTGCCGCATACGCAACCGATATTTATCTTGCCCAGAACCGCTTCTACAACTCTGACTTTGGCTGGGGATTTGAGATTGTTGGTATTTGGCTGACACAGTGTATTGGATTTGCACTCGGTGGTATGGCCCGTCGTGTGCTTGTATACCCTGCGAGTGCTATTTGGCCCTCAAACTTGGTTACATCGACCTTTTTGACTAACATGCATCTTAACGAAAACCACCCCGCAAACGGCTGGAAGATCTCGCGTTTGGCATTCTTTGGAATCATGTTTGTGGCCTGTTTTATCTGGAACTGGTTCCCCGGTTTCATATTCCCTGCCTTGTCCAACTTCTCGTGGATCACCTGGATCAAGCCCAACAGCCCTGTCATCAACCAGCTCTTTGGCTCGTCTACTGGCTTGGGCTTGGTCCCCAACAACATCGCCATCGATTGGAACCAAATTGCCGGTTACATTGGTTCTCCTTTGATTCCTCCTGCTTCGACTATTGGTACCATTTTCGTTTCGGTGGTGCTTATGTTCTGGGTCGTGACTCCCGCTATTTACTACACGAACACCTGGTACGCGCAGTACATGCCAATCAGTTCTTCCAGATCTTACGACAACACCGGTAAGAAGTACAACGTCTCTCGTATTATTGACCACAAGACGTTGACCTTCCTTCCTGAGGAGTATAAGAAGTACTCTCCTCTCTTCCTTTCCACAACCTTTGCGCTTTCTTATGGTTTGTCTTTTGCCTCCATCATCGCCACCATCACGCACGTTATTTGCTTCAACGGTAAGGAGATTTGGGAGCAGGTTAGATTTAAGGAGAAGCCTGATGTGCACATGCGCCTCATGAGGGAGTACAAGGAAGTGCCTGATTGGTGGTATGCTATTGTTTTCGTCATCTTCTTTGCCCTCTCAATTGTCACAATTGAGGTGTGGAACACTGAGATGCCCGTTTGGTGTTTGGTTGTTGCCCTCTTGATCGCCATCTTTTTCCTCTTGCCAGTTGGTATTATCTTCGCTAGAACTAACATCTCTGTCGGTTTGAATGTTGTTACTGAGTTTATTATCGGTTACATGCTTCCTGGTAAGCCTCTCGCCATGATGTTCTTCAAGACATTTGGTTACATTACCAACAACCAGGCTGTTACATTTGCTCAGGACATGAAATTAGGTCACTACATGAAGATTTCCCCTCGTGTGTTGTTCTCTGCCCAGTTGGCGGCTACTCTTTGGGGTTCCTTGGTGCAGGTTGCAGTCTTGAGATGGGCGTACGGTTCTATTGATAACTTGTGTGCCTCAGACCAAAAGAACAACTACACTTGCCCCAACGGTCAGGTGTTTTACCAGGCTTCTATTATTTGGGGTGTTATTGGACCTGAGCGCATTTTCTCGCACGGTGCTATCTACTACCAATTGCTCTTCTTCTTCTTTTTGGGTCTCCTTCCTATTGTTTCTTGGCTCATCTTGCGCAAGTGGCCCAACTCGCGCATTCGCTGGCTCAACTGGCCCGTCTTCTTCTCGGGTACCGGATACATTCCTCCTGCCACGCCTTACAACTACACTTCGTACTGCGCGGTGGGCTTGTTCTTTGGATGGTTTATTAAGAAAAAGTTCTTCCACTGGTGGACCAAGTACAACTACTCGCTTTCGGCTGGTTTGGATATCGGCCTTGCGTGGTCCTTATTGATGATTTTCCTTTGCTTGAACTTGACCAACACATCAATGCCTAGTTGGTGGGGTGTCAGCGTTGTCAACGGCACCATGGACACTAACGGTACCGGTATTCTGAGGATTTTGGCAGAGGGCGAGACCTTTGGTCCGTCCACCTGGTAAGCCGATTCTACCGGTGTCACCGCTACTGGCTACGTCATCTAGTCTAAGCCACTCCAAGTTCTCTGTATCTAGCCAATGCTGGCAGCCACTAAGGGGTCTAATCATCACAAAACTCTGGACCAATCATTAATTGCTTGCTGTGGCTTATTCTTGTGAAAAGTAGCGAACTGTTTAACTTTCCAGCATGTTTATAACAATCAACACTACGTATTGAACTTAATCACTCACAATTCTTTGGCACGGATGCACGATCTCCAGCCACTGTCAGGGACGCCTCCCTTCCCCGTCTACCGAGCCGTGTAGCGTACATAATACATTAATTCCGGTTTTAGCGCGTCTAAAAACTCAAACCGGTACGACATTCCTCTTGCTATTAGAATTTGGGTGTCCAAATTCGGTAACGATATTTAAACTGTAGCGTTTACTATATGTATATACAGATATATATATATAGTCAGAGCTTTAAGGATCGTTGTAACTCAGACTCTTGAAGAGGAAAGATATACTCATGAGAATACTTTTCTCTTCGCGGGAGAGAACTGGGGCATTGCGGCACGGTGAGGACTTTTCACCGGATGTTCGCCATATGCACACTAGATCACATTGCATGTTATGGAAACACTGACTATATTCTGTAATATTGTTTATTACATGTTGGATATTATTTCCTGTTTCCAACATTTGCACAGACAAATCGAACCCATCAATCATCTCCAACAACTTTCAAACACCAGCTACAATTAGTCATAGCGACAGAGCTTGGGTGCGTCACGCACAATTTAACGATAGTAGAGTATATCCCAAATCCCGCTTTACTAAGCGCCACAACAGGCACCAAAGCCCGTGTGTCTCCGCCTTGCACACTTGTCGCCAATCACGTTGTTAGCTGTACGTTCGTTGCAGACCACACACGTCCCTCGCAAGTCACGCCGTTGTGCCGTCACGTCGAAACGACGATTATCACTCCACTTAGCGGCACGAGGCTGCATGTGGAACGTGAACCAATCATTGCATTGCCGTCGCACATTAGTAAACACGTGATTTGCAAACGATTTTGCCGCCGTTTGGCCCGGGTCGTATTCCCGGGTCGTTTGGCGCTGCTCGTTTGGATCTTTCTCTCGTTTAGATCTTTTGCTCGTAAACTTTTTTTTTATCGGTCGTTCCCGTCGTTCCCGTCGTTCCCTGTGTTTGTAAAAATGAGCATCGCGTCGTTGCATGTCATATTTAAAGCGACTGCAAGCAGACTACCAGTTCCTCTTCGCAGTCTCAGCTTACTGGAGCCCATTCAACATGACTCTTAGTAGCGTTTATGAGGACTTCTCGTCCTTGAGCCGAGTCTACCACGACTACTCGTCGTTTGGCAACAGTACCACATTTGCCGACGCGTATGCCAACTTTCTGCAGTTGCTGGACCTCCACTGGGCGGAGAAGATCTGGGGAGCATACTACTACTATATGAGAAACGACTTGTTCGCGACAGGCTTGATGTTTTTCCTTTTACACGAGGTTATTTACTTTGGTCGCTGTTTGCCCTGGTACATTCTTGACAAGATTCCGTACTTTAAAAAGTACAAGATTCAGGAGGAGAAGATGCCCTCCGACGAGGAACAGTGGGAGTGCTTCAAGTCGGTGTTGACGTCGCACTTTTTGGTTGAAGCCTTTCCCATTTGGTTCTTTCACCCCTTGTGCCAAAAGATTGGTATTCAGTTCGGCGTGCCATTTCCCAGCATAGGCGAGATTGCTTTGCACTTGGCTGTGTTTTTTGTACTCGAGGATACCTGGCACTACTGGTTGCACCGTGGATTGCACTACGGTGTCTTTTACAAGTATATCCACAAGCAGCACCACCGTTATGCTGCGCCTTTTGGTCTCGCGGCGGAGTACGCTCACCCCGTGGAGGTTGCTTTGTTGGGTATTGGCACAGTTGGAATCCCCATTGTGTGGTGCTTGCTCACCAAACGCTTACATCTCTTTACCGTGTGCTTGTGGATTGCGCTCCGTCTCTTTCAGGCTGTCGACTCCCACTCTGGCTACGAGTTCCCCTGGTCGTTGCACCACATTCTCCCCTTTTGGGCTGGCGCTGACCACCACGACGACCACCACAAGTACTTTATTGGTGGTTACTCTTCGTCGTTTAGATGGTGGGACCACTTTTTGGATACCGAGGCTGGTCCACGCGGTAAGGCCAAGCGCGAGAAGCACATGATGGCTAAAGCCCTCCGCAACCAAAAGAAGACCATATAAGCCGCCCAGCTAGCATAAATCTAGAATAGAGGTCTACACGCCATTAATTATAGGCTGTTTTGTAAATTGAAATGTATGTTTTGTACAGAAACCTTGTCCCCCACCTGTCACTTGTCATTTGCCATCTCCGTCCAGACGTCTCCATGCTTACTGCGCTCTCTGGCTCCGCGTTTCTTCTACCCACGCAGCATACTCCGCACGCTTAAGCGCGATATCTATAAAGTCGGGACGCGCCATGAGCCGCTCATAGTCATTGGTTCCGCGTTTTTCGTGCCACTGGTGCGCGAGCTTAGCCTCTATTGGAAGCAAGTAGCGGTGCGGCGACTGCACCGCCTCGTTGATCTGCATCTCATGGAGAGGCGAGTCCTCGTCCGCGGTCGCGTCCACGGACCCCTTCACTGTGTAGACTGGAGCATTTTCTGTAGCACGCAAGGAACCCATTACGATAACGGCAATTCCGCAGAGGGTCTCCACGAGTATGTCCGCCGGAAGCTTGCGACCATCACGAACAGTACGCGCTACCTGCTGGAACTCGAACGACGAGTAGCCGGCGTGGACCAAAAGGAGGAGTCCGGCGAAGTATATTGCAAATGTGCCCAGACTACCCATTGTCGAGTAGGCTCAGGTGAGAGACATTTTTCGCTCAGGTTAGGTATATCTGCACCAAGACCACCACTATAAACAACACCGCGGTGTTCAGAACCAGAGACGGACGCGTTAGAGTTTCGTTGCTGACAGCGCGCACGTTTAGTTTCACATTTTGCAGGCCGATAGAGCCGTGCTAGCTGCTTACCAGAGCCTTGATTCCAGTTTACATGTGGAAACACGCTTGGACGGGCCTGCAGCGAGTTGCTGCCAGGGCAGCCGATAGCGATGATATTTTTGGCGGTGCGGGTAGGGAATCCTCTAGTGACGGGGCTGGCCCATCTTTGGACCCGTCTTTGGACCCGTCTTTAGCGTCTGAGAGTGATTCGGCCTTGGTAGCAACGAGCGCAACAATAGCCGCCGACCCTGTTCTAGAGACTACAGCCCCGAGTTTTGCAATCAACAGCGTACCAGAAGCCAAGGAGGCAGCGAGTACTGGAACTGGAGAGAGTCTTGGCGCGTCCAGTGCACTCAAGGGTGCAAAATATGGTGGGGCGCGTTCTGAAACCGGAGCGAGCAATTCTGCTGAATTTGGCAGTAGTCGCGCTAGTAGTGTGGCTCCTGGAGATGGAGATGGTCCAAAGTACATCTGTTCGCTCGACTGCAGAATAATGCAGTACCAGTATTCCATCGTGAAGCTCACCCTGTTCATTCAGAGCTTGAAACGGCTCGGATCTGAGTGCGCGTTAAAATCCGAAACCGAGCCCGAGCTGGGCCAGGAAGGTGGCGATTCTGTGGCGTGCGACTTGCTTCCATTTATGCACTACATTGTACTCTTGACAGGAAACATATTTACAATCAACGACCAGGCGTTTCATCCGCGGCTAGACATGTTGGGAAAGTTTAACTTGTTTCGGGCGACTCCTATACACATTTCACCCACAACATCTCACGTTGCGTACGATGCTGCTGACCTGCCGGTTAGTCCGCTATTGGAGCTCCCGGCCGTGTCCCGTGCCTTGAGATGTTTGCGAGCGTTGGAATCCATATCTAGTACTTGTCTCCAGGGCTACCAGAAAAAGTTGGGACAGGCCAAGATTGAGCGCGAGCGTTTGGGACCGGTTCCTGCCGATTACTATGATAAATTGGAGTCCATAATCATCTCTGACATTCTCGATGTCAGCCAAGATATTGACTTGACCTTGAAGGAGTTGACCATAAAGGTACCCCACAACCAGGTGGTTTTGACAAACGAAGCTTTCATAGAGGCATCGTTGGTCGACATGGACATTAAGATGCTTTTTAGTGTGAACAAGAGTGTGAGGTTAATTCTTGCAAAACTCAAACCGCAGATTGAAAAGTTCAAAATGGTTAAATCCAAGGATGCAATTCTCGAAGCAATGCCAGATTACAAGTACGCATTGCACAAAGTGCTCTTACTTACGGTACGCCTCAATGAACTTTATTCCATTTTCCGGAAGGTTGGCCGCAACGTTTACTTTTCTAACTATCAGCACTTGAGTAATGATAAGTTTTTGTTTCAATCGCGCAACTCAAATTACTTTAAGCAGAATTTACTTCAGAGCTTGGACGAAATATTTAATACCACCAAAAAGAATGGTACGTTAATTGCAAACTTGACTAGATTCATTCGCCAAAACTCTAGATACGACGTTAATGCTAAAAACGTCAGCGATTTTGTTAATTTTATTAGCCAGTGCTTTGTTATTATCGAATCTTCGGTGAACAAGTTTGAAGCGTTTGGTTCTGCTTGGCTTGTATGTGAATTAAGATTCAGAAAAGTGTACCAATTACCAAGGTCAACATTGTTTGGCATTTACCAGGACATCCAAAGCAAGTTAGCTGACCAGGCTGCTGTAACAAAGCCCCAAGCAAGTGTGGTTTCCACAGGACTGGAATTACTTGTACCAGGAAGTCCAAGTCGTTCCATAACCAGCAGTGTCGAGTCTCTCATTTTGACCACTCCACCGAAGACATTTGAAGCAAAGTTAGAATCGAATGAGCCCAACCGATCTCGCTCATCATCAATTTCAAGCGTGAATAGCAACAGTTCCATCACCTCAAAGACAATTCCAAACAGAAACACCATGGCGTCACCGACTAGAAGCAATTTGAGTTCTGGGTTAGGAGGATCTAAGGGATCACCGGCTCGGCCTGCTTCTTTAATCTTCCTGCACCAAAACGCGTCCTTGACTAAAATTGACCAATTGATGAATAGTAGTAACACTGCCGACTCAAAGAAGGCAGTGACCCTGACGCCAACTGGTCGTCGTAGGTCTAATTCGCAGCCAATTAGACCAAATCCAGATCTGAATCATAACGCTGCAGCCTCTGGAGCCGCGTTTGCTTTAAATGCTGTACAAGCATCGAATGTAACATCTGTCAAGAGATCAACTTCGTTGACGAGGAGAAAGTCGCTTACGAATGGCATTAGTTCACCTCTGCCTTTGAAATTGACCCCTCCCGAATTTAAAGCTGACACCGACTCATCACTGACGGTTTCATCGCCCACGAGCAGCACTCTTTTATCAGTGGAGGAAGAGGACTCTAAACCTGAACCTTCAAACAAGTTATCGGCGAGTCAACGGCTTCAATTGCACTTGCGCCAAGCCGCAAAGTCTGGTACTTTGATGACTCAAGAAAAAGAAGTGTTGACTTCTGTGGTATTTGACCCAAGCTCTCCATCAGACTTTAACATTCGCAGAGACACACAACAGGCAGACAGTGCGGGCGATTTGGCGGAGAAGTCACCTGCTGATATTCCAGCCCAGGTACCACCAACACCCAACATCAACCTTGCCTTACCTCGAATAAATACCAGGGACAGTGTTACTCGAAGAAACACCCATAGGAACAGCGTGTCAAATCCAATCCCACATGGTGCTGATGCTACAGACCCAGAAACTTCCCAGTCAAGACCTCCATCTGTGGGGTCAGAACAGGAGACGCGTAAGGTGCGTTTTACTGGAGTCCCCGAGTACACAGAAGCCGAGGATGCTCCTACAAATTATGCGAATAAGATATTGAAAGGATTTCCCAGCTTCAAGTACCAGGCATCAAACAATATATTCAAGAAGCGGGAAGACTTACTCAAGAAGGAAGAATCTATCTCGTTTAGGACCCAGATAAGTCAGGCTAGTACGCAGCTACCTCAACAGGTAGCCGTTCCAGGTGCCCTCCCAGCTATACCCCCTCTCCCGGCGCAAAACAAGTTGTCCAGGCTCATGAGGTTGATGTAAGCTGCTGGAGTTCATAGACTATATACAATAAACTCATCGCAGATATGTTATGTGCAGTACCACCAAATCATTAAATTTTTCAAACTTTTTGGCTCATCTAGATGGGATACATAGACAATCGCTAGTCTGTATGGTGAACTAAGGGCTTTGAGCAACTAATAGACACCTTAGGACGCACATACTCCATATTCAATTGCCGTTAAATTAATCTGCATAAAATAAAGAGAGATATGTCTTCCAAGAGAGCTTCTGGCATCGAGGCCCTGGAGACTGAGAAGAGAAGAAGGCTCTCAATCATTCCCGAGAGCACAAACAAGCTTAACGAGGATGGTGTGTCCGAGTGCTTTTATAAATTCACAACTCGTATGCACGTATCGCTAGCGCCGGTCCACTTGAAGGCGCCCATTAATGGTCTCAAGTCTCAGCACTTGGACCCCATGGTCATGAGCTACTTTCCCAAAGCACGCGGAGTTGTTTTGTCCTACTCCAACATCAAACTCTCCGACGACAGTGTGTCGGTCGACTCACAAGGCAATATCGTTTCCCTCGCTAGGATAGAGGGCTCGACTCCATTTACATTTTTGTGGATCACTGTGGACTTTTTGATATGGAGGCCTCAGAGAGGTGACGTGTTGGAGGGCTTTATCAATTTGCAAACTGCATCTCACATTGGGTTATTGATCCACGATATGTTTAATGTCTCCATCAAGAGCTTTAGTATCCCAAATGACTGGTCGTACATTCCGCACCAGGAAGACGAGCTTAGTGAAGATAGCGGAAGCGAGCGGTACAAGTCCTTTGGCCACTGGGTGGACGAAAGCGGTACCCGCGTTGAAGGAAAGTTGAAGTTTATTGTTAATTCTATACGCAGCTCTAGCGTCGTGGTGTCAATCGACGGTACTTTGATCAAACCTGGATCAGAAAAGGAGTCTCAGCCAGTCTTCAGGGAGGGTAGATCCCAGAGCACTGAGGGCGCTATCAAATCAGCACCAGCATCTAATAAGCACAAAAAGTTTGACGACGACGAAGAGGAAGAACATGAGGCAAGTGATTTGCCAACAAAAGCTGAGAACGAAGAGGCCAACGAGGAGGTACCAGCTTATGAAGAGAGTTCGGACGAGACTAGTAAGGATTCTAGTAAATCACCCGAAAGTGAGTCTGATTAAGCGATCCAAGGCCGATGCCGCGTTCCATAGCATTCTCTACACCCATTCCTATAGATAATTTTATGATTTTGCTATTTACATTACTTTCTATTCTTATCGTCGTTAATCATTCTCCAAATCACATCCTTCTCCTTTACAGTCGGTCTGTGGTATGTTGTTCCACGGCTCCCGTAAAACAATCTGTAGAACCACTTATTCCGATTGATACTCCCTACCGGACTAGAGCTATGGTAGGTTCGGAACCAAGGCCTTGAAGATTTTGGAGATACCGTTCCATGCGTTCCCATCATTGTCAATTTTTGCACCAGGTGCAACTTGCGGAAATTGAAGATTGTGATAATCAATCCCTGAATAATAGAAATTGCAATCACCACCCCAAATCCAGTGGTGGACTCCTCGATATAGTTTTTGAGGTTCATTCCGTAAAAGGCGGGCACAAGAGTTGCGACAGTAAATCCCAATGTGTAAACGGTTAACTTGAGCTCAAAAAGCATGAGGGAGTTTCTATTAGTGTCAAGGATAATGTTTACAATTTCCTCTGTTGCTTTGATATCGTTGATGAGCGACCCAGCCTGTTGCACGAGTTCGTCACACTGGTTGTAGTAAGACTCTAGTATCATTTCGAGGTCGTCGTAATTTGCAACTGTTGGATTAAATTGTTTTGGGTCGGTGAGGTACATGCCCTCCAAATCCTCATCATTATCGAGAACATCTTCCAAAACGTCTCTAATCAAGAGTGCCTTTTGGTAAAAGCTCGACAACTTTTTCAGCTTGATGAGCAAGCCCTGGAGTTTGGTTCTGTCAATCTCATCTTCCAACTCGGACAACACTAACCCGCACTCTGCCAAGTGCAATTTTAGCTCAGCCTCCAAGAAGCTCATGATACTGATCAAGATACTTTCGAGAGCCCTAAACTCGTAGCAAACATTGTGTGACGGAAGTTTGAGTTTTAGCTCCAAGTCATACATAAACAAGCCCAACTTGTTTGCAACTTCTGGCGTTGAGGTATCAAAAACCATCACCGAGTCTTTTCGTACAATCGCCTTTATGTGAAGCAAGTTGACTAGTATCGCATTTGGGCGTCGAACCATGATTGACGGAGCAACATCTATAGACGACGTATCAATCTTGCGAAAGTCTCTAGGGAAGAGGTGGTTATCCTTCAAAAACGCCATCTTGGGAAACTTTTTGGATACCGATATGATATCGCCGCTCTTGTTGAATATAGTGCAAGAGACGTACTGGTCGTTTGGAGCGATGGGCTTGAGCTTGCTCCCGAGGTCTTGCGCCACAACCTTTTTGGGGCGGTACCTGAGCTCGGTCAAGCTGTGCGGCGGCCTACCCCCATATCTGCGCAACATCTCACTATTACGCGACTCTGTGGAGGCGAGCCGCACGCAGGATGGCATCCGCCATCGCCCAATCACTTGTCGTAGTGCTGCAGAATGAAACATGGGCGTGCTCGAGCATGCGCTAATATCAAGAAGCAGGACTCAGCAGTACACGTAGTAGACCAGTAGTAGACCAGTAGTAGACCAGTAGTAGACTCAGCGTAGTAGACTCAGCAGCCAGTCTCAAACAGCTATCCCCACGACACCTAGAACCAGCGAGGCTACGCAAAGGCGAACGACTACCAGGTCTTTTTTATTTAAAATTACGATAGCAATACAGGCATCGCAGACTCTGCTACTTCAGTCGCAAAGTCGGACTGGCCGTTTGCTCTACAAATCGTCCGATGCCACGGCTGTAGATGGCCAGGGAGCCAGCCAGTCTGGCCGACTGCTAGTAAACCAGAGCAGCCAGTACTGGCGTACTGGCGTACCGGCACTGCCGTACTGGCACTGCCGTACTGGCCAACCAACACCCGCTCAACTAAAGAACTTTCTAGTGGGAGAGGGCCCAAACAACTCTAAACGGATTCCAGGCAACGCTTCCTGCGCCAAAATGTGCAACCGCTCCTCCAAGGTGTTGTTCACCTCAATCTTGCCCAGACCATTCACCACCACCACGCCACCGGCAATGCCCTTGTCCAAGAACTGCTTCTCGTCAATCTCCACCGCTACCGCAAACTTGGCCTTGGCCTCAAAGTTCTTGGCCGCGGCCACCACTGCCGTCTTGGCGAGGGCAACGTCGGTTTCGCGCACGCGCACAGTAACCTTGGGCTCCAGCAACGCCAACAAGCCCTCCTCAATCAAGCCCTCCAAGATCGGCTGGTACGCGCCCTTGTCCTTGGTTATCGCCTGCAACGCCTTCTCAGCCTCTGCAAAGATGTCGCCAAGCACCTCCTCCTTGGTGGCCAATACCCGCAAGCGCGTCTTGTTGTCAATCGTAGACTTGGTAATCTGCTGCGCCAACGACGCCTTCTTGAGCTTCTGCGCGTACTCGGCGTCGATCGCCGCGGTCTCAGCACGCACCACCAGCGCCTTTTCAATCTCGTACTCCTCGTCCGCCTTTACCCTAATCTCCTTGGCCTTCTCGTGGGCCTCCTTCTCGATGAAGGCCTGCATCTTGTTGAGCTCGGACTTGACCTAATGGGTTAGTAGCTGGCGACACACACATGCGTCTACGTACTTGTTCATCTGACAACGACATCGTGGTGTAGAAGTGGATGGGGAGCAAGGTGGACGCTTATCGACTCTTTTTTGTAACAATTGGAAAAGACACGACCCAGAGAATGGTAAAGTTTGGCTCACAGCAGTGGGAGCACCAGCAGGAGAGGAATAATCACCACGAGCACTCTCTAGTCACTATCCAGACCCATGGCGTCTTTTCCCGCTTTCCAAGGGTGTAAATGGGCAGTGGGCAGAAGGTAAGGGTCGAGTGGTCACGTGATTCAAGTAGAGCGCTTGTATTGAACTCTAGTTCTATTACATCAAGACTAGTACCACTAGTACTCTCTTGTACTCTTCTTGACTCTTACTGCTCTTCTTGACTCTTACTGCTCTTCTTGACTCCTACTACTCTTCTTGTACACCAACTACTCTTCTTGTACTCCTACTACTCCCTTGTACTCTTCTTTTACTCCTACTACTCTTGTTTACTCCTACTACTCTTCTTGTACTATAACTCATACTCTTTTTGTAATAGTTCTAGTACTACTCTTTTTATACCACTCCTGCTACTCCCACTCTTCTTGCTCTTCCTCTTCCTCTTCCTCTTCTTGCTCTTCCTCTTCTTGCTCTTCCTCTTCCTCTTCCTCTTCTTGTACTACTTCTTTTCTTATGTACTCCCCACTACCTATAATACACTTAAATAGCCTTGTCGAGGGCACTACGTGCCAACTCTACACCCAAGAACGCCGCAGCATTCGCAGGGAACGAGCGTGCCAACGCGGGACCCACACCCGGAAAGAAGGCCTTGATGCCGCCGCGCTTGTAGATATTCTTGGTGGTTTGCACAATCGACACGCTCGTGTTAGACGACTGCTGCGTCGACTTGATCGTGTCAATCGGGAACACACCGAGCCACATCGCCACGCCCGCGAAACCGCCCGCACACGACACCGCCACCAACGAGATGTCCTTGCCGGGAGTCGAGAAGCGCTCCTTCAACACCTCGTAGGTTGAAAAGTACAACACCGATCCAGGCCCGTCACGTGCCAAAGTAGCCGCCAGCCCCTTAAAGATTGACCGCAAGCCGCCGGTGCGGTACATCTCCTTCACCACCGCGCCCATCGACGTGGCGCCGCCAGTCTGCACCTGCATCATCACCTTGACGCGCTCAAACGGCGCCGCCACCAACGTCGTCGGGATCGCAGAGATGAAGCCCGCAGCCGAGATGTCCGACACCAAAAAGTCTGACGATGCGCGACCAGTCACAGAGCTCACAATGCGCTTGCCCACGTCGTAGCCCCAAAACGACACCGCAAACATGGGAGTCACTCCCAAGAGAGGGGGAAGGACACCGCGGTACAACCCGAGCGGCCCGTCCTTCGCGATCGTCGTCTTGATACACTCAATCGACGACGTGTACACGCCCGTCTGCAACCGAACCTTGACCAAGTCAAACGGCTGTCCCGTCACTACAGAGCTAGATTGTTAGTCGTGTCAGGCACACAGTAGGCCATACTCACCATATACCCCCAAAGCCGCCCGCAGCGAAGGACTTGACGTTGTCCACCAACGCGCTCGACGTCTTTTGCTCCACCAATACGTTGCTGCCTTCTTCCATTGCGTGCCGACAAGAATTGGATTTCGCGCGCTTAAGTAGTTTTTAGCCCCACACGAAACGCCAGCGCGATACGAGCGGCGGAGCGGCGGAGCAGAAGAGAAGGAGAGCGGCGAGGTAGCAACGGCGACGGCCACGGCGACGGCGACGAGCGACGCCCCGCGAGCCGACCGTGGCGCACCCGCCGGCTTTGTCTTTTTTCGGCACGGGCGGACCGAGGAAGCGGTGTGGGGCTAGGTGGTGGTTACTTACACAGACTGACTGTAGACTGTAGACTGTAGACTCTAGACTGACTGTAGACTGCAGACTGTAGACTGACTGCAGACTGTAGACTGACTGTAGACTGTAGAACTCTTGACTACTCTACTCTAGACTGACTCTACTCGACTTACTTTTGGCTGATTGACTTCTCCTATGGCGAAAAGAGCATGCTCATGTCCCGTAGACTATGGTCTGAGCGGAGATCACGTATAAACATATTCAAGTTTGGCTGGTAGTCGGCGACATAAACCTGTTTGTAGATTTTATCCACAATGGCTCGGAGCTTGCGTTCAATGGCTCGGCGGTCGCCTTCGTCCTCCATAGCGATGGACCCGCTGGATCCTGATTCAGACCGTTCAGACCACTCAATTGACCGCTCACTTCTGTCCCGCTCACTAGATCTGTCCATCCGTACGCTTCGATCACGTTCACTTGGTTCACTGCGGTCCCGCTGTCTCTCCTTCTGCCTCTCCTTCTGCCTCTCCTTTTGTCTCTCCCGCCCCAGCCTCTCCATCCTCTCGCCTGACCTCTCTATTCTCGCCACTAGCGCATAGTCCACAAGCAACTGGCCAAACTCCTCCGCACTCTTGACGTACCGAAACACAATCTCAAGGAGTCGGTAAATCTGCTGGACGTGGCTCTGCTGAGACTGCTTGCCTATCGACGCCTCATTGAGGAGCGGCGTGCGCGTGATGCGGTCTAAATATGCCGCGTGCACCTGCTCCAACTCGTCGAGGGTAAGCTCCTTGAAGTTGTGCGTGCGGCGACCGCTGGGCACTTGCGCTCCCAGCACCACCGACAGCACAAAGCTGGGACTAAGACGCTGAAGCAAGTCGAGCAGCGCGTTATTATACGCGGACGGCGCGGCGCTGCCAAGCAGTACCGTGCTCGTCTTGAAGACGCGGCGCTCCACCACCAGCTCAAAGCTGTCCTCCACAATGTCAAACAGCAAGTACGATACGATAAAGTTGAGAAACTTTGTCATATTGTAGCGCACAAGACACACGGTGCTAAAGGCGCGACGGAGCCACGCCGATTCTCGTCTCGCGGGCGATAATCGGGTGCCGCGCCGCGATAACGGGATTCCATGGCCTTCAATCTTTTTGAGCTCGCCGCGCCACAGGTTCTGCGAGTCGGTATAGTTTTGGTGCAAGAGGGTTTGCAAGTGCCGCAACTGCCATAGAAAATTGAACATCTTGAGGTACTGCTCGGAATGGCCCTCAAACAAGGTGCCCATGGGTAGATCGTCAATACGGTACTCAATGGTAAATACCTCCCATCCAATGTTGCCGTGTATAGGATCGAGCACGCGCGCGTCAAGGCGCGAGGCGTGCCGGTTGTGGCGCGCCGACGAGTGCGAAATGGACTCTGTTAAAATCTTGGAGAGGTGGTTGGACAGAATCTGCGACAGAGGCTCGTTGAACAAGTGGCGCCCGCGCTCAATAACCTTGTCAATAAAGTCGTTGCGTTTTATCAAGTAAAAGTCCTTCATGTTGCGCATATGCTCAAATGTTTCATTCTGTCCAAACAAGACAATGGTCAATTGGTTCACGAGGTCGCTATACTGCGATTGCACTAGCGTGGTGATCTCGGCAACCGACATGGTTTTGGCGCTGCTGCCTTGTCGAGGACGCATGAGCTGAGCATACTTTTGGGTATAGGCGCTCACCCACACCAACTGCTTGCAGTACTTGCCCAAAAAGATTAGCATCTTGCCCACCTGGAAAATCAGGTGGGCCAAGTCGTGGGGGATAAAGGCAGGCACCGCCAGCGGCACAAACTGTACAATCTTGTTGTAGTTGTTGTGGCTAAAGTCAAACCGCACAAAAAACTCCTGGCTAGCGTCAATCAACTCGCCGCTAACGAGCCAGTGCTCCACAATCTCGTAGTACGGCACCGCAATACTGTCAAACGCTGTAACCGCCAACAGCTTTACGCGCGCGTCGCCCGCGCGTGTCAAGTTGTACACCATGGACAAAAAGTCGCAGCTGCTCATGGCTGGCGCCGCCACCACGAGCGAGTGGAGGAGCCGCAACTCGAGTATCCACGGAAAGAGCGAGCGGTACACCACGAGCAACGACTCGGGCTGCGGCCGGAATAGCTGGTTGATGTGCTTGACGTACTGGTTGCACCGACCGCTCAAGACCGCCATGAGCGCGGTCCGGACGGGTGTGCTGGCGTTGGGGGCCGTGCTGGCGCTGGGAGCCGTGCTGGCGCTGGGAGCCGTGCTGGCGCTGGGAGCCGTGTTGGCGCTGATGACGCGCTTTTGCTCGCAGTAGCCCGACACGCTCTTGTACAAGAGCGCCGCCTCCAAAATGCTATGTAGCACCGCCGTGTAGCTCATATTGAGCCCGTGCGGCAACTCAATTTCTGTGCTGCTCCGAAAGTGGAGGATCTTGGAGTCCACTCCTAGCAACGTGTACGAGAGGTAGGTGAGAATGGTGGCCTCCGGAAACGTGTCGTAGTATGGACGCATCGCGTCCTCGAGCGTGCCAGCAGTAAATGGCTGTCGCAAGAGTGCATCGTCCATAGCCATGCTGCGCGGACTGCCGTCGCGAAGCGGCGACGACCGGTGGTCGCGACCAGAGTATGTCCGCGCTATTCGCGGCAGAAGCCGCTGCCCCTCAACCTCTATCCGCCGGTCTTCACCTCGCTCGTACCGCTGTCCCTCATACCGCCCCTCGTACCGCTGTCCCTCATACAGCCGTCTATCTCCACTATACGGCTGGTCGCGGTAGCCACTGGTCAGACTCTGCCCCCCATATCCCTTTCCACCCTCGCGCAACGTGCTAAAGAAGACCAAGTACAGGAGAACCTGTTCCGGCAGCCGCGTCTTGGCAAGACTCTCCACCGCCTGCTCGAGCGCACGCAACTCCACGGCCAGCGTGCCCGTCTGCTTCCTGTACCGCCCAAGCAACTGCTCAATCTCGCTCAGCAGCTGGCGCGCATCACCGGTTCCCACCAGCGCGATCAAGACACTCTGTATATCGCGGCTGATGCTCTGGACTAGCTCGTCCCCAAACTCGGGAGGCACGAGCGCCTTCACGACGCGGTGCGTGTAGACACGAATGACGTGCGACCTGTCGACCGCCATCTGGTAGTACTGGTGTACTGGTGTACTGGTCTGGTACTCTTTATTGTTGTTTTTCGAGCGCGTACAGGAGTTGTATACTAGTGTTAGACTAGTAGTAGTATGTAGTACGCTAGCAGTAGTAGACTAGTAGACTGGTCGACTGGTACTACTCTACAATCTGAGACTGAGGCCGTTTAAATAAAGTAAATAGTGTGCCCGAGGAAAGGCTACGCCTTCGCATCTCGAGGGCACATAAAGGTTTTGAACCATCACGCGTACGAGTCCACGCCAGACGACACGCCAATCGGCGCAATCACGGGATCGTGCACGTTGGGGTGCAAGTCCTTGTCTGTCAACGCCAACTGCTCAGCCGTCCAGATGTGGGGCTGGTTGGCCGCTAACGGGTCGCCAACGCCGCAGTGGCCGCCCTGCTGGGCCCACTGGGGAATACGCGTCAACGACAATTCGTCAAAGACCGAGTCAAACGCCTCCAAGAGACGCTGCGCGTCGCGCGGACCGTGGCCCGGCGTGGGCGTGACACGCAAGCGTTCCTCGCCAATGGGCACGGTGGGAAAGTTGATGGCCTGAACGTAAATCTTGTGCTTGTCTAACAACAAGTCTGACGCGCGCTTGGCGTCGGCAGCGCTGCCGACAAGCACCGGCACAATGTGCGACGGGTTAGGGATCACGGGGATACCAATGTCGGTAAAGCTGGCCTTGACCGCGTGCGTGTTCTTGTGCTGCGCTACGCGGTCGGCGAGCGTTGAGCGCTGGTAGCGAATCAGCGCTGCCAGGCCAGCCATGATGGAGGGCGGCAACGAGGTGGTAAAGATGAATCCCGGCGCAAAAGAGCGGAACCAGTCAATCGTGCGGGCCTTGCCGGTAACGTAGCCGCCGACAGTGCCAAACGCCTTGCCCAAGGTGCCGGTGATCATGTCGACGCGGCTCATCACCGTTTTTGCGCCTGCTGGCGCGATACCGCTGCGGAGGTGCGCCGCAAAGTCCAAGTGCTCGGCCACGCCAGCGCCGTGGGGGCCGTACATGCCCACCGCGTGCACCTCGTCTAAAAACGTGAGCGCGCCATACTTGTCCGCCAAGTCGCAGATAGCCTCAATCGGCGCAATAGAGCCGCACATGGAGTACACCAGCTCAAACGCAATGAGCTTGGGCACCGACCGGGGGTAAATGGCCAACTGGCGCTCCAAGTCCGCCAAATCATTGTGCCGGAAAATGTGCTTCTTGGCGCGCGAGTTGCGTATACCCTGAATCATCGAGGCGTGGTTCAGCGCGTCGGAGAAGATCACCAAGTCTGGGATCTTTTGGCCAAAGAGGGACAAGACAGCGTCGTTGGCAACGTAGCACGACGAAAACACCAATGCCGCCTCGTGCTTGTGCAACGCCGCCAACTCCGACTCGAGCCGGATAGCGTGCTGGTTGTGGCCGGCAATGTTGCGTGTGCCGCCCGCGCCGGCACCGTATTTGTCCAACACCCGCTTCATCTCCCGCAACGACACGGGATTGCGGCTCATGCCGAGGTAGTCGTTGGAGCACCAAACGGTAACCTTGTCGGTCTCAGCCGTGCGGTGGGCCGCGGGGTACTCCGCAGCCAACCTGTTGATGTTGTTGAAGTAGCGGTACGACTTGGCCAGGCGCTTGCTGCCAATCTCGCTGTCCAAGAAGCCGTCATAGTCAAACGGCGTTTCGCGCAGCGACAGCGACAGCGGCCGCGAGAGGGGGCTCGCAAACGCCAGCTCGTCGGAGCTCGCAGCGGCGCTGCGCGCCGCCTGTGCGGACCGCACCAGGCTCGGCGCCGCCGCGTGGACAGGCGCCAGCGACGACGAGTACTCTCTCGCGGCCGCCGCCTGCTGCAACGCAAAACTTGCAAACGGACACTGGCGGGCCGCAACGGCCAAGCCAGAACTGCCGCTAAGCTGACGCAACGCCAGCACGGACGACCCTTTCACGAACGGGCACAGGCCCAACGACGCACGCGCAATAGTCTCCATCGTTGGTGTGAGTAACTGGTGCGGAAAATTTTACACAAAAAAACCAAACCCCGTTGCACTGTTGTCCTCTCTACTACTACACTACAGTCACCATCACCATCACCACCACCACCACCATCACCACCACCACCACCACTGCCATTCTCTCCCTCTCCTGCTCTCCCTGCCCTCCACGCTGATCGCTCTGCCCCTACCACCCTACTGCCGTCTCCCCAATGAGCCCACCGAGGTCTCATAACGATTACTTTAATCTTTTTCCAGCTACACATGCAAATCCACCAATTGCTGCTCCTCCATTAATGTTGACTTTTGGTATCTCGAGGATATCCAGGGTTTCTCGAGGATATCCAGGGTTTCTCCAGTATATCCAGGCTTCCTCTCTCTCTCTTCGCTACCCTCACTACTCTTCTTCCCTTCTTCGCTTCCCTCACTACTCTTCTTCGCTTCTTCGCTTCCCTCACTACTCTTCTTCGCTTCCTTCACTACTCTTCTTCGCTTCCCTCACTACTCTTCTTCGCTTCCCTCACTACTCTTCTTCGCTTCTTCTTCGCTTCTTCCCTTCTTCCGTTTGCCTTCCTTTCCCCCCCTGCTACCTCCTCCTACACAGCCCTTCCTACACAGCCTCTATTCCCATAGCCTTTACTCCTGCTTACTCCTACTTACTCTACTTACCTTCTCCCACCTACCCTCCACCCCACCTACCTTCTACCACCTACTCCCTTTGAAGCGCCTCCACTGCTAACGCGTGGTCCTCCTCCTGCCTCAACCCGCTAATCGTCAATGCCGCTACAACGCCAGTAACGCCAGCCACCCGCACCGGCACACTGCCGCCGTGCACCGCAAAGTCAGCCTCGGCTACATAGAGCGCCTCCGCCACCAGGCGGCCCGCAATCTTCCGGCCCATGTACAAGCTCGACCGCCCAAAGCGCAACACCGTGTTGCGCTTCCGGCGTACCCACTCGTCGTTCTCGGGGTTCGTCCCGTTGCCCAAGACCGCGTGGAAAAGAAGCTGCCCTGAAGCGTGCACAATATTAATCACAGCGTTAGCGTCGGGAGCGTGTGCGAGCACGAGATCGCGCGCACGGTTGCCGACGCGCCACGCGTCGGCAGCACTAAACAGCGGCTGCACACTCTCAAGCTGCTCAAGCTCGTCCAAGGTCTTGGGAACGGTAATCATTGGTGATTGCACCCATTTGGTGGAGGCCCGTTACATATAGACCACGCATGGTAGCGCTGGCTGACGTTTTTGCGCAGGGACGAGCAGCTCGATCCGACCCCGGTAAATCGTTGGGAAAAAGCCACGTTGCAGTTATTGTGAGGCGTATGAGCACTGGCGGCCGTTGAAGTGAGGGCTACTTTGAGGGATACTGTGAGGGATACTGTGAGGGTGACTAAGACTATGGCTATGATGGATGACTAAGACTATGATGGATGACTTGGATGACTAGGATGACTGTACATAACATTGACTGTACATAACATTGACTGTACATAACATTGACTGTACATAACATTGACTTTAGATTACTTGATGGACATGCATTGTGGAGTAGGTGGTACGAAGATGAAGATGAAGTGAAGATGAAGTGAAGAAGAAGATGAAGAAGATGAAGAGAAGATGAATATGTTTTGAATATGCTATGAATGTTGTGAATATGTCAATGCAAGATGTGAATATGTTGCGAATGCATGAGTTGATTTGAGACAGTGGTTGTATCCCGCCGATACCGCCTTACTGTCTGAGCGTTGAGGTGGCGGCTCGCGTCAGCGAAAGTGTATAATATGCCAATCATGTTTCATGTTTGACGGTGCCCAAAGTGAGGCGCGGCGGGACCACAATAGAACGTTACGTTTTATGTCGGCATGTGCCCACCGCCGTTGGCTTTGCCCAGAACCGTTACTTTTCCAAACCGTTGGGCAGCTGCATTCCCGCCCCAGTCTACGGAAAGCTATTTAAGAGGTGGGCTTGCTCCGTTTTAGTTTCTACACCATCCGACCATGTCTGTCCTCCCAATCTCAACCTTGCTTCTGATTATCGTTCTGCTCGCTGCAGTTCAGGTGCAGGCGGGAGACGCTGACTCTATGGGTCTGTCGCTCGCTCGCCCCAATGCGATTCCCCCTACTACTCAGGTGTCTTTTCTCCGCGAGAATTGGGGCTTTAGAAATAAGGATGTGCCGCTTGCTCAGTTTTGCGACCAGTCGGCTAGTGACTTTATCTATTTGCACAATGCCTTTTTTGACGGCCAGAAGCACTCTGGATGGAATTTTGGCCACGACTGCACGGATTATGAAAAGAAGGGCTGTGCCGCGGTGTCGAAGGATGTCGCTACCTGTGTTGAGAAGGGTAAGCAGTTTGGCTTGAATCTTGACATTCCCGACAAGGCTGGCGAATTGACTGCTCAGGATATTCTGAAGAAGTTGAAGCTGTGGTGGTCGGGCACTAGCCAGGAGGGCGGACCCCTCGATATGGCTCCCATTACCAAGTTTAGTTTTACCATGGGTGAGTTTTCCGAGAAGCGCCCAGAGACTGTGAACTTTTTGCGCGAGTCGTTTAAGGAGCGCTTGGAGTTTTCTGTTTTTGCAGAGCTGTATGACCGCGCCAAGCTGCTTCTCGAGGCGGCGGAGATTGACATTTTGTACCTTCCCTTGGATATTACATTTTTTGAACGCGACGATCGCCGCCCTTGGGAAAACCCTCCTGCCAACTTTAAGTCGAAGAATGTCAAGGTTTATATCCACGTTCGCTCTGAACACGTTAACTTGGACCAGATTAGACAGGGTATCAACCAGTGGGTCCAGGCTGCTCCATCATTTGCTGGATTTTACTTGGGCGACTCTGAGGATTCCAGATCGAATGAGGTTAGCCAAACTTTGAAGAAGCTTTATGAAGATGCTGTGAAGAAGTGTGGATCAAAATGTAAGCAACTGCAGCCTGATAACAACAGACCTGATGAAAATGGATCTGGAAACAAGACTCCTAATGTGAGACCAGGTGAGAATGGATCTGGTACACGCATTCCTGATTCCGGAAGACCTGGTGAGAATGGATCTGGTACACGCATTCCTGATTCCGGAAGACCTGGTGAAAATGGATCTGGTACACGCATTCCTGATTCCGGAAGACCTGGTGAAAATGGATCTGGTACACGCCAGCCTAATGTGAGACCTGGTGAGAATGGATCTGGTCAACGTATCAATAGACCTGGTGAAAATGGTACTGGTGTACTCAAACCTACCGACAATCGCCTCATTGACGATGGCAAATACCGTGGAAATGATTCTTATGGTGACAATGGTCAATACCGTGGAAATGACGCTTATGGTGATAATGGTCAATACCGTGGAAATGACGCTTATGGCAATAACGGTCGGTATTCAACTGCGGCTGCACTGGCTGAAGCTCAAGCTGCAGCGGGTCAAAGACAACCCGGCTGTAACCGTAACGGTGCTGACTATGCTTCTGCCTCGGCCAATGCTTCATCTAGTGCAGGAGGTGATGGACATGCTTCGAGTGACGCTGAGGCGAGAGCTCATGCTAATGCGTGTGGTAATGGTGGGGCATGGTCAAAGGCTCATGCGGTTGCAAATGCCTCTTCTGAAAGGGCTAAGGCTGACAAGGCTAAGACTGACAAGACTGAGACTGACAAGACTGAGACTGACAAGTCTAAGACTGACAAGACTGAGACTGACAAGTCTAAGACTGACAAGACTGAGACTGACAAGTCTAAGACTGACAAGACTGAGACTGACAAGTCTAAGACTGACAAGACTGAGACTGACAAGTCTAAGACTGACAAGACTGAGACTGACAAGTCTAAGACTGACAAGACTGAGACTGACAAGTCTAAGACTGACAAGACTGAGACTGACAAGTCTAAGACTGACAAGACTAAGACTTTGCCCGTTGCTGAAAAGACGAAGACTATGCCTGATGCTGAAGATAATGATGACGATGATATACAACCCACCAGAGGTGACATTGGTTCAACGCTTGGGGGAAAGAGTGTCCCTAAAGGAAGTTCAGGTTCTACACCACAGCTTGCACGGGGTCTGGAAAATGCGAAGGCGAAGAGGGAAAGGATTCCCCTTGAGGCTCACACAGAGAAGCGTCTTAATGGATTTCCCGGAACTGTGCCTACAGGTCACCCTGGTATCCCTCGCCAAACTGTGCCTACAGGTCGCCCTGGTACCCCTCGCCAAATTTTGACTGAAGCATTTCCATCTTTTGCATCTCCAACAGCTGATGATTCTGAAGCTACCGCAACTCCAGTCGAAGATGATTCTGAAGCTGAAGCTCCTACAGCTCCAGCTGGGACTGATCATGTGCATGATTTACCTTTGCCTAATGCTTCACCTAGGCCTTCACCCTACGCTATTGTCGTGAATGTGCCTCGGCCTACAGATGGCGCTTAGGTTTTTTGAGGTTCGAAACAAGCTAGCGCCCAGACTCCTGCTGATTGTTGAAAAGAAAGAAGTGGTTGAGGAGGGCTTTTACCTGGTTCCCCGTTACCCCGGAGTCTGCACAAGCCATCCTGTTGTCGGTGGCCGTTGCCAATAAAACCTTTGTACCCCTGTGTGGTTTGTTATTTGGGATTTTCCAATGGTGAATGGCGATTTTTACTTTCAAATGTCAGGCTTCGGTTTGTTTTTGCACTATTGTGTGAAGTGACTGATGAATCGGCTATACTGTTTCCCTCGAGTATACGAGGTTTTTAGATTTCGACGTCTGTGGTTGCTAAAGAACCGACCATTGGCTAGAGCAAATTTATATGTGTTTTTCGTGCTTTATTTTTACATTTTATCATCTGCAAACGGTTTGAATCTTGTCTATATTGTGGTTTGTAGAATGCAGATCTATGCTTGTCGCTTGTAATTGGTAAGATGACGTGCTAGCGCGTGATTAGTGTTTGACTTGTACTTTTCTAGCTCTCGGCTTTGCTTGACTATTGCTCTACTTGAATGTCAGTGGTTGTTTTGCACCCAAAACGAAGGCTTTGGGTGCAAAATGTTTTTTATATGGTTGAAGGAATGGTTATAATCAATAGCCGAGGCGAGACTGCTATACAAACGAAACAAGGTTTAACGAGAAAGAATCTAAAAGGGTTTGGGGTATACCGCCTGGCTTAAAAGTTGCCGAGGGGGGCGTCGTACTTAGTGGTCTTGTAGTCCCAGTAGAACAGGACTGATTGCGACTCGTTTGCAGGAATCTTGCACTGCTGCACGTAGCTGACGTTGCCGATTCTGCTGCTGATGTACGACTCGTAGTCGCTGATGGGGGTGGAGAAGCCAGGACCGGTGGAGTGGCCGGGAATGGGCACAACAGCGTCGTTAACCACGACACGTACGTACGAGGTTGAGTCGCACTTGTACTTTTCAATCTCGATTCTGGCGCCCTGAGGAACAATTTGGGCGTGCTCGTAGGGGTTGGGGAAGGGAATGTAGGTGGTGGGGATGTGCTCCTTGGGGGTCACAATTCCTAACGCGGCCTGGATAATCTCGAGGTCGGTGTCGTGGGTGAAGGACAACCAGACCTTGTTGGTAGCGGTGGTGTCCTTCAACAAGGTCAAGGACGCGTTCAACAAGGTGGAACCGACAGCGACCGTAAAGTTGTTACCAAGACTGTTGGCGTAGTAGTTGCTGATGGAGTTTTGGTACGAGTGGTGAATAAACTCCTCGTTGGAGAACAAGTTGCAAAAGGGGGAAGAGCCACGCACATTGATCTCAAAAGCGCACCAGTCGAACAAGCTCAGCACCTCAGTGGTAGTGAGGTTCAAGCCGGGGTTCTCGCCGGCGAAGCGGGTCAGGATATCCTTCAAAAAGGTGGTGGGGAACTCATTCACAAACGCATCATTGTTGGAGTCAGTAATATAGGGGTCACATGCCGTGCGTGGGGTCAACGAGTTGGCACCCTGCGAGGCGTCCTCGCTCACCACGACAAAGTCGACGGACTCGTCCGAGAACTGGTCGCCCAAGAAACCACGAGCAAAGTAGTTACCAGTTTGGTAGCAGCGACCAGAGTTGGACGAGAACACTGGCAACGTCTGGTTGGCATTGTACAACGAGTTGTACTTGGCACGGAAAGCAGCACCGTGCTTCAACGCATCAGTGGTGCCCGCGTAGATGGAATCGGAGTTACCGGGGGTGGTCTCCTTCTCGTAGTCGTTCGAGTCGGGCGCAAAGTAGGTGTAGTCGTTCAAGAAAGAGAGCGAGCCCTTGTACGTACCGTTGTACGCCTTGAACTTGGTGTAAAGCTTCTCAAACTTCTTACCCACATTCGTGGAGGGGTAACGCTCACCGTGTCTCGAGTACAACTGAACCTGCTCGAGAGTGCACTGCTCGGGGATCTCGGTGGAGATACCGTATCCATCACGCTGAAGGTAAGGCGCGGAACCACCCAAGAAATGGAGGATGTTGTACTGTTCCACACTCGCCTGTTCAGGAGAGGCAACGTCCTGGTACGGCTGCTGGCCGACCAAAAGTAATCCTTGGTTCACGAGCTTGGAGAGAGCAACCATTTTTTATTCGAGCTTGTCAATTGAACTAAAGCTCGCGCTGTGTCCAGACCTTTATACTGTGACACCTCCTATTAACAGCCAAAAGATCGTACTACTCTGTCTCGGAGATGTATTAGCATTGCCCTACTCGGGCGGAAGTGATAAGCCTTGTCCGTAATAGGCTAGATTGAGTGCCTGTTTAGGTTTTCGCAGCCACGTGGCTGCAGCACGTTTAGGCTGCTGCGGGCCACCCGGAAGATCCCAGCTGTGGCGCTCGCCGACACCGGCGAAGCTCCATCGCTCCCGCGAAGCTCCCCCACCCCGGCGGCCTCCCCTCCGCAAAGCTCCGTCCACAGGCTCCACTACGTCACTCCGTGTATAGACTACCGCGGTGCCCGCAACGGTGCGACATGGGAGTGCCGGAAACTAAAAATTGTAAATATTAGACACGTGCTGTGCCTATTGCCTACGGCGGCCTGGAGACCGAGACGTCAGGGGTAATCGCATCTTGTCAGCGGCATCGCGTATTGTTGTTAGCTCTTGTTGGGGTAAGTGTTATTATAGTAATCTTACAGGTTGAGTAGAACTAAAGATCTCCGGAGGAACAACGTGGTATCACGGGAGCCTATCAAAGCAGCGCATCAGCAACGTATCAGAGCACGTGTCAATCAGAAGTTAAAAACAAGGCCTTTGCAAGCGTGCGGTCTGCTGAAGCTGGCGACCCAATTAAAAGTCGCCGAGAGGTGCATCATACTTTGTAGTTTTGTAGTCCCAGTAGAACTTGACCGTGTGCGACTCGTTGCTCGGGATCTTGCACTCCTGGACATAGCTGACGTTGCCGATCTGGCGATTGATGTACTTGGCGTAGTCAGTCAATGGGGTGGAGAAGCCGGGTCCGGTGGCTAAACCCGGCACAGGCACAACAGCATCGTTGATCACGAACCGGACATATGAGGTTGAGTCGCACTTGTACTTTTCAATCTCGATTCTGGCGCCCTGGGGAACAACCTGGGCATGCTCGTAGGGGTTGGGGAAGGGGATGTAGCTCGCGGGAAGGGGGCTCTTGGGGGTCACGATTCCCAACGCAGCGTGAATGTTCTCGAGGTTGGTGTCGTGGGTGAAGGACAACCAGACCTTGTTGGTAGCGGTGGTGTCCTGCAACAACGCCAAGGATGCGTTCAACAAGGTGGAGCCGACAGCGATGGCAGCCTTGTTTCCGGGTCCGTTGCTGTAGTAGAAGCCGAGCGAGCGCTGGTACGAGTACTTGATAAAGTCCTCGTTGGTGAACAAGCTGCAGATTGGCGAGGAGCCACGCACATTAAGCTCAAAGGCACACCAGTCGAACAACTCGTAAACCTCCTTGTCCAGAATCTTTACGTCCTTGTTGTCCTTGGTCCAGCGCTTCAGAATGTCCGACAAGTACGAGGTGTCGTACAGGTTGACTAGGCCTGAATTGACATCAGCGCCAGCCAGGAAGGTGTTGCACGCGTCAATGGGCGTCAACGAGTTGGCGCCCTGCGAGGCGTCCTCGCTCACCACGACAAAGTCGACGGACTCGTCCGAGAACTGGTCGCCCAAGAAACCACGAGCAAAGTAGTTACCAGTTTGGTAGCAGCGACCAGAGTTGGACGAGAACACTGGCAACGTCTGGTTGGCATTGTACAACGAGTTGTACTTGGCACGGAAAGCAGCACCGTGCTTCAACGCATCAGTGGTGCCCGCGTAGATGGAGTCGGAGTTTCCGGGACTCACCTCCTTCTCGTAGTAGTAGGAGTCAGGCACAAAGTACTCGTACTCATTCAAAAACGACAAGACGCCCTTGAACGTGCCCTTGTGCTTCTCAAGCTTCTTGTAAAGCTTCTCAAACTTCTTACCCGCATGCTTGGAGGGGTAGCGCTCACCGTGTCTCGAGAACAATTGAACCTGCTCGAGAGTGCACTGCTCGGGGATCTCGGTGGAGATACCGTATCCATCACGCTGGAGGTATGGCGCGTTACCGCTCAAAAAGTGGAGGATGTTGTACTGCTGCACACTCGCCTGTTCAGGCGAGGCAACGTCCTGGTACGGCTGCTGGCCGACCAAAAGTAATCCTTGGTTCACGAGCTTGGAGAGAGCAACCATCTTTGATCTGTTCAGGGTAGCAAATTGGAGGGTCCCCAGCACTTTAAATACCAAAACAACTACAGTCGTACACACTTGAGGGTTCCAGGCTTAGGAATGCCGTGCAGGCTCAGTAGCCTGCATCTACCTTGCTGGGTACCGTTAAATTCATGGTTTGTTTACCTGCATTGAGCGGCGTTGTTTGCTTTTCCTCCACGTGGGGAACCAAGGCTCAATAAAGCCGGACCCCGGTACTATTTGCAAGTCCACCAGCAGTAAGAGACGGTGAAGGCTACGGGGAAACAGAAGAGGGGGAAGTGGTTCCAAAGCGTGCGGACACAGCGGTGCCTTCTAATAGATATTGTCACGCCAATTGGGCCTTTAAAATACTGCACTGGTTCTGTATGAGTGTGTAATTTAAGTACAAATAACCCTTCAATGCTTTGACTTTCCCTTACGGGACCCTCCCTTTGACCCGTTTTCCCCTGCAGGCAATACTAGTTTGACTTTGCTCACTGTGAATGAGGCTACCACATCGTTCGCCTTGTTCGCTTTTACTAATTCACGCTCCACCGGCCAGTCCAAGTCCGTGTCGACACACGTGTTGTCCATCGCACGTGTAGAAAAGTAGGCTATTGAGTCGGTAATACACTTGCCCTTTTTGCCATTGCCAGCCTGCACCTTGGTTTTGTACTTGAACTTGTTCATGGCTGACCAGGGCGCAAAGACAGGAACCAGATGCACTAATGCATCGCCTCGTTGTGGCTTGGACAAGAATGAATCAAGGATCTCTAAGTAGTTTGTGGCGCTCGCCTCTCCCTCGTCGTCCTGCTCGTCACCATTGATGTACTTGTTAAATTCACGCTCATCCTGCTTCTTCTTGCGCTGCAAGGAGAGGGATTGTTCATAGCGCGACCGCTGCTTTTCTGCCTCGAGAGTCTCCTCCTGTTCCTTTGCTCGCTTTAATTCCTCCACCTGCTTCAATGTTCCCAATGCCTCCATGCGAACAAGGCGGTCATTTTCGTCTTGGTCTGCATATTTGGTTGCAATCTTTTTCAATTTTGCCTTCTTTCCCCTAACCTTTGGCCCCTTTTGTGACGACACTTGTTCCTTTCTAGAAGTATTTACTCTCAACTTGTCCATTTCGGCCTCTATGTCACCAACAATGCTTCCTGAGGCGGATACATCTGGTTCTGGTGTAGACGACTGTGACTTGTCCAGCAGATACGTATTTTCATCCGGTGTTTGGGTAACGCTTTCTGGTGACCGTGCGCTCTCGCACGTCAGTGACGCACTCTCTACTGCATCTGTAACCCCTCCCTCCACAGCTTGCTTCGCGCTATCATTTTGGAGATTTTCAGCATCGTTCTGAGCCTTGGTGCTATTGTCTTTGGACTCCACTTGTTTGGAAAATCTAAAGTCTTTTTCCAAGTCCTTCTTTTTGTTATCCATAACAATCTTTAAACCGTGCTCACCTTGCTTCGCAACTCTATTATCTCTGTACCTTAGAGCCGTTTCTTCATCTCCCAAAAAGTAAAACCCGAATCCCATCACTAATTGCGACGGCGCCAAAAACTTCTTTTTGCCAGTATAGTTGAATTCGCCAGGAGAAATCAAGCTGCCGTCAAAGTCTTTCTTGGAGATCTCAGTTCCAGATAATACCCACGCCGAGCTTGTAACCTTGTTGTTCCATGCGTTTGAAGCAGAGATGGCAAAAATCCCAGCCTGCATCAAAGTCGATGGCGGCACACCCTCATCTTTAAACGGGTTCTTGACAAAAACCTTGAGTGATCCTGCAATATCCGAGGAAACAAAGTAATCATTATCGTTAAAATGCCTAAAGTAAAGCATATCCACTTGACCAGCATCCCGGCCAGCCAAACACAAGTAACCCTCGCTAGACACAAACCAAAAAAACTTTTCAAACCAAAACTTTGGCCGTATCAGCTTCAAGGTATCAGTCTCTTGCTTCAACGAGCGAGATAAATCTTGCTGAATCTTGCGCTCGGCATTTTTTAATGCCATACCCGCACTCTTTTCAACTTTGACTTGCTTGCTGCCTGCCGTCTTTTTGGAATCAAAGTATAATGTTGCATTTGCATAAGGCGACAATTCTATATTTACCCAAATCGATAACTTGGGCTTTTCTGTCTTTTTCGGTGCCTTCTTACCTTTGGCTATCTTTCTCCTCCTAATCTTTGGGTTTGAATCTGAGTCCGAATCGGAATCGGAATCGGAATCGGAATCGGACTCTGAACTAGAATCGGACTCTGAACTAGAATCGGACTCTGAACTAGAATCGGACTCTAAGGCCAGTTCAGTTTGGGGCTCGTCCTCCTCTCCAGTGGCGGGAAGAAGTAATTTAATTTTGGATTCCTTCAAATTCAAAGGCAAACTAATTGACTTTGCAACGGCCTTTCCCTTTGATTGTTCGAGCTTTATATAGCTTTCAATGTTGGTCCAGTCCATTTGCCGGTCAACCAATTTTTGTACAAACTGGATACAAGACGTCACCATCTCGGAGTGGAGAATTATAGTGTCGCCCTTTCTCGCGTTCAACTCCTGTTGGTCTACTAAAGACCGAATTTGTTTGTCTCTTTCGCTCTTTGCATTTTCTAACCGCTGCTCGGCGTGGTGCTTTTGCTGTTCTATGCGCAAGGCATACTTTGTAGATTCAATAGATGAGAAGAACTGATCCAAGGTTTTATTGTATCCCTGCACCTCTGTAAATTTGAAAGCGCTGAGATCTTCCTTGTACGGCTTGAAGGGATGGAACTCATCGTAGACATACTCCAAATCGTCCTTGGACTCCTCGCTAGGCCGATACAATGCGTTCTTTTTGGACACGATGAAGCCACTGGTCTCCTCGCTCCTATTGGACGTCAAGTTAATGTACTCCTCTTCAGAATTTTCCAACGCTGTCACAACAGTGCCCAAGGCGTCGGCGTCGGTCGCGAACTCCAAGCAGCTTGCCGACGCTGTCGAGCCCAAGTCTCGCATATTGCGCTGAATCAAGTCACTGGACAAATGGCTTGCATTCACAAAAGCAAGCTTGTGAATTGAGTACACCTTCGTCTTTTTACTTCCCAACCCAGCATTCTGTGCCAACTTCTCCTCGTGTGCCGCGATCCACTCTTTGACATTGTCTGCAGTGTACGTTCTGCGCGAGTACACAGCCTCTTCCTTAAAAAGCGTCTCGTCAAACATGTTATACGTTTCGTTGACGGCGTACTTGTCGTTGTCGCCCTTGTCGCTCACCATCCGCTGCAACGACAAGATCTTCCTCTCGCTGTCAAGCAACAAAATATTACCCGCGCTGAAAAACTCCAACACCAAGTAGAACATGCCATCACTAAACTCCATCACTAAGACCCTGTCGTTGCCGATCTGCTTGATTCCTGACAACCGTCTCGTCTTCAAATGCTTCCGCAACTTGGTCACAAAATTGGAAGGTGCAGGCGTAACGGGCCGCTCGAACTCAGTCAAATGAATCTTATTGCCACAGTCCAACACCAACACCCTCTTGGAGTCCGGAATCAGGAACTTGAGAAGGAATTGACGGGCTGATGACGCCGCATTCTGAATGTTCAGAAGCCTATAGTTCAAGATACTCGGTCTGAGCTCCAGGGTAAGAACCTGCAAGTCTAGTGCGGTGATGCGTTGCTTGGAAAGTTAGTATACGGCAGTAGAAGGTGTCTGTGACCGACGTACCTTCATTGTGACTCGAGAGTGATAGCTTTGCAAAAATGGTCCCAGCTTGTGCTAAGGAGGGCAAAAACTAGTCATGTGACCCAGGCGGACAAACGAGGGCAAGCAAGACCTAGAGAGGAGAGAAGGACGAGAGAAGGACGAGAGAAGGACGGAAGAATGGCGGCCAGCAAATTAACGCCGCTAGTGGACGCTATCAATGCGCAAAAGAAGGTTATCTTTTTTAATGGAGCGGGTATCTCCACGAGTGCCGGGATTCCCGACTTTAGGAGCCCCGAAACTGGCTTGTATGACAACTTGGCCAAGTTCAACTTGCCGTTTGCCGAGGCTGTGTTCGACATTGACTACTTGAGAGAAGATCCACATGCCTTCTACACGTTGGCGGAGGACTTGTATCCTGACAACTTTGCGCCAACCAAGTTCCACTACTTGATCAAGTTATTGCAGGATAAGAACTTGTTGAGCAGGGTATACACCCAGAACATAGACACACTCGAGCGTGCTGCAGGCGTCAAGAGTGAGCTAGTTGTGGAAGCGCATGGGTCGTTCGCAAGCAACCACTGCATCGATTGCGAGCTAGAGATGCCTACAACAACGCTACGTGCTTTGATGAAGGACAAAACCGTGAATAAAGGAATTCCCAGGTGTCCCGAATGTGAGGGAATCGTCAAGCCAGACATTGTGTTTTTTGGTGAGGGGCTACCGGTACGCTTCTTTGAACTTTGGAAGGATGATCGCCGTCAGGCCGAGGTTGTGATAGTGGCTGGAACGTCGTTATCGGTGTACCCGTTCGCATCCTACCCGTCCGAGTTGGGAAAGAAGGTTTTGCGGGTTTTGGCAAACAAGGAGGCCGTAGGCGACTTTAAGGATCACAAGAGACGCAGTGACATTTTGTTTCTAGAAACTTGCGACAGCTTTGCTGAGAGCTTGTGTGTGGAGCTCGGCTGGGACGAAGAGCTACAGGCCTTGTATGACAGCCATCCATCGCGCCAAAAGGTTGCAAAAGAGAATGATGAGCTGGATTCTTCGTTGACAAATGGACTGGAGGCGGATAAGTCGAAGGATGAGGCAAAGGATTCTAAGGGCGCTTCTGAAAGAAAGGATAGTCAGCCAAAGGATACTGAGGAAGGTGTCGAGGAAGTTACGCAGCCTAAGAAGGTTGACTTGTCGGACGAAATTCTGAAATTGAAGATTTAGTATCCCTGGTGCATATTTGGCCGCTGCCAGGGATCCCATGTACAGAGCGTTAATGTATCAATAGAAGTAGAAGGAATATTAGTTAACTCCATATGTCTCTAGAGTATTTTAGTCTAGACTCAATGATTATCGAATATAAATCTGATTCAAGACTAGCTTTTTTCGAGGCATCAATCAATCACCAAGTGATGAAGAGAGCGTTACCGGCCGAGGAGCCCGACGCGGACCTCGTGTCCACGGTGTACATCAACAATCTTGACGACAAGCTTGGTTTCCAGGTAGTTAGAGATACGCTCTACCTTCTCTTTTCTACTTTTGGAGACGTGATTCTGGTCTGGGTGCACAAAGGATATGCGCATCTAACCCTCGACACGCCCGAGAACGCCAACTTGGCTATACGGTTAATGAACGGAGAAAGCGTTCTCGGCAGGAACATACGTGTTACGAAAGCAAAGACCAGCGAGAAGCACACTTAAACTTGATGTTTTCAGGTTATGAAAAGTATAACCTTGCCAGAGTGAGCTTCCTTACGCATGAGTTTATATGTTGATATGTGACATATGACTAGTGAATGCATGAGAGGAAATCTACAGATGTTGACAAATTGACAGATGATATGTGATTGAGATATTGTCCGATGAGATGTGACCTCTTTAGATATTGTCAGATGAGATGATTTGAGACATGGTCTATGACCTCGCCAGCGACTCAATTTTTTCTATAAAGCCGGTAGAAGAAACGCATATTCTCCAACTTCAAAGGATAGTCAACCTTATTCTCGTCAATACGGTACCAGCAGCTGTCGCTCTGCTCCACCAACTCCCAGGCTCCATTGTTATCTCCTGGTTTCCCAACGAGAATCATATCGATCAAAAACTGGACTGGGAAGCGCTTGCTGCCAATGGTGATGTTGGAGTACGATCCTGCACTCTCGGCAATCAACAAGTATGCGCCAGGTCTGCATTCTGCATTTAAAGAGTGGAGCAACTTTACCGTCTCTGCCCGCTTCTCAGAGAATAACTCGTTCGTTGTGAACAATAGCGTGATCAATTTGTAGGCGGGAAGAGCAATCTTGGCGTGGTCAATCGTCAAGATATCGTCTTGGATAAAGTTTGCAGTAAACCGTTCACTATTGTAGAGCCAGTTTTCCTTCATAAACTTTGTCAAGCTACTTACAACTGTAGACCAGTCTGCAATATCGACAACGTCCACTGCAAGACTGGAGTCCGTCTTGGAGTAGCGCTCCTTGGTTCGGCAAAATACCGCTGCGAGCCCCGCAAGCTCGGAAGCGGCGCCGCCGCCAATGCAAAGAGCACGAACTTCGTCGTCAGGGTCGTCAAACAACTTGCGGACCTGTGCCAATGACCCAAAGAGGGAGGCGTACGACAATGTGCGTGCAGGGGTCCACCGCGCGGCGTACGCAAGCCGCCGGTCGTCGCTATTGAAGGCCTCCATGTACCTCCTCTCGTACAACTTTCCCTTCACATCCTGGATGTGCTTAAGCAAGTCGTCGGACTCGAGAATACTCCCAAACGTCGACTTGAAGAGAAAGAGAATTCGGTTCGTCTCGACAGAGTAGTCAGTGCTAAAGGGCATCAAGTTGCTATTCACCAGCACCTCCTCCGTCTCCTCCATATCCACCTCCGCATCCTCCGCGGCCATCTCCGCAGCACGACTGTGGAACCTCGCTACCCGCCTACTCATATCTGCCTTGTCCCGCTCGGTCTGCTCTGGACGTGATTTGGCCAGATGTCCCAGCCCTCATCTCATCGCCAAACTGCGGGTAAGTCACGAGCAAAAAGTATAAAAGGCACAGAAAATTTCCACCATGCTTCGTTCGCCATCAATCTGTGTTGCGCTGGACGCTCAGCAGCGCGCGGTTTAAACCCTCGGGTTGGCCGTGTGCGGCTGTAGTCGTCTTGCGCAACAGTTCGGCGCTAGAGAAGCAAGTTGTACTGCCGCTTTTAGCTTCGTGGCTGTTTCCATTCAGTTAAGTAGTTAACGTTTGCCCATGCTGTCCGACCTCTGACGTAACATTGTTGGTCCCTCTCGGGGTTGAGCATCAAATATACCGACGACTAGGCATTTGCAGATTTTGGTCTTTCATTTCAGCGGAGCGGTGACGTCTTTTGACTGTGCAACAGAGTAGCTCCGTCGACAGATTGTATAGCAGGCGAATGGGTCTTGAGCTTGCCTTTGGTGCGGGTCTGTTTCGGCAGGCTCGCGCCTCTGGCGGTGCTCGGCCACTATATTCGTGGCAACATATTCCTGTACTCTGCGAAGGCTATCTTGGCCATTGACGATTTGAGTAAAACCATGTTGCATACATTCCTCTTTGTGGCCCGCCGGCTAACGCTGGTCGTCTACTGTTCTACTGTAGAATGCTGTTTGACTGACGACGGCTTGTGCCGTCTACATTTTGGCGTCACGGTTGTTTGACTCGCTTGTAGGTGTAGGGTCATGTGATCAATACCCAATTTGTCTTCATACCCGTGGATCTAGGATCCGTAGCTACGGTTATTTTGCTTCCGGGAGTAGCGGTTGTTGGTACTGGAGTCAAGCTGGACGATGGACCCACAGCATAATGAGTCTCGCATAGAACCACTAAAGATGTACGAAGAGCGGGGTGTGACGCCTACCAGGAACCCGCGTCTGGAGTATGGGTCGCGCGTCGGTGTGGGCGCGTTGCCTAGCCTCCCGAGCTACTCGCCAGGGACCAGCCCGGTCGAGTCTGGCGTTTCTGCGCCAGAAACGCATTCAAGCGACGTGACACACGAGGAGAGCTATGTCGAGTTTGATTTCAGCCTGAGTAACGCTGGCGGGGACGAAGGAGGCTCGGTTTCAGAGCGTATTATCGGTTCTGGGGGCCCTAAAGGGAGTCAGGGGCCTGACTCTGCGAGCAGCGTTCCGCTGCACGATCTGAAGGTGTGTGGAGACACGGGTAACAGCGCTGAAAAGGATGACTTTTTTAGCACGAGCAACTGGAAGTCGATGAAGACTATTGCGGAAATGGACTATTATAATGAGCGCGGAGAATTGGAATTTACGCGCCTTCCTGAGAAGAGTGGAAAAAGTTATGATTCGCCGGGGTATACTCGGATTGACACTGAGGAGCAGGTGGCCAAGTACTATGAGTTGGACAAGAAGACGGACTTTTTGTTTCGCACCTCTCGCAAGTCGCTGAAGGAGGTTGCAAAGTATGATGTAGACGACTTGAATTTTGATTCTGAAGGCGACGAAGATGGTGAATTTAATGAGGACATGTTGGACTCCAAGGACACGCTCGAGACGACCAAAGGCATGTTGTCTGACGCCCAAAAGTTTGCCTACGTGGGAATCGCCAAGTTGATTTGCGTGGACATGGCTACGGATTTGGCTAAGATTAGGCAATGGACTTCTAATAGGGTCGCGAAAACATTGAGCGAGGGTCAGCGAAACTTTGCAAACTGGACGAGCTACATTATGTCAAAGTTGTACGAGCACATGGACCTTAACGAGGCCGAGAGGCACATGATTGAGAATTTGAGCATTCACGGTTTAGAAGTTACCGACCTTTCATCGAGCTTGGTTTCGGTGGGCACAGAGACGGCCGAGGCAAAGGTAATTGCCAGTAAGGTGCCTGGATTCGACTTGAAATGGGTAATTGTTTGCGACTTGTACTTGCTTTTGCTTAGCGATGGCTACTACGACTGCAGGTCTAACTCATTATTAGTGTTGTTTGCTGAAAAGATTGGAATCACCAATTTAGAGGTGTTGCAGTTTCAAAGACGCTTGATTGACAGCTTGGAGCTCGAGGTAAAGGACAAGTCGATTGAGAACAAAGACGAATTCCTCAAGGACCGTCTGTTCATTGAGAAGCATATCAAGAAGAATAAAAAGAAGAGAATGGCCTACATTGGGTTAGCAACATTAGGTGGTTCGTTGGCTATAGGTCTCTCTGCTGGCCTATTGGCACCTGTTATCGGAGCGGGACTCGCGGCTGGGCTAACGACAGTTGGCATCACCGGAACAACAGGTTTCTTGGCAGGAGTAGGTGGGAGTGCAATAATCACTACCGGTGGTGTAGTTGCGGGTGCAAAGGTGGGATCAGGTGCAGGCTCTAGACGTACAGGGGACGTGCACACATTTGAACTCAAACCGTTGCACCACAACAAAAGGACGAATTTGATCATTACGGTCTCAGGTTGGATGAATGGTCACCATGATGATGTTCGTCTCCCTTTCTCAACAATCGACCCTGTAATGGGTGACATGTTTTCCTTGCTTTGGGAGCCAGAAATGTTGCAGTCAATGGGGCAGACAATTAATATTTTGGCAACCGAAGCGTTGACTGCTTCAATTCAACAAATTTTAGGAGCTACAGTTTTAACAGCTTTAATGTCAGCTATACAGTTGCCTATGGCGTTGACAAAACTAGCATATTTATTGGATAACCCGTGGAATGTTTCGTTAGATAGGGCATGGAAAGCGGGTATGATCATGGCAGACACCATCTTGTCAGGAAATTTGGGGGTGAGGCCCATAACTTTGGTTGGTTTTTCGTTAGGAGCAAGACTTATTTATTCCTGTTTGATTCAGTTGGCGAAGCGCGGTGGATTAGGACTTGTCGAAAATGTAATTATCCTTGGGAATCCAATCTCAGTCAAGGCTGATCAGTTGGCATTGGCAAGATCAGTCGTTAGTGGAAGATTTATTAATGGCTACTCAAAAAAGGATTGGGTTCTTGGTTACCTCTTCCGTGCCACTGGAGGTGGACTTCTGACAGTGGCAGGATTATCTCCAATTGAGAATGTGAATGGCATTGAAAATGTTGACTGCACTGATTTGGTTGTTGGACACATGGCATACCGTAAAGCTATTCCAAAGATTCTCAAGCGTATCAATTGGGAGGTCCTTAGCGAAGAATTTACCGAAATTGAAGAGCCTGACCCCGAGGAGGGAGAAAGGGCTAGACAATTGATTACCGAGTTCGACGAAGCCAGGGCCAAAATGAAAGAAGAGATGGATGCAGAACCAAAAAAGTCATGGAAAAATTGGTTCAAACCCAAAGACAAGGACTGGTGGGACATTGCGGACGACAAGTTGAAGGACCCGGCATCTGGAGACGCCTCGAATCCAGAAGCATCCCAAGAAAATGCCGCCCCAACTCCCCTTTTTGACGTCACCGCCTTGCAAAACGAAATAAACGGTATACAGGACTTGTCTGAAAAGGATGCGAGCACCTTAGACGCGGTCCGTGCAAATGTTGATCACTCGCTGCAGGGACTCAAGCTAAACGAAGACGCAGAAGAGGAAGAGGAGGGGAAGAAGACCTTTATTGGAAACTTGACAAAAAAGTTGACAAAACCTCTCCCTAAGCAACCTGACAATACCACGCAGTAGTATTTTCGTGTCTGTCAAACACGCAATGGAGACTGTGCACAAGGCAAACCAATAGACGATTGAGGGTATAGAGCTTATAGTCATAGCGTTCTCCGATATACGCACGTTTATTGTTGTAAGTAAATTCTAGACCAGCGTATAAATTTTTTTGACGTTTGTGCAAAGGCGTATAGAGAGATCATACATAGAACTAGACCACACCATGCCGACCATCCCTGTTGACAAGGCTGACCTTTTCGAGCGCTTGGGAAGAAACTACACTACAGAAGAATTTGACGAGTTATGTTTTGAGTTTGGAATCGAGTTGGACGAGGACACGACTGATGAGTGCACGGGCGACGAGCGTCCCCAGTTGAAGATTGAGGTCCCAGCCAACAGATACGACATGTTGTGCATTGAGGGTATTGCACAGGCTTTGAACGAATTTTTGAGTAACGCGGAGCCTCCAAAGTACACCTTGAACCCCGAGAAGCCTACCATCTCCTTAACTATTCACGAATCTGTCCTGGCGGTGCGTCCGTACGCTGCATCCGCCATCTTGAGGAATGTTCAGTTTGACGAGAGACGTTACGAATCTTTCATTGCTTTGCAAGATAAGTTGCACACAAACTTGTGCCGCAATAGAACCTTGGTAGCGATTGGAACGCACGATTTGGACACCTTAACGCCGCCCTTCACGTACGAGGCGTTGGCTCCGCAAGACATCAAGTTTGCGCCGTTGAACCAGACCAAGGAGATGGACGGAAACGAGTTGATGAAGTTTTACGAGAAGGATAAGAATTTGGGCAAGTACTTACCTATTATTCGCGACTCGCCGGTGTACCCTGTTATGCTCGATGCAAACAGAACCGTGTGCTCGTTGCCGCCTATCATCAACTCAAACCACTCAAAAATCAGCTTGAACACCAAGAATGTGTGGATCGACATCACCGGTACTGACCGGACTAAGACTGAAGTTGTGATCAACCAGTTGGTGGCGATGTTTTCGAGCTACTGCAAGGTTCCGTTCGAGATTGAGCCGGTGCAGGTTATTTCTGCCCACAATAACGAGACTCGCGTGACGCCAAACATTGAGCCGCGCGTAGCACAGGCAGAGATCTCATACATTAACTCGTGTGTTGGCTTGCAGTACTCGGGCGAGCAGATTGCAAAATTGTTGAAAAAGATGGCATTAGATGCCGCGCCGTCCTCCACTGACCCCAACTTGATTGACGTAAAAATCCCCATAACGAGATCTGACGTGTTGCACCAGTGTGACATCATGGAGGACGTGGCGATTGCATACGGCTACAATAACTTGACCAAGACCAAGCCTAGCAGCGACTCGTTAGTAGCGGCGCCATTGCCAATCAACAAAGTGTCTGACATTCTCCGGTTGGCGTCCGCACAGGCGGGCTACGCGGAGGTTTTACCGTTGACCTTGAGCTCGCACGACGAGAACTTCAAGTTCCTCCGTCGGGAGGACGACAACAAGGCTGTCAAGTTGGCGAACCCCAAGACCGCCGAGTACCAGGTGGTGCGTTCCACTTTGTTACCTGGCATTTTGAAGACGATCAAGGAGAACAGAAAACACTCGTTGCCCATCCGCGTCTTTGAAGCGGGAGACATTGTCCTCAAGGACGACAGCACCGAGAGGGGCGCCGTCAATGAACGTCGCTGGGCCGCCATCTACGCTGGGAAAAACTCGGGCTTTGAGCTCGTGCAAGGTTTGCTAGGCAAGATTATGCAGACTATGCGCACCCTGTGGTTGCAGGACCCAGCATCAAGCACGGGCCGTGGCTACTGGATTGAGGAGGACACGGAGAATCCTACGTTCTTCCCGGGCAGAGGCGCAAAAGTGTTTTTCAGAGCTGCGGAAGGCGCACTCGCCCAGCAGGTGGGTGCCATCGGTGTCTTGCATCCCGAGGTCATGACCAGCTTCGAGATCCCGTACGCTGCGTCTGCCGTTGAACTCAGCGCTGAGGTATTCTTGTAGTTGTAGCCGTCGGTAGCGCCGTCGGAGTAAGCCTTGGTTTTGAACCGAACACGACTTTTTGTATGGCAATTTTGAAATCGGTGGGGGCGACACGATACGAGCTAGCCAGTCGCTGCTACTTGTTTAGTTGACTGTCCATCCGAAGCATACGCCTTCTTTGGCTTCCGAGATACGAGTGAAAAATGAGCAGTGGTAAAGCACCGTCGCGGTCATACGACATGATCATGAAGCTCTTGTTGGTGGGCGATTCAGGAGTCGGCAAGTCGTGCTTGTTGTTGCGGTTTGTGGAGGACAAGTTTAACCCGTCCTTCATCACGACGATTGGTATTGACTTCAAGATCCGTACTATTGAGAACAAGGGTAAGAAGATTAAGTTGCAGGTGTGGGACACCGCCGGTCAGGAGCGCTTCCGCACCATCACGACAGCGTACTACCGTGGAGCGATGGGTATTGTGTTGATATACGATGTGACAGACTCCAAGACGTTTGAGAACGTCGAGAACTGGTTCCAGACGGTGACACAGCATGCTAACGAGGACGCACAAATCTTTTTGGTTGGTAACAAGTGCGACGACGATGTCAACAGACAGGTGTCGAAGGAGCAGGGCCAAGCCTTGGCTGCGAGCTTGAACATTCCGTTTTTAGAGGCGAGTGCAAAGAGCAACGAAAACGTTGACCCCATCTTTTACGAGCTTGCGGGCATCATCCAGGACAAGCATGTTGACGACGTGCCTGCGACGTCGAGTGGCGGTATCAACGTGGCACTGGCTAGTGACAGCATCAAGTCGGGCTGCTGCTAGTGGGTGTGGGTTTATTTTATGACCGTGGGCTCTTTTTATGACCGTTGGTGTATTTTTCTCTCTCTTGGTTCTTTCTTCCTGCGAAGCTCACCCGACCCGTGGGGTCTTGCTACAACATACGCTAGCACATTAATCACTATCTTTGAAACGTATTTTTCTATAACATACAAATATCGGGATTTCGAACAAAAGTGTAGGCCTGGTAGGTGAGAAGGCTGCTTACTTGCTATGGGGCGTAAATGGTTGGTTAGAATTTGCAAGTACCGTAGTAAATCCCTGGACTGATTATGAGAGTTGAGGATACTCCATCCAACATTCATTCAGTACTCATTCACCAGTCTACATTCCACGGTCTGCATTCTTCGGTCTGCATTCTCCGGTCTGCATTTTCCAAGTCGACTATCTCCAACATTCTCTGTCATTCTCCAAGGTTGAGAAACACCAACGGATAATGTTATCTTTGGCTAAAGGTTTGTATGCTCGATAAAAGTATTGCTACCCTCCTCCTGCCTTATGCGACGCTTAAACCTTCTTTCCAAAGTACACCCACTGGTCCTCAAGGGGTTTCTCAGCTAATTCCTCCCACACCTTCAACTCGGCCAACTCGTGGGCCAAGTTCAACTCATCGTTAGCCTGAACAATAATCTCTTCGATCAAGCCTCCACCAATCTGGTTCTCAATCTTTGCAGTGATCTCCTCGGACTCTACGATCTTCAAGCGACTGGTGGTCAAAGCCTCGACTGACTGTCTATAGATGGAGTCTTTGGGGTACTTGTCGCCCAATACTTGCAAGGTGTGCTTGTACAAAGCGATCAAAGCTGGTCTGGGATTCGGGTGCTGGTACAACCCAGTCAAACCAGTGGGGTACCCAGATGCAGCACGCACCAAAACCTCCTCGGCTTGTCTCAAAATTCTGGTGCACCTCATTACTGCTACTGCTTCATCGCAGTGTCAGCCCGTATTTAGTTCGCTTTGGTTGGTTGGCTCGTACACGTGATATTCGGTGTTTTGTTACGTAATGATTAGTCTCGGGACGTCATTATTGGTTTCTTCGCCAGGTTCAATTTCAAGGCTTGAGGTATCCGTACATCGTTATTGTACTGCGATGAGGTAAACGTTGTATAGACATGCTTTTGAATCTGGTAATGAAAAAGCACTGTTCTTTTATAATTCGATAAACTCTGGTTCATAATCATGTGTTCGTACTAGGAGGTTTCCACGCGGGATAACTGTTGCCAATTTTTGCCAGAAGTAACAAGTTAGCTGCCATTATCAGGTGTCACTTCTCGCAGCTCCATGTACGTATTCAAATAGGGGAGTCATTCTTTCGTTAAACAAACGAATTATTTGAAATATTACTGCATGATTAGCCGATTGACAACCAAGTTTGATAGGTCACTCCAATTCGGTAATACTCCGTGTTTATACGAGGCTGTGTAAGAAGGCGTTACATTACTCGATTGCTGTCTATTTTGTCACAATGACTTACAATAACTACCAATCATCGTCCCTGTCATACACTTCTTCTGTGACAGTCATACCTCCGTGTTGACCGTATTCTGTGTAACTTTCATAGTTATCATACGAATCATAACCGGAACCAGGCATCATCATTGGTGCTGCTGCGGGGGCTGCAAAGAAGTTCTGAGTAGTTCCTCCTTTACCGCCACCTTCATGCGCGCCTTTAAGTTTTCCCAATAACATGCCACCAAGTAAACCTCCGCCTACTCCCAAAGCCATTCCAGTTTTACCTCCTAACTTGCTGCTAGCGGCAGGAGGGGCTTCTTGAGCTTGCATTGGTGCTGGTGCAGGCATAGGAGCTGGTGCGGGGGGCGGTGCCGCATATGGCTGGGGAGGGTAACCTTGTTGGGGATACCCCGAATATCCACCCTGTGGGGGATATCCCTGGGGAACATATCCACCTTGTGGGGGATAACCTTGAGGAAATCCCAGGTTCATTGGTGCAGGGTATGAAGGTGGCGGCGGGTGATCTGGTGCAGCCCCTGGAAACCTCGTCCCAGCTGGTGCGTCCCATTGAGTCTGCTTCGATACCAGATTAATATAAAAAAATGTCTTGTATGTCTCGTCGAATTGTGCTGTCCACCCAGCTGGCGGAATTGGTGGGTACCTAGGGTCCAGAGGAGGCATTAATTATTCATGTAAAAGGACATGGCTCTAAGCTTATATAGATCTGAGATACCCTTTGGAGTGCATATGATTCATTTCGGCTATATGCACAGTCTTGGGGATGTCGGGGCAGGCGTCTGAGGCTGTGCGGCCAGGGTATCTTTGCGTGCCTCGCCTCAACAAACGTGAAAACTGCTTGGCGCATAGAGCTCCGCCTTCAATGTCTCAATAACATTATGGCCAAACCCTTGACAGAGGGGCATGAGCCGAGATAAGCTCCAATTTTCGGTCTGTAGGGCTGTAATAATCCCCATTAAGCAGTCATCGGAATGATCTCTGATGTTATGCGGAAACGGCATGAGATACTTGACGTGATTGTAGTATGCATGACTATGTTTTCAATTCCAGAAATACCTCGCTAAGAAACACCTCAAAAATCTCGAAGACAAGGTGGCGATTCAAGTAATCATTCTGCAAAAGTGCAAAAATACTGGAAGCTGCCTGTGCCGTGTTGGCGGCACCAAAAACTCTAGCACACGTTTCTGCCATTAAGACTTGTAACAAAACTTTTGCTTCATGCTGGGTAGCCTGTCGTTCATAAACGTTACGCTCGACTGGCGGATCTTTGAACCGGCCGTTAGGGAAGAGTACATTTTTTAACAGTAGAATAATATCGAGAATGTTTTCTTCTCCTCGAAAAGTGCTAGTCACTATCCCTCGCACTTTGTTCTCAATAGTCGTTCCAAATAATTGTTGTAGTATCACCACTAGTGCGCGTCCGCGAAGCCAACTTTTAGCTGATCTAAGTCGGAAAACAGAAATAAGAAGATCACAAAGTGGCCGAACAAAAGTAGTCCTTGCAGTATTACCAAGTCCCGTACTTGTTGCGGAATTGTTTCCCGGCCCAAAATCATCGTAGTGCCGTAACTCTTGTTGCATTTCATTAAGCTTTTCGGGTGATGCAATAGAAGAATCTGCGACTGGAGGAATGTGAAGTTGGGATGTTGCCGATCCAGGAATACTGCCCTCACTAACGGGCGTCTTTGGTGGGAGGCTGGCAGTACTTGCTCCAGGACTCAGATACAATAGCGGTGTAGCCAATAATTGATTCTTTCCAATATCAAAGTTCTCTGAGGACAAAAATGATCGGAACCCCTGGTTGAAGCAAACCTCTGGAATTCTAATTAGAGCCTGCAAATAATCTTCAAGCATGGATTTACGCATCTCAACCAACTGGCGTTGTTGAAACTTAAGCATCAGCATAGATCTTTTTGGAAACCTAATATTTGCAACCATAGGATAAATCAGCTTCAAGTACTCGTTTAGTTTGAAAAATTGACTGAAACGCCGTGCAACAACCCATCCCGCCGTAACAGTATCAGGGTCATCAATTGATAGTTTTTGTACTTCAACAATGTACAATACTACATCCTTACCTTTATCTTTCCCACTCACCACAGATTGGATCCAAACTCGCGACTTCCCGTACAACGAATTGTCGTTTTCTTGTACAATGTATTGCTGCCTTTGCAATTCGCAAGAAGCAATCTCACGTTCTAGCCCGAGTTTTGACTTGCGCAAAATCCGCACTTGCGTGAGATTGTTTGTTAATTCCGCTTTCTTAAGCAATGGCTTTAAAATTTTTACTTGCTCTGTCAATCTGTCTATGCTCTCACTTAACTTATGGATCTCTTCGGCAAGAATTAAATTCCCTGGCGCCGCCAAAAAAATCTTCGAGTCCGAATTACTAGCCTGATCCGCATTATCGACATCAGAATCGAACATTAGAGATTCACTCTCTGTACCAGAATCGTCACTTAAATCGTCAAATAATTTTGATTGGCGATGACTGTCGTTTTCATTACTATCAATACCAAATAAACTTGACGCTTCACCAAATAAGTCGCGCCTGTTCCCTGGTAGCATTGAAATTTTTTCTCGGTCTCTAGATTCTTCTAAAATTGATACTTTCTTTTGTGGCTCTGGGTTCTGTAAGATATTGGAGAAGGCATTTTCAACTGCCATTAAAATTTCTGGGTTAATTAAATCGCCAGCACCTTCATTGCCCTCATTGAGTGTATTATCCATACCTGATATAGCAGGGGATGATATAAAGGTTACACTATCTTTACGTCCCATTCCAGATGCGACCAAATTTGAGAACAGGCTTGACCTTTTGCATAGAGTAAAGTCTTTTATCTTCATCTCTTGGTAGACCCTATTTTGAATCTTGAATAACACTCTTCTGCATTTGTGATACTCCTCTACTGACCTTGTATCGGCGGATTCGACGAACCCTTTAACGCATGCATGAGATTCTGCGTCAATATTAAGTAGCGGGTCTTCAAAGAATCTCATGAATATGTTACGAATGTCATCAATAGTTGAAAACTCAAGGTTCAACATATTTGATTCACCTTCCTCGTCTATGGTAGCGTCTTCTAATGGTGCTTTAATCAGGTCAATTGCATTCCAGAACTCTAAAAGAACAAGCCTCTTTTGCAGTTTCATGTAGTCAGAGAAATATTTTGAGGCAAGAGGGGTATTAAGAATGTCAAGTAGTTGCGCGCTTTCAAACTCTAACATGCTGCTATGGTCAGTGTCTGCACTTATTAATTCCTGATAGCGTGTACTAAGAGCTGATCTCAAAATTTGTAGCCTTCGTATCATAGTCATTCGAGCACTATCTGAATGGGTCATCTTTGATGTGTTCTTTAATTGAAATGTCACGTATGTTTCAATCTGTTTAGCTTCTTCTGGCACTGATATTTTGGAAATTGAATTGACAACTTGCTTGAAAGCACTATTGTCCATTTTTTCAGTAACGATATAAAACGTGTCCACACCATCTGTGCCTTTGTGTGCTATTCTGAGAGATTGAGATGAAGTTTTGTGGCTCAATTGCAGCGAATGTTCATCCAATACGGCACGAAACTGTTTGACTTGTCCTCTGTGTTTGAGGTTATCTCCTACCACCTTAACAATTAGTAAGTTGTGAAAGTCACCCTCGCATATAAGCTGAACAACATTTGTCAAGATTGTACAAGCTAATATTTCGGTCATTAACGAAATGACAATCTCATCCAGCATTTCGCCTTCACTCACCAATAGTGGTAATATAGCTGCCACCTTGCCCCTCAAAAACTTTTTCTCGTTAGCATTGGTGGGGCCCGTTTCAGATATCGATACGGCTGGGTGGAGGTGGCCGCGGTCATACTGCTTGGCCACTTCTATGTGAAACCGTACCGTATCCTCCGGGACACTTGTTTTAAGGCGAACGGCAGCTTCTGCTTTGATAAAATGCTCAAAGTGAGTGTGTACCAATGGTAGTATCTGAGAAACTATTAAATCTGTAATGTCAACCTCTTTTAACCTCTCAATTAAGGCTGACACGATAGATAGTAATTCAACCTTTATGGAAGTTGGAAACGCATTGGACAGAGAAACACGACTATACCACCCAGTCACAAACTCTTTAATCACTAGGTCTATTATCTCCAGGATAGCCTCTGATATCAAGAAGGACTCTTTAAGGATAGGCTCCTCTGATTTCTCGTGTGTGTTTGCAAGGCGCGTCATCTCCTCGCGCCACGCATCGGTAGATGCAAACAGGAAAGGCCTAAATTCTTCGTAGGCCTGTGGACCGCTAACCACTCCGACTGGTGGAGGTGGTACAGCACAGAGCGCTACATATGTCACAAGAAGAATGGCTGTTACAAACCCCACGCTGATTGCCACACAGTACACAAACGTAAGTTTCACCCCGTCAAAGAATAAAGCGGTCACAAAAAGACACAAGCACGCACGTACCACTAGTGTCCTATCTATTCGCCTCGTGTTATCACCTTCTTCTTTCCCTTTGCTCATTATGGGCCGGGAAGTGGCGACTCCCATGAATAACCCGAGTTCACTACAAATTCAAAATTACCACATGTCAATTTACAGTCTATTTCAAAAATCTATTAGGGAAATGCAAGTTTATCAAAAGCTCAAGAAGAATCGTTGCCGTAAAGGCAGAAGCAGTTGTGCCTCAGGATTTGCTGTGTTTGCTCTTTTTTGCTTTTAAGGACTTTGGTTTGTTTACTTTATTAAGGGTTCCTTGTGTAGGCTTAATTTTCACGTCCTTCTTAGGCTTATTTTGCTTCTTCATCTCCTTTTTCTCCTTCTTCATCTCCTTCTTCTCCTTCTCTTCCTTCTCGTCCTTCTTTTCCTTCTTATCTTTCTTATCTTTCTTTTCCTTCTTATCCTTCTTATCCTTCTTATCCTTCTTATCCTTCTTATCCTTCTTATCCTTCTTATCCTTCTTTTCCTTCTTACTCACTTTGTAATGCTTCTCCTTCTTATTATTATTCTTTCCCTTCTCTTTCTCCTTAAAAGCCTCCTCGATGGACTCCATTACCTTGGCTGCACTTGCTTCATCTTTTACTTTTGTGTGGTCCGTCTTCCCTACTGTTCCCGCCAAGCCAATACCCTTGACAAACATTCTATACAAGGGAGAGTTGGCTTTCTTCGCGCTTGCCTCTGCTTTCTCTATGTTATGCTGAAATGATACACCACCAGTATTGTCGCTGTTCACCTCCAAGTTCTTCAACTGTCCGTCAAATAGCCTTTCCCACCATACATCGGTATCATTGGCGTTATGTCCCAACCCCTTTGTATCCTTCTTATGCTTCACCAAAATCGGCTTCTTTAGCCCTCCCTTCTGGAGAGCCTCACCCTCTTTCCAGCCGTATGACTTCAAGTAGACTTGAGCATTCATTAGACTGTGGTCTTGCGATGCGCCTTGTCGTGTAAAGGTGCAAAAAAGATTTTGGCTCACTACTACATGGTTTTGTTTGCGATTGCCTCAACAGCTTAGCGATGGGCACGTTGGAGGACGAGATTAAGCTGGCAACTACTAGAAGGAACTCCTTTTATTGGCAGTCAGAAAGTCACGATCGTCTCATTACCTTGCTACGTACCAACAAACGCGAAAATGGAACGCTCCTCCACAATGCAAGGAAGGAAAAGTTGGTCTGGTTCATGCCATCGCATCGTGAAGTATCAGATTGGTTAGAGGAGTTGCGACTCATTGAAACTACCAGCGTCCAATTGGAACTAATGGACGAATATTATACGGCTATTGTTGCTGAGTATCCCACGGTTGACAACTTTTGCAATGAGCTTGAATTTTCAACTGGTCTCTTGGACCAGCGCCTCCGAGGAATGACTGTGGACAGATGCAAACAATTGTTTACTCTTGCCCTCAAAGCAACTTCTCATGACTTTAAAAACTGTCATAAGGTGTGGAAGTTAGTATTGGACTTTTATCAAAAGTGCATGAAGGATGCTAATGACGAAACCGACTTTGAAAGCGTCTTGAGATTGCACTTGAAGCGTATAAGCTATCCTCACGAAACTCTTGAAGAATCCTTGTCGGAGCTTTCGGCATTTGTTACTGAGCACGATCCGGCTAACTACGAACAGCACATGAAGATTGCGTTGAGAGTCGCGTTTCGGACTAGAAAGACTCAACGGTATTACGAGAGAGAGGAAATTAATTTACGGGAAATGGCTATTTCTAGAGGCTCTGAAAGTCTGACCGGGTGGATAGGATATTTGGAGAATGTTGCAAAGTTTAACAAGCTCGATTTGTTGCCTGTTACAACCTTGTTCAATAGAGCGATTACGTCATGCTTTGAATCGTCTGCAGGAGACGAGGAGTGGGTGCAAGTTTGGATTTCGTTTGTATACATCATCTACAAATGGCAAGAATATGAGGATGATAATAGTGTTCTCAGAGAGTATTTGTTCAAATTTGTGAGAATGTATCCTACATCAACGAAGAGTTATGCTGAGCTTTTCAGGAACGGTCCTCTATTTCCTCACGACCACGTACATTTTGATAATGCTTTTTCACGCATGGAAAGTTTGGATTTGATGCAGAATTCTACCTATGATGACTGGAAAATCGTCGCTCTAAGCGTGATGTCGTACAGGCATTGGCGCTTTGAATATACGAAAGCTGACTCGGACGAGGTTGCCATGCAGTCTGATATTTCACGTTACGTTGATTTTGCCATGACGGAGAATAGTGATATCTTCCATTCGGTCGAGAAGTTGGCTGTTTCGATCTATCGAAAAATTGGGAACGGTTGCGATGAAGATGTAATAGATTTTCTAATTAAGGATTTCATTAATGAGGTTGATGTTTGTATTTACGCTTTTCACTATTACCAATCTGTTAATGTCAAACATGAAGAGATTTCTGCATTCTTTGAAAAGGCTGTACGAGTGGGTCTTGGTCTTGATTTTCCTGAGAGACTTATCGAAGAGTGGTTGCAGTATGAGCAAACTCTTGGAGATTTGAAGTCTTATAAAAAAGCCGTTTTGGTTTGTAATGAGGTCATGAAACAGATCGCGAGAAGTCATCTAGAGAAATCTAATTCGACTACCGGACATGATGAAGACCCTGGGGAAAATTCGCATGCCGCTAACAAAAAAATAAATGACCCTAGTGTTGAGAATTATAGAGGAAGTGAGGAAGAGCAAAAACGTTCTAGAGAGACTTGTTGTGTCAAAGTTTCAAATCTTCCTCTGGAGGCAACTTATGACCAGGTACATGATTACTTTCAAGAATGTGGAACTATTTTGCATTTAACGACATATGTCGAAAATGAAGTGTTGAATGCCACTATAGAATTCGCGACGGAACAAGAAGTTTTGACAAGTTTGACTAAGGATTCGAAAGTTTTTTATTCATCTAAAATAAGTGTGGTACTGTTGACGGAAAATACCGTCTTCGTAAATAATTTCCCACCAAGCATGAGTCAAGAGAAAATTAGTGAAATGTTTTCAAGTATTGGTACAATGTCCAATATTCGCTTTCCTGTTCAAAGGAAAAAACTTCACGCAAGAAGATTCTGCTACGTTGAATACTCAAAGCCAGAACATGCCAAGGGTGCTGTGGCTGCATTTAATGGAAAGACGTTAGTTGATGACTTATCCAAGAAGGAATTCATCTTAAAAGTGGCAATATCGCGGCCACAGAATAAGTCGGAACGGAGTACTCCAATTTCCTTGAGGAAAGTACGAGTAGCAAATCTACCTTTTACAGCAAGCGAGGAAAAGATTAGTTCATTTTTTTCAATATGTGGTGACATTGACCTGGTAGCCATACCCAAAATCAAGCAAAATCGTGCATCTATGCATAAAAATGATGGAATAGCGGTGATTGTCTTTAAAGAGGAAGGTGGTGTATCGCAAGCAATTAAGAGGAATGGGGTTGAATTTGAAAGCCGTATCCTCGAAATCAAAAAACAAAAACAAGATAATTCTCTACCTGACAAGGAACCTTTCTCTTATTCTTATGAAGAATCAAACACTATCGGAATTACTAACCTTGATAGTACACTATCTTCTGAGCAAGTTACTAGCTTCTTTACTGAGCTGATTGGTCCTGTATCCAAAGTTGGTATATTTCCAGAGCACGGTGCTGCAATTGTTGAGTTTAAAGAAATCAAAGATGCAGGAAAAGCCGTGATTCATCTTCCTTCTGCAAAACTAGGAACAAAATCTTTCACATTGGTCTCCCCGAATGAAGTAAAGTCAATTGTGAATGGCAGCTTGAAAGGTGCCAATCCCAATCCACCGAAGAAACGAACCTTGATGGTTCCTCCAAACATCCTCAAAAAGCGGCAAAGAAGATAGACCTGGCGTCTATCTAAATTACCTTTTCACTCTCTCAGATCACCAATTTATTGCTTCGTAGTATAGTCTATTGTGTTTGCAACTAGCTTGAGGCTCACAAGTTATGACTATTCTCCTGCATATAGTTTTATATTAAAAACTTTTCAACTTCACAAAAGACGACCCATTAGGGACTTGGATCAGAAACAGAGAACTGCACTTACGATGAGCGCTCCTGTGAAGATCGAGAACACTGTTCGTAGAGACGGCTTAATCGAGATTGAGAAAAAGTACCAAAAAATCTGGAAAGATGAGAAGGCCTTTGAAGTAAATGCACCAACTTTGGCCGAGGAGCCTACGGATGACTCTGAGGCTTTAAGAGAAAGGCTTCCCAAGCATTTCACGACCATGGCGTACCCTTATATGAATGGTGTCTTGCACGCCGGTCACAGTTTCACATTATCGAAAGTTGAGTTTGGTAATGGTTTCGAGAGAATGAATGGCAAGAGAGCTTTATTCGCGTTGGGTTTCCACTGCACAGGTATGCCAATCAAAGCTGCTGCTGATAAAATCAAGAGAGAGATTGAGCTCTTTGGTGAAGACTTTTCTGGTGCGCCTTCCGAGGATGTGGAAGAAGAACCCGTCAAAGAGGCTGTCAAGAGTGAGGATGTGACCAAATTCAAGGCCAAGAAGTCCAAGGCTGTTGCCAAGCAAGGCAGAGGCAAGTTCCAGTTTGAAATTATGTTGCTGTTGGGCTTATCCAAAGAGGAAGTTTTGAAATTTGCAAACACGGACTACTGGCTTGAATTCTTCCCTCCCCTTGTCGAAGAGCATGTATCGAACTTTGGTGGCAGGGTCGATTGGAGACGTTCCATGATTACCACTGATAGGAATAAGTATTATGATGCCTTCGTTAGATGGCAAATCAACAGATTAAGAGACTGTGGAAAAATCAAGTTCGGTGAGAGATACACGATTTTCTCCGAAAAGGATGGACAGGCTTGTTTAGATCATGATAGATCTTCAGGTGAGGGTTTTAACCCTCAGGAATATACTGGTATAAAAATTCTTGTCACTGAATTTACAAAGGCTGCCAAGCAGTTGTTCGCGGAAAGTCAATTTGACTACCAAGGAAGCAAGGTGTACTTGGTTGCTGCAACTTTGAGGCCGGAAACTATGTACGGTCAGACTTGTTGTTTTGTTTCTCCTAAGATCGACTACGGAGTGTTTGCAGTTGGTAACAACGAGTTTTACATTACTACCGAGCGCGCTTTCAAGAACCTCTCTTTCCAGAACTTGACCCCAACTAGAGGTGACTACAAGTCTACCATCACAGTCAACGGTAAGGCCTTAGTTGGTTCTAAAATTCACGCTCCCTTGTCTGTTCACAAGGAGATGTACGTATTGCCCATGGAGACCGTTTTGGCTTCAAAGGGTACTGGTGTTGTCACTTGTGTCCCATCCGACTCCCCTGACGACTTCATAACTACCAGAGATTTACTCAACAAACCTGAGTATTACAACATTCAGAAGGAATGGGTTCAGGCTGATATTGTTCCTGTGGTTCACACTGAGAAGTACGGTGACAAGTGTGCAGAGTTTTTGGTCAATGAGTTGAAGATTCAATCCCCTAAGGATGCTCTTCAGTTGGCACAGGCTAAAGAATCTGCGTACAAGGAGGGCTACTACAACGGTACACTTTTAGTAGGAAAGTACAAGGGTGAAAAGGTTGAGGCTGCCAAGCCCAAGGTCAAGAAGGACTTAGTGGATTCGGGGGATGCTTTTGTTTACAATGAGCCTGAAGGACTTGTCATCTCCAGATCCGGTGATGAGTGCATTGTCTCCTTAGAAGACCAGTGGTACATTGACTATGGTGAGGACTCATGGAAAGAACAGGCGTTCGAGTGCTTGGAAAGTATGCAAACATTCTCCAAGGAAACTAGAAATGGCTTTGAGGGTGTTTTAGACTGGTTAAAGAATTGGGCGGTTACAAGAAACTTTGGTTTAGGTACTAGATTACCATGGGACGAGAGATACCTTGTGGAGTCTCTTTCGGATTCTACCGTCTACATGGCCTACTACACTATTGCTCACTTTTTACACTCTGACTATTATGGTAATGAGAAGGGTTTGTTCGACATTAAAGCTGAGCAAATGACTGATGAGGTTTTTGACTACATCTTCTCTCGTCGCGATAACATTACCACCGATATCCCCAAGGAGCAGTTGAATGCTCTCCGCAGAGAGTTTGAGTACTTTTACCCACTCGATGTCAATATTTCTGGAAAGGATTTGATCCCTAACCACTTGACCTTTTTCATCTACACTCATGTTGCTCTTTTCCCGAAGCAATTTTGGCCCAAGGGCATCAGAGCCAACGGTCATTTAATGTTGAACAATGCTAAGATGGCCAAGTCCACCGGAAACTTTATGACTTTGAAGCAATGTGTCGAGAAGTTTGGTGCTGATGCTTCTAGAATTGCTTTGGCTGATGCTGGTGACTCTGTGGAGGACGCTAACTTTGAAGAGTCCAACGCGAATGCCGCAATTTTGCGTTTAACAACCTTAAAGGAATGGTGTGAGGATGTCGTTAAAAACATTGACCTGTTGAGAACTGGTCCCGCCGACTCCTTCTTTGACAAGGCCTTTGAGAATGAGATGAACAGCTTGATTCAGGAGACTTATGACATGTACGTGGCTACTCTGTACAAAGCCGCTTTGAAGACCGGTTTGTTTGACTACCAAACTGCTAGAGACTACTACAGAGACTCTGTGTCTGCCAATATTGGTATGCACAAGGACTTGGTGCTCAGATACATTGAAACCCAGGTGTTGATGTTGGCTCCCATTGCTCCTCACTTTGCCGAGTATATTTTCCGCGAGGTCTTGGGCAAGACAGGATCAGTTCAGTCCACTCCCTTCCCCAAGCCAACAAAGCCTACATGCAAGGCAACTTCTGACGCCCTTGAGTATGTCAGATCCTTAGCGAGATCGATTCGCGAGGCCGAGGCCAATGTCTTGAAAAAGAAAAAGGGTGGAAAGCCTTCTGATGTGGATGTTACCAAGCCTGCCAAGTTGACCATGTACGTGTCGAACTCTTTCCCTGCGTGGCAAGAGTCCTATATCGACTTGGTGAAGGATCTCTTTGATGCTCAGAGCTTGAACGACAGCAACTTGATCAAACAGAAAGTTGGCAAAGATATGAAACGGGCAATGCCATTCATTTCGCTCTTGAAACAAAGATTGAACACCGAGCTGCCTGAGATCGTCTTTGACAGAAAGTTGACATTCAATGAGACCGAGACTATCAGGTCCGTTACCGCTAACATCGAGAAGGCTACATACTCGATCAATGTGGTGGAGGTTGAGATTATCGCGTTCGAAAATGGTTCCCAAAAGGGCGAAAATGTCTTGACTGGAGAACCGGTTGAAATTACCGTCACCGGCAAAATTGTTGACTCCGCTATTCCAGGAGAGCCGGGTATTATGATCAACAACATCTAGTCCTGTTTGTATGTTTAGCTGCCTCGCAGGCTGTAATTTGCTGCTGTAGCATATAGTAGAAGACACGTGATTCTGATTTTGTCTGGCGGCTATTGAACCAGTCTGGTTTTTCCTGGCAAATTAGCACCAGAGAACCAGGAGCTCGCGTGTTTTAGAGTCTCTGCTGAGAGTGAAACGGTCATTTAGGCTCTGTGAGATCTGATCCCACATTCTGTATTCTACAAGCTTACTTGTGCTTGTTTGATTCACTACCTCTTCCGCGGTATTATTACCGATTTGATTGTTGTCGCTTGCTGTGGTCTTGATGAGTCCCCCTAACACTCAACCGCTCTTGTTTCCGCTACAGGATGAAACAGCGAAGTATGAATACAAGCTTACTAACCCAGGTGGTAAGCTTGGTGGTGGGTGGCTGTACAAGAACTACACTAGCCCTCTGAAACAACACCAGGCGGATCAGGAGCATGCCGAGCAGGTTTTGGAAGACAAGACAAAGCAGAACCAAACGCAGCTGCACGTCATGCACCAGAAGTTCCAACAGCAACATCAACACGTCATCAAGCTGTATCTTCAGCAGCAGCAGCGGTCGCGTGAACACATCGATAATCGCGCGCAAGACACGTTGGCGCAGTCATGTTCGACTTGCATGAACGAAAACAACCGCAAAAGATTCCGTACAGGTGCAGAATCAGACTCGAGAACTCTTGATGAGACATTTGAGTCTGAATCTATGGACTCCTGTGAGGATATGATTATTTCTGATTCTGAGGGTACAAACAGCCAGGTTTCTGGAGCCGCGTCAGTCGCAGTTTCGCATGCACCAACGCACACATCTAATAACTATTCCAGTAACGCATATGGTCTATACCAGGTTCGCACGCATGTTCATTCGAAAGGGGTGACACTGGGATCGTCCTTAGGACCTGCCATACCCCCCAACCCAATCGTGACTAATTTGTCATCTTCCCATGAAAACTGCCTGGTTCACCCGCCCAAAAGGCGCTTGACCGCTGCAGTGGTAATTAATGATGCGGCACTGGTCTCTAACATTATTACTCCAGAGGCTACTGGCGTTGTGCAACAACAGATACACGCCTCGCAGGTTACGCAGCAGCCAATTGCTCGCCTGCTTCATAACCCCACTGCAATTAACTCCCCAACGCATACCCCAATATCCGACTATGAAGAAGATGGCGAGGGTTTATTGAACCAACTTCCCCTTCCTTCTCCTAGCGCACTGCCAGTTCAAGATGCATCAGAGAAAAGCTCGACCTTTGGGGTCGTCGGCAACTCTCAATTTTGGCTTCATACTCCACCAACCACACAGAAGGAATTGCTTGATATGATTGTTCAATTTTCCCATCAACTTCACCCCATGAATCAGAACAATTTGATCTTTAGATTATTACAAAATGCAAACCGCTCGTCTTTGAGTACCTTCAATGGTTTGATTCATAACTCATTGAAACGCGACTTATTGAGTGATTTGCCTTTGGAAATTACTTACAAGATTTTGTCTCACTTGGATTATAAAACCTTATTGTCTCTTTCCCTTGTTTGCAAAAATTGGAACTCAATAGTGAACAATACTTCCATATGGGTGAGTTTGTTAAAACGTGATAAATTGATCACCGATGATGAAACAATCTTGAAAGAGTTAGCTAATCCGCAAACTTTAATGCATGAATGGTGTGAGAATGACTGTGAAGTGAACATAGCGCAGGTTCTCTATAAGAAGAGACGTACTGTTTTCAAGAGATGGATAGATCCAACTTATCAACCCAAGAGAATTAGTGTGACTGGTCTCGCTAGTAAAGTTGTAACCTGTTTGCAGCATGATGATGAAAAGATCATCACTGGAGTTGATGATAAGCCTCCTATTTCCATATACAGTACTACAACTGGAAGGTTATTGAGAGTCTTGGAAGGACATGATGGAGGTGTTTGGGCTATGAAATACACCGGTAACACACTTGTGACTGGCTCCACGGATCGCACTGCTCGAGTTTGGAACATCAAGACAGGCCGGTGCACTCACATTTTTAGGGGACACACATCCACCATTAGATGTTTGGACATCATCAACCCTGCTGTTATTGGGAAAGACGTTAATGGGAATGACATTGTATTCCCGAGATACCCACTTTTGGTTACTGGGTCCAGAGACCACAATTTGCATGTTTGGAAGTTACCGTTGTGTAATGAAGATGACGATGCTGATATTGATGAGAAACCGTTTGACACGAACGGCGAAGTAGAAAACCCTTATTTGATATCTGTTTTAACGGGGCACACTCAGTCGGTAAGATCGATATCTGCGTATGGAAACATCATCATATCTGGTTCCTATGATGCTTCTGTTCGTGTCTGGGATTTGTTGGATAATGGTAACTGCAAGTATATGTTGACAGGTCATCTTGATAAGGTTTATTCCACAGCAATGGACTTTGAGTCTAAGATTTGTTACTCGGGGTCTATGGACTCGACTATTAACGTTTGGAACTTCGAAACCGGAAAATTGTTGAACTCATTGGAGGGGCACACATCCCTTGTGGGGTTATTGGATTTGGTAGATGGTGTTCTTGTTTCTGCAGCTGCTGATTTTTCTTTGCGAATTTGGGACCCCAAGACTGGACAAAGCTACAGTAAGTTGGAAGGACACGCTAGTCCCATAACCTGCTTTGAGCATGACGGGCTCAGAGTCGTGAGTGGAAGTGAGAGAATGTTGAAACTATGGGATACGAAAGAGGGTAGATATACCAGGGACTTATTGACCGATGTCACAGGTGGGATATCTCAAGTCCGTATCGACTATAAGCGTTGTGTTGCCGCTGTGCAAAGATTCACTAGTGAGGAGGAATGCGACACCTTTATTGAAATTTTAGACTTTAGCGAGCCACCTAAAAAGGTTTTTCGGTCTCGATAGTTGACTATTAGTTTTATCTACACGGCATCAATTAAAATGCCAATCAAGTATTAATGAAATTATTTGCTCTTGGAAACCTAGTGTAGATTTTTTAACAATTGCTAAATTTTTGGTACATTTGTATTTAATGTTAATGATTTTGTAACAAAACTTGATTCTAAAAGTACAATTTTCGCATTTTGTTTAGGCGTTCCAATCCATCTTCAATGTCAAAGTTCTCACTGTGTTTGAATGTCTTTGGTGGATTCAAATTTAATTCCTCTATTGATGGGCTGACTTCGCTATCAATTTTCAATTTGGCAAATAACTGGGGAAGCATGGCTTTCAAGTAGCATGCAAGAGTTGTTTTTTCTCCAGTTGCCGATACCATGTCATGTACATTACTGCACCACAGCTTATGCTCCTTTTGTGGATCAAACAAGATTTCCTCTTCGTCCCGTGCGAATAAAGTGCTATTGGCGTCTACACCTTGGGGTAGGCTTGACTGATCTAAGGATGGTTTGATTGGCAGCGTACGAGAAGTATTAATAACAATCCTCAGATTACAATTGCAGCAGGCTAGAACAAAAAACATTTGGGTATCAAACCGCTGCACTTTCAAAGACCAGCCTAATGCTGCAAGGTTGTATACCCAGAATGGCCTGTTGTCTTGAAGTAAGTTTTCTTTGTTGTCTCCGAAGTAGCGTCTGAGAATCCAGTCCTGGGATGTGGAGACAAACTCACTATCCACCGCTTGCCTTAAGAACGAGGGGATTAAGCTTTTTCCTATGCTTTTCAAGTCCTGTGCGTTTTCACACAAACTTTTCAAGCCAGACAAATAGTCACCAACTATTTGTTGGTGAGTAGAATTAACATGCAAGCGCGGATAATAGACACCGTCCAATTTGGTCTCAAACTCTCTCCAGGAGCAATTTTCAGTGTGACCCTCACTCTCTACTTTTTTCATGTACTCTTGTACTAGCAATGCGTATAAATTGTCGTCGCATCCATCTTCCAAAGGCGAATCATTATTAGTGTCAGTAAATCTCAATATCAACTGCAGTCTGCATAAAGTACATATTATGTGGTTTGGATGCCCCGTTCCTATAGAGCCTGACACGCATTTCCACCCATTTCGTGCACACTTGAGCTCGTTCAAAGGGCTGTCCCGATTCACTGTCCAATTTAGAGCATTGAAAGAAAGAATTCTAGCCACCAAGTCTGTGTAAGAAAGAGGATCAAACAGAGAATTTGTTACACTTGCATGACCACCTGAATCTCCAAGATTTATCTTTTTTGATTTATGGTAGGTGAAGTTGTTGAGTGCCTTTATCTTTTGAAAGTGTCGGATATCGGGGGTGCTAGGTCCGCTTCCATTCCGCAGTGTACCTTGGCTAGAATATCGAAGGTACTGTGGAGACAGGAGTATCTCGGCACAGTTCTCTAAAACGAGCGAGGTGTCAGGCACCACCTCATTGGCACTCATCCCACTGTCTTGTTTTACCTAGTGCCCGCTAGTTTAATATATATGGTCACGTGATATTTGTAGTCCCATAAGAATATGTAAGAATGGGAATAAAATAGTGCAATAAAAGTGACCTTTAGATCCTCTGTTCCTCTCTGTAGTCTCTAAGGGGCGTTCAAGCTCCCTTATGTCAAATTCCGCGCTGTTATTGAAGATTTTCAAATATCCGAGCTGTGTCACGTGCTTTGACTTGAAAAAGACTAAACGATGAAGCAGTGTTAACGATTGAAGACACCACCAGCCATGTCTAAAAGGCCGACGTTGGAGGAGGTTGATGACGATATCGACAACATGGATATGGATATTGCGGAGTTTGATCCTACCTTGAATACTCCACTTGCGCCTTTAAGACCCAAGCCATCAGTCGTTCGATCGCAGGATGTCGACACACCAGCGTTTCCTGGTATGGGCTCAAACGGCATGCCTGACCTTTCAGCCCTTACAGGCCTTAAAAACAATAATCCTACGGGAGCATCAAAGAACATTGTGAACCCCGATAGTTTCTCTGCGGAAGAACTCCGTCAAATCAAGAGCTTCCAGATTATATACCCCTGCTACTTTGATGCGGGCCGGACGCACAAGCAAGGTCGCCGTGTGAGTCTGAAGCTTGCGGTGCACAACCCGCTTGCTAAAACCATAAGCGATGCGTGTCGCTCTTTTGGCTTGTTGGGAATGCTTGAGTTGGACAAGTTGCATCCCCAAGACTTTGGTAACCCTGGGCGAGTGCGGGTCATGCTCAAAAACGAAGGAGCCAAAGTAAGTACTATCACCAACAAACGCCTTCTCATGAATAAGATTGCAGCCTACTTGCAGGACCACCCCACAACCTTGGAACTGATAGGTCCGAAGAGTGGAATCGCATTGCCGGCTGAGTTTGAACACGGGTTTGAGCCTAGTGAGATCCCGCTTGTAAAGGGATTTGCCATGAACAGTATAGTACCGGTACACTCAAACTTCACGCTCAAGCACCCCATGACAAAGCTGATTTACGACCCCGAGCCTGAGCCTTCGAAGCCGATAGCTCCCAAACAGCCCAAGAAGAAGATTAAGAAAATCCGGGGGTAGACTGATACATGAAGTGGAATCATTACTGCGGGATGAGAAATGGACTCGAATAGACTCGAATAGACCCGCAAAATTGTGGTTCCTGGAATGATCCTACGCAAGGGAAGTGTTCGTTTATGGTTTCATATCTAACTTGTATGTAGCTGTAATTTAGGCCAGAGGCGTGTACTTTTTCCTGTACTCTTCCATCAGAGCCAACTGTTCTGCACTCAACTTAGCACCCAAGTGTTTAGTGATGTCAGGCAAGGAGACAATCGAAATTACAGGGACACCGTAACGCTCAGACACGGCCTGCGTCGCCGACAAGTTAGACTCGGCTGTCGTCTCCTGGCGGTCCAATGCAATGATGCAGCCTGCGACGGTACCATTCTCGCCAGCGATGATGCTGAACGCCTCATTGATTGCCGTACCGGCTGTAATCACATCGTCGATAATCAAGATGCGCTTGCCGGCCATGCTAGCGCCAACCATCGAGCCGCCCTCGCCGTGGTCTTTCTTCTCCTTGCGGTTGAAGGCATACCCCACATTACCATAACGCTCGGGGTCTATCTCAGCCAACTTCACTACTGTGATGGCAGCTAATGGAATACCCTTATAGGCAGGTCCAAATAAAACGTCAAACTCAATATTCGACGTTATTATGGCTTTCGCATACGAGCTGGCCAATGTCAGAAGAAGTTTGCCAGTACCAAACTGGCCAAGGTTGAAAAAGTACGGCGACTGGCGTCCAGACTTTAATGTAAAGGACCCAAACTTAAGAGCTTGCGATTCGAGGGCATTATCAAGAAAGTCTGTCTGGTACAGTTGCATTGTGACTACGAAGAGAGAAGAAAGAAGAGAAGAAGAAGAGAAGAGAGAAGAGAAGAAGAAAGAAAGAGAGAGATGAGGCACCTCCATCCAAAATTCGATGATATCCGAAAATTTTCAGGATACAAGGTCGTGTGATACCAATTATTTAAATAGAGCCGGTTCGAACCTGCAGGGAGCTGATATGCATCAACACTCGTAAGAAGCTGCTTCCGTGAAGTAAGGAGGTTGTTCCTTAGCCCATCGCACTAGTCAATGTGGCGTCGAAAGTCAACTAGATGCTCTCCCTAATCTACGCCTCTTGTCAAATCAAGGCGATTTAAGGGTTGTTCTTGCTTTTCACAACTGGGGCGGACGCGCCGCTGAACACACACGGACTTGTCAGGTTATGGTGACCAAAACAATAAACTCGTATGAGGTGCATTCTTGCTCCCGGGCTACTAGGTGTCCCGCTGCGCCCCGTTGGCTACTGGGGGGGAGGGCGTTGACTCTAACGTGGATTTTGGCGCGTGCGCGACTGAAAAAATCTCACCAGAACGAGGCGTGCAGCACTGCTACTTTGGCTTGCGGGATTTCTCCTCGCAAGACTGACACCTCTCTGTGCCAATAGAATAAATCCCGCTAGGTTCGATTGGATCTAGTTGTTGTAGAACAAGCGGCAGCATAATCAGTATGTTGGTTAGACGCGCCATCAAAAGAAACCAAGTGGGTTACCGCCATAGCTAATCAAAATTTAATCGGCGCGGTCAGAGCTGACTTCGCGGTATGTGCGCCGCACGGCCAGCTAGCCAGGGTATTTGAGCTGTATGTTCCCGCCGAATATGCCTTCTTGTAGACACTTCGTATCGAATGTATCAAACTGAGTCGGGTGCTTCCGTTTCCAAGTATGAGAACGATCTGGATGCGTTGTCAGTGCAGCTGACTGTTGAAGCGAGACAGATTCCTGTTGACGGAAAGGTCCGCTTCAATCAGTTGTCTACCATCCGCCTGGAGCATCATGAGCGTCTCCTGCGTCGTTCCTCTTTGGTCAGCGCTGTTTCTCGTGCCACGGGGGTAGAACCGCGTGTTGTGTTACCTACGGCTTTCCGTACAGTCCTGCACCAAATCCTGCTTGACTTACCCGAGGCCAAGCAGTCTCCCTTTGCACTGGTGTCCTTCCACACTCGCACTGCGGACGAAATCTTGCTGGAATTTGAAACAACTCTCCAGCACGGATTGAACTCCCAGCAGTATGCTTTGGCTGCCAAAAAGCACGGTATCAACGAACAGTCAAAGCCTCCTGCTCACTTGTTGCGCAAGATCTTCATGTACTTCTTTGGTGGATTTGGTTCCTTGCTTCTTGTGGCGGGTATTCTTTGTATTGTATCATGGAAGCCATTGGGTAACCCCAACCCAGCCGTGGCTAATTTGGTACTTGGTATCATCTTGCTCGTCATCTTTGTCGCGCAAGCTGCGTTCAACTTCTACCAGGACTTCTCCAGTGCCCGTGTCATGAACTCAATTCACTCAATGATTCCCCTGGAATCCCAGGTAATTAGAGATGGGTCAAGTATGGTTGTGGAGTCCAAATCTTTGGTTCCAGGTGATATTGTCCACTTTGTGTCTGGAGCAAAGATTCCTGCTGATATCCGTGTGGTGGAGCATTCCTCGGAGCTTGCGTTTGACCGGTCAATCTTAACTGGTGAGTCTCGTGCCATCGCGGCCCTGGCGAACCCAGACCCCCCTCGTACAAACTATCTCGAGAGTACTTCAATCGCTATGCAAGGTACCTTCTGTATCAACGGTTCCGGAACCGGTGTGGTTGTCGCTACTGGTGACAACACCATCTTTGGTTCAATCGCAAAGATGACGTCCCAGCCCAAGACTGGGTTGACACCGTTACAACGTGAACTTTTGTACTTTGTCGGCTTGGTTTCCTCTGTTATTTTGGTCCTTTCCGTTGTCTTCATTATCTTGTGGGCGACTTGGTTGCGTGTCAAGTATCCCCAATGGATCAATGTTCCTTCATTGATCATTTCCATCGTGTCTATTGTTGTGTCTTTCATCCCTGAAGGATTACCTATTGCCTTGACCACCTGCTTAACAATCACCGCTGCAAAGATGAGACAAAGCAATATTTTGTGCAAGTCGTTGATGGTAGTTGAAACTTTGGGTACGGTGAGTGTCTTGTGTTTTGACAAAACGGGTACCTTGACCAAGAACGACATGCGTGTTACCAACTTATTTAGCCACATGTCTGAGAATGACGTTGAGGAGGTGTCTACCGACCACCCAGCTGAGAACCAAGCATTGACGGTTGGTAGCATGTGTAACGAGGCTGCCATGGCTGGGGAAAAGGCTATCAACGGTAACGCAACAGACAGGGCCGTTTTGCAATTCGCCAGTGAGAGTAGTAAGTCGGTAGGAATTGATGAAGCTTTCTTTCAAAAGTGGAATAAGCGTTTGGAGATTCCCTTCAATTCAAAAGACAAGTTCATGATGGCACTTTTGGAGAGCAACAATAAAAAGGTTTGGGAGGGTATCTCTTTGGATACCTCTCAAGGTAACCCAGAAACTGACTACTTTTTGGCCATCAAGGGTGCTCCTGATATCTTACTCAGGCGGTGTGCATATGTAATTCTGCAATCAAACACTGTGGAACCAATGACAGAGAAGGACAGGGCCGCAATCACTGAGACACAGAAAAGTTGGTCTCAGGCTGGAAAGCGTGTTATTATGGTTGCTTCTAAAGTGATTCCCAAGGACTCTGTCATTCTTGATGATAAGATGGAAGCTGTCAAGTCTCTTAAGAGTGGAGCCTCTGGAAACTTGATCTTCACCGGCTTAATGGGTATTGAGGATCCACCACGCAAGAACATTGACGTTGTTATTGATCAATTACGCGGTGCTGGTATTAAGACTGTAATGATCACGGGTGACTTTGAGTTGACTGGTGTGGCAATTGCCAAGCAGTGTGGAATTGTAACTGCACGCAAAATTGATAACGTAGCAGACTTGGACCACTTTGAGGAAAAGGAAGTTTCAATTGATGACGAACAATTAAGAGCAATCAGTATTACAGGACCTGACTTGAACAGCATGGACGAGTTGCACTGGGAAAAGTTGGTTACTTACGATGAGCTTGTCTTTACTAGAACCACGCCCGAACAAAAGTTATTGATTGTTAAGCAGTTCCAGAAGCACAAGCACATTGTGGGTATGACTGGTGACGGTATTAACGATGCTCCCTCTTTGAAGCAGTCTGATATTGGAATTTCCATTCTGGAAGCATCAGATATTGCAAAGGAGGCTTCGGATTTGATTTTGATGAACACTAATGACGATGACAGACTCTTCTTCTCCATTATCGAAGCCTTGATATACGGTAGATTGGTTTTTGAGAATCTCAAAAAGACAATCGCTTATTTGTTGCCCGGTGGTACCTATGCTGAACTTTGGGCAGTGTTGTTGAATATCGTATGTGGTATGCCACAAATGTTGTCGTCTTTTCACATGATCTTTATATCATGTGTCACCGACTGTCTTGGTGCAATGGTTATGGCTTATGAACCCAGTGAGAAGAACTTGTTGACCAAAAAGCCTAGGAGTATCACAAAGGAACACTTGATTGACTTCAAATTGATCCTCCACTCATACTTCACCCTCGGTACCTACTATACCTTCGCTTCCATGTTGTTGGCTTTCATTAATATGCAACGTCACGGAGTTCCATTTAGCAAGTTGACCTTGTCATATGGTTCTTACCTTGATATTCCCCACGTCACCGACTTTATCAACATGTCTTCGTCAATCTATTTTAACAACTTGGTTATCATGCAGTTGTTCAACTTGATGTCCTTGCGTACTCGATTCTTGAGTGTGTTCCAGCACTCTCCCTTGTTGAACAAGCGCATCTTCTTGGTTATGCCTATTGTTTTTGGTGTTACCTTCATCATCAACTATATTCCGGCTCTCCAGTCAGCGCTTGGCACCGGATCTCCTCCAGTGGAATATTACTTCATCTCCCTTGGATTTGGTTCGATCGTGCTCGCATACGACGAATTGCGCAAGTGGTATGCTAGAACTCACCCAAACAGCTGGGTTTCCCGCTGGAGTTGGTAGATTTTGCGAGACAGAATTCAGTTGTATATAGTCGGAGCTTGCTTCATAATCCACGCTTCTTTAATCGCGCAATTTTGCAAACATGTAACTACAGTAGCATGCTCCTTTCGCAAGTTGAGTAATCTTGTTTACGCGGCTTTTTTCGAAAGCCGCTATAGATCTGCCCCTCGTGAGGTATTATCCATGAAAGAGCCAAGCCTTCCTTCTTGGAAAGTAATATTTTGGAAGTCACTCTCCATAGCCACCCACCCTAACCAGGCTTATTGGCCTCTGGTTAGCCCTTCTTAAAATCTCCTTAGTCACCCTTGGGCATCCCTCTACATCATCCTTTCACTCGTAAATTGATTAATATCGCTGTTGGCTGCGATTTAAAACATCCGCGAGATCCTTCTCTAAGTGGAATAGGAGCACCAAGAAATACAGACTCCTGAATACACCAGCACGCGTATCCATCTTCAGATGCCATACTGGTAGCCTCATTCTGTAGAGCATGACCCTGGTCCTCCACACTTTGCAACTGCATGGATTGTCTAGGAAAATTGCAGCCAGCATTCACTGAATTCAAAATTGCCGACCTCAGTTACGTCAAGGCCGCCGCACTGGCTCACACCCAGTAAATATCGCAAATATCGCAACGTAGTCTAGAGCTGCACCCAATGGCTTTCGTGTGCTATTTTACTGTGTCCTGTCAAGATCCTAAATTAATGCACCTATCGTGGGCGGCTATTATTGTTCAATAAGGTCAACCCGAGCTGTGCAGCTTTTTTGCAGCCGCCTGGGGCCTGGGTCAAACTCCCAACTTTCTGGTCAGCGCACGATATGGTCACGTGAAAAATCAAATCGCTCAAGTGTCTGAAAATCGCTCAAGAATCTGAAAATGGCGCAAGGCGCTGTCCCAAATTGGGGCGGCTCGCCTTGCAAGGAGCGCGCAGCACGGGTGTAGCAATTTCTGTTGTTTCATGTGGCTTCGTGCTCTTCCCCACCCCTAGAAGGCTGAGTTTGTAGGACTGACTCCCTATAATCCGGTTCCTGCATTGTATAGATGCCCCTTTTGCAATAGCTTGGCCGCGCCTCTATGCCTATAGTTTAGACGTGGCAGTTTATAGCGGGGGTTATTCGACAAGAGCGTGCCGTTTGACATAGCAAGTGCCGTTTGACATAGCAAGCGCCGTTCTGTATACGTGCCCCGGCGGCCTCTATTGGCAAATTTTTGCCGTGCAAATTATTGCCATTGGGGGATAAAGAATAGCGGTGTTGGTGCCAAATAAATCACGCACCCAAAGTAGCTTGACCTATCGAAGACCGTACCACGCGTAGGCGAGTGTTAAATTCCGATGAGTGGTTTCTTCTGTGTGCTGGCTCTATGGGAATGAGTATAAGTACCGCAAACTGTCGCTAGTGTAGTACGTAGCTTTCATCATCTCAGTTATGGCAATGAGCGACAAAAGCGATACAATCTATTACACCAAGGACAACTCATCCATCACACTGGAAGGAGATCGTGGTTTGGAGGGGAGGATACATTTCCATAAGGCAGATGCAGAACCTGTTGATAGGCGAGGTCGCCTGTCCAGGCGCTCATCATTCCACAGCGTAGTTTCCCGCAGTGGCAGCATTGCGCCGGAGACTGCGCTCCCTATTGCGTTTAGGACTGTGCTGCACTCAATTCTGGTGCACGCTCCCGAGAACAGTGTGGAAACGGCTTTCTCAAAGGCAAACTTCCACACCCGCACAGCTGACGATGTTCTTTCCGAATTTAACACCTCCATACGGCAGGGTTTGACCTCATCTCAGCACGTAGCTGTATCTAAGCAGTTTGGTGAAAATGTGCAATCCAAGCCGCCATCCCAGTTGTTGAAGAAAATATTTATGTACTGCTTCGGTGGTTTCGGAGCTTTACTTCTTGCGGGTGGAATTCTCTGTATCATATCATGGAAGCCATTAGGTAACCCTGCCCCAGCCGTGGCTAATTTGATCCTTGGTATCATCTTGCTCGTCATCTTTGTCGCGCAAGCTGCGTTCAACTTCTACCAGGACTTCTCCAGTGCCCGTGTCATGAACTCAATTCACTCAATGATTCCCCTGGAATCCCAGGTAATTAGAGATGGGTCAAGTATGGTTGTGGAGTCCAAATCTTTGGTTCCAGGTGATATTGTCCACTTTGTGTCTGGAGCAAAGATTCCTGCTGATATCCGTGTGGTGGAGCATTCCTCGGAGCTTGCGTTTGACCGGTCAATCTTAACTGGTGAGTCTCGTGCCATCGCGGCCCTGGCGAACCCAGACCCCCCTCGTACAAACTATCTCGAGAGTACTTCAATCGCTATGCAAGGTACCTTCTGTATCAACGGCTCCGGAACTGGTGTGGTTGTCGCTACTGGTGACAACACCATCTTTGGTTCAATCGCAAAGATGACTTCGCAGCCAAAGAAAGGCTTGACCCCAATGCAGCGTGAAATCTTGAACTTTGTCTTGCTTACAACGTCTATTATTGTTGTACTTGTGATTTTGGTTATCGCATTGTGGGCTGGGTGGTTAAGAAAATCTTACCCTGACTGGATAAGCACTTCCGCATTGATTGTTGATATCGTCTCTGTCGCTGTGGCTTTCATTCCTGAAGGTTTGCCAATTGCATTGACCACCTGTTTAACAATTACGGCTTCTAAAATGAAGTCTAACAACATTTTATGCAAATCCTTGCTGGTCGTGGAAACCTTGGGTTCGATTAGTGTGATGTGTTTCGACAAGACTGGTACATTGACAAAGAATGACATGCGTGTAACCAACATACTAGCAGGCATGAAAGAAGAGACAGTTGAGGGTATTGACATGAGTATACCTGCTAACAAACTTGCCTTGACAATCTGCAGCATGTGCAACGAAGCAGGAATGGCTGACAAGAAGGCTATTAATGGAAATGCCACCGATAGGGCTGTATTAAAATTTGCTAGCGACTGCAGTGGCTCTGTTGGTATCGAAGGAGCTTTAACCAGCAAGTGGACTAAAACTTTTGAAATTCCATTTAACTCAAAGGACAAATATATGATTTCGCTTTTGGAAAGCGCGGATGTGCGTATTTGGAACGAGACGGGTTTCAATTTTACTCAGCAGAATGCCGATAGCGAGTACTTGATGACAGTCAAAGGCGCACCTGACATTTTATTAGAGCGCTGTGGTTTTGTGATTCTGAGTGATAACACTTTGCGTCCAATGACAAATGAGGACAAGGTAGAAATCAAGAGGGCTCAACAATCCTGGTCAGGAAATGGAAAGCGAGTTATTATGGTTGCATCAAAATTAGTTTCCAAGTCAAAAATTGGATACGGAGAAATTGTGGAGTCCAAAGGAAATGTCGGAATAGCAGAAAAGTTGCAAATCGCCAAGTATCTCAAGAGTACTGCCACGAGCGACTTGATATTTTCAGGCTTGATCGGTATTGAAGATCCTCCCAGAAAGGACATCGATGTTGTTATTCAAAAGTTGAGAGGTGCTGGTATCAGAATAGTAATGATTACCGGTGACTATGAGTTGACAGGGGTTTCAATTGCCAAGCAGTGTGGAATTGTCACCACACAGAGATTAGATTCAGTAGCAGACTTGAACGGTTATGCCAGTGACTCGTCTATTGAAGAAACAAATGACAAAGAATACGATGTCAAGGCAATCAGTGTTACCGGGCCCGAGTTGAATATGTTGGACGAATCACAGTGGGAAAATTTAGTCAAGTACCACGAGTTGGTCTTTACTCGTACCACTCCCGACCAGAAATTGTTGATCATCAGACAGTTCCAAAAGTACAAGCAGGTAATCGGTATGACTGGAGACGGTATCAACGACGCTCCATCTTTGAAACAGGCTGATGTTGGAATCTCTATTTTAGAAGCGTCTGATATTGCCAAGGAGGCCGCAGACTTGATCTTGATGAACGGCAACGACGACGATCGTCTCTTCTTCTCCATCGTTGATGCAGTGGAATATGGCCGTTTGGTCTTTGAAAACCTCAAAAAGACCATATGTTACTTGTTGCCCGCCGGAACCTATGCTGAACTTTGGCCCGTATTATTGAATATCATCTTTGGAATGCCACAGATGCTTTCATCCTTCAACATGATTATAATTTGCTGCATTACCGACTGTGTGGGCGCGATTGTTTTGGCATACGAGCCAAGTGAAAGCAGCTTATTGGCCAAGAAGCCGAGGAGCATCACCAAGGAGCGCTTGGTCGACTTTAAATTGTTGTTCCACGCCTACTTTTGTATTGGAACATTTTACGCCTTCACCTCCATGTTCTTGGCCTTCCTCAATATGCAGCGCCATGGTATCCTGTTCAGCAAGCTCACCTTGTCATACGGATCGTACTTGGACTTGGACCGCGTGAATGACTGGATCAGCATGTCCTCCTCAATCTACTTTATCAACTTGGTCATCATGCAGTTGTTCAACTTGATGGCCGTTCGTGTCCGCAACTTGAGCATGTTCCAGCATCCCCCCTGGTTGAACAAGCGCTTAATTATCGTCCCTCCTATCGCTCTCGGTGTCACCTTCATTTTGAACTATATTCCCGCTATCCAAAATGCACTTGGCTCGGGAATGCCGCCAGTTGAATACTACTTCATCTCCCTAGGATTTGGCTTGGTGGTGCTCACGTACGATGAGTTGAGAAAATTGTGTGGTAGAACTTACCCCAAGGGTTTGGTCGCGAAGTGGAGCTGGTAAGTAGTCCGCATTCTTGTTTGTAGTAATAGAAATTGTTCCTGTAACTGGAGTTCCAGATACATTGTTGAACTAGTTTGTACTAGCAGAAAAATATGCCCCCTTGTACTAACAGAATAGACTCGTAAAGATGGCATTGTGACGCGTCCAGCTCCGTTTCCTCGACATCTTGCTCTTATCCTTATTCCTGTCCTATCTTCTTGCTCTTGTTCTTTACCTTACCGGCCTGGTTCTCGCCCTCGCATTGCCCTTCCCATCTCTTCGCCATCGACCCTCCGAGCCGTCCGGTCAAAACGTGACTGACGCGCCTATTGTTGAGGTGCGGGTGTTTTCCCTGCCAAAAACCTTGCGGGGTCAAATTTGTTTGGGCACCGCCACACTTGCCGAGTAGCATCGTACTAGAGGTCTTATTCGAAGCACGATGTCTATCAGAACGATTGAAACGAAACCTTTCCTCGACCAGAAACCTGGTACGTCTGGCTTGCGTAAGAAAGTGACCGTTTTCCAGCAGCCGCACTACACTGAGAACTTTGTTCAGTCCATCTTGAACGCTATTCCTGAGGGTGCTGAGGGTTCGACGTTAGTTATAGGCGGTGATGGTCGCTACTACAACGATGTTGTCATTCAGTTGATCATTGAAATTAGTGCGGCCAACGGAGTGAAGAAGTTGATTATAGGCCAAGATGGGATCCTTTCTACACCTGCCACATCCCATGTTATTCGTATTCGCGAAGCGACGGGTGGTATCATCTTGACTGCGTCGCACAACCCTGGTGGCCCAACCAATGATTTGGGTATCAAGTACAACTTGAGTAACGGTGGTCCCGCGCCCGAATCGGTAACCAACAAGATGTTTGATGTCTCTACCAAGTTGACTCAGTACAAGTTACTCGATGTTGGGAAGGTGGACATCGGTACTATCGGTACTGTTACTGCCGGTCCCTTAGAAGTAGAGATTATTGACCAGACGGCTGACTACGTTCAGATGTTGAAGGATATTTTCGACTTCCCCTTGATCAAGCTGTTTATCGAAAAGTCATCATCGCAGGACTTCAGGGTATTGTTTGATGCCCTCAATGGTGTTACTGGCCCCTATGGTGAAGAGATTTTCGTTCGTGAATTGGGTTTGCCCAGCGAATCGATCCAAAACTGCAAACCATTGCCTGACTTTGGCGGATTGCACCCCGATCCTAACTTGACATATGCTCACACTTTAGTACTGCGCGTCGACAAGGAAAATATTGCCTTTGGCGCTGCTTCAGATGGTGACGGTGACAGAAATATGATTTATGGTGCTGGTACTTTTGTGTCTCCAGGAGACTCCGTTGCAATCATTGCAGAGTACGCCGACTCTATCCCCTATTTCCAGAAGCAAGGTGTGTACGGCTTAGCCAGATCCATGCCCACATCCGGAGCGATCGATTTGGTTGCCAAATCCAAGGGTCTCGATGTTTACGAGGTACCTACTGGGTGGAAATTCTTTTGCTCCTTGTTTGACGCTAAGCGCTTGAGTATTTGTGGGGAAGAGTCCTTTGGAACCGGTTCGAACCACATTAGAGAAAAAGACGGCTTGTGGGCTATTGTTGCCTGGTTGAATGTATTGGCAGACTATAGTCAAAAGAACCCAGGCTCAGAAACTTCCATCAAGGTGGTTCAAGATGCGTTCTGGGTCAAATACGGAAGGACATTCTTCACCAGATACGACTATGAAAACGTATCTTCCAGTGGTGCAAATGAGATCATCAAATTATTAGCCTCGATTGTGGACAGCAAGAAGGCTGGCTCTGAGTTGGCGCCAGGTTTTGTTATTGAGACCGCTGATAACTTCTCCTACACTGACTTGGATGGAAGCGTCTCTGCAAATCAGGGATTGTTCATCAAGTTCACGAATGGTTTACGATTTATTGTTCGCTTGTCGGGAACTGGCTCCTCCGGTGCTACTGTAAGATTATACTTGGAGAAGCATTCTAGTGATGAACTGACTTACCTGCAGAGTGTTGACCAGTACTTGTCTAAGGATATTGAGTTTGTTTTGCAACTCTTGAAATTTAAAGAATTATTGGGTAGAGATGAGCCAGATGTGCGCACCTAATTTAATCGCAAGTATTCTTGGCTAGAGATAAAGCCCAATGAACTGAGCTAGGTTTTAGAATCTACAGAATTATCATTTGAATGCGACACACTTGAATGCATTCACCTTAAGTAAAGATTGATAGTACAAACACATACTTATATATAGTCTCTGGGTAATATGAATCGCTTCGTAACGTCGATAATATCTACTAAGTTAACTTTTGCTTCTTAGTTTCACTTCCATAAGTTTCATGATCCGGTTCATGCTTCACAGCTGAGGGTATACTTTCAGCTTGCAGTGTGAAAATTGCAGGGATACCTCTCTGGTGCACCAGGCTAGCTGCGCTTTTGTTTGCAAAGGCGCCAGGCTGTGGAGATTTGGGTAATCCAGCTTGCACTGAAATATCATTAGGTACAGTGGAGTAGCCCCCTAAATTCAACACTTCATCTAGGCGTCGGCGCATAGAGCTCTCGCGCAACCGGGCGGCCTGCTCCATGGCCTCCAACTCCATAATGCGCGTACGGTACAAGTCATTCACAAGTTCTAACTCAGATATCCTAGTTTTGAGGAGAGTTGCTTCATGCTGGTTAAACGCATCATTTTTTGGCGGAGATGGTGGAGGCTGGTTAGCACCACCTCGCTGCCTGTCCGCTTCAAAGTTATTGTTATTAAGTGCCAGGCTACCTTCCTGAGAATTGTTCGGGAAGCCAGCGGGGCTACCAGAAAAGTGGTTTGGTGCCCCGTGTCCTTGACTGAATTGGTGGCCAGGAATTTGAGAAGCGGAATGTTGATTTGTCGAAACGTGCTGAATGGGGGGTAATGATGGACTTTCGTTGTTGAATTGAGGCCCAAAAGCCGGGGAAGATATCCGCAGTGTACCACCACCTAATGCCGGAAGCTTTGGAGGTACTGGTGAGCGGTTTAATGCAGATAATACCGGCTTGCGCTCTTCTTGTTTTATATTCTGTCTATCATTGCTCATGAGCGATACGCCTGCAGTTGCCTGTCCCACGCCACCGGGACCTCTGGCTCTAAAAGTTGCGCTAGGCCCGAGTTCATGGGACATTGTCTCTAAAGCTCCGGCAGCAGCAGACGCTGCTGCTGCTGCTCTAGCTGTATTACTCGTCGCAAAAGGCGCTAATGGCCTCTCCGCCAATTCATTCCTCGTATTTGAGACCGACAGCGTCGTCAGCAAAAGTAGTGGGGATGTGATTCGTTGGAGACCGGGAGCAAACTGGGTGGGAGTTGAGTTGGGGTAGTGTAACGGCTGAACAACCTGGTGTGCGTTCAAGTGAGGCGGTAAATGTGGGTGGAGCGGACCGGAAAACTGGCTGAACGAGCCTGACTGTGAATGAGGATTGGAATGGTTGAATATAGCGCCAGGAATACCAATTGGTGCCTTCGCAGCAGGTAATAATGGGGTGAGCGACGAGCTGCCATTGGGAGTAGAGGCGCTTCCGTGCCCATGAATTTCAGCACTTCCCGAGCCCGTGTCCAGAGACGGAGATTCCGATACACGGCTCGCATCATCGGTTAAAGATACAAAACTCTTGCTCTTTTTAGGTTTTGGCAGTTTGCGCTCCTTGGTCAGCCTAGCCTTGAGCTCGGGGGACGCAGTCTTCAGACCGCGACCCTGAGATAAGCTGTTTACCGCCGCAGAAGATCCACCTGGCTGTTTTACCCGGTTGCGTGACTTTATTGTGTCAGTCTTCAAGGAGATGGGACGTGGACGCCCATGTAATTTGAGGAAAAGGCCACAGGCATTGCAGAGAACCTGACCCATTTCGTCGCGGCGCCAGAGTGGTGTCGTCTGTGTCTTGCAGTTGCGACACACTGGTGAAGAAATAATCGACTTTGACGTGGTAGATCCATTGGTGTTTACCATAGTAGTACCCTTGGTGTTGGGGTGGTATGTGCTGGCCGACGACGCGGTCGGCGACCGCGATGGAGTATCTGTGTGTCCAGCAGTGGGAGGAGCCTTCATGCTCGTAGGCCCGGAATTGCTTTCAACACTTTTTATTGCGCTGGCACTTGCAGCAGGGTCTGAGGTGGCATTTGCAGCGCCAGCCCCCAATTCCAGCACACCATTGCCAATGACTGGACGGAGAGGGCCTTCTCGGATCCCCGCGCCACTGAACGCACTTGTAGCTGGTGTCGCTGGCGCAGATGCTGGCGTAGGTGGCGCTGCGACTGAACGTACAAACTTCAGCACCTCATGGCCCCCTTGCAGTGGTTGATGCATGGACCCTGGGACTGGCACCGACTTAGAAGAGCCAACTGAGTCAAATGACAGCTTGCCTACTGGTTCTGGAACCGGCTGGGCTTGTAATACAGGCTTGATCGACATAGCTCACGTCTAGGATTGCATGTACTGCGAAAGCAAAGTGCGCTGATAAGAACACTCCAACGTACGGCATGGGCGATTACCATGAAAAATTTTATCTATCGATCTCTAAATCCGGCATATAATTTTCTGAGATAAGAAAAGTTTGAGTTTGCGGGTTCGAATCTCTTTTTCGCGTTTCACCAGTACTTTTTAATGAAGAGGAGGTAACTCTAGACAAGAGTAGTAGCAGATACCACTTGTGTTGTTTCCACTGTATTTTGAGTGCTGGTGTGGTGTGCGCATTTTTCTGTTTGAACGCTGATCAACTCCACGAATGGTGGAGTCATCCATGGACTACTCGCGGCTTTCAGAGCGCCTCCTCTTGGCCTACACACGGCGGTGTGTGGAGGCGGCCCAGGCTGCCTCCGACCCCTCTAGCATAAGGGGTATCGTCAAGAACTCTAACGATGCAGTGTTAGTGCAGACTGTGGGCTCGTTAGCGAGGGCGGTTCAGCGCTACTCTGACGAGACGGCGATAGAGGCTGCACTCTCAGCGATCGATCTTGCCGCCATCTACGAGGGCGTGGATGTGCGGTTGGCGGAACAACAGAGGGCGAGGAAGAGTGCGGCGAAAGAGGGTGGTGGTGATGCGGGCGAAAAGGCTGGTAATGCCGTTGCAGATAGCATAAGCGGTAATGCAGAGAGCATAGCCGGCAATGCAGATTGCAAGTCCGATCAGAGTAAGCCTGAAGAATACAAGGCTTCCAGTGCAACCAGCAAGGCTAATAGCGTCGAAGACTTTGATGATGAAAAAGAGGAACACGGCTATGAGGATGAGGGTAACTCGTATGACGACATGCTCGTGCACGAACTCCTCATATACTTTAAAAAGTCCTTCTTTTCGTGGATAACCAAGCCGCCGTGCACCGGCTGCTCTAGCGACGCTCACATGGAGATGAAAGGAGTTCGCTCTGCTGGTCCTAATGCTGATGAGGCCTCGCGTGTGGAGCAATGGAGGTGTGCAAGGTGTGGCGTAGCAGTTGAGTTTCCACGCATAAACAATCCCGTATCGCTATTGACAACGCGCCGCGGACGCTGTGGTGAGTGGGTCAATTGTTTCCTTCTTTGCCTACACGCAATTTTGGGTGAAGAAGGTGCCAGGAGAATCCGCTACGTGTGGAACCAAGAGGACCATGTCTGGTGCGAGTACTACTCCAATGGCCGCAAGGCCTGGATACATCTCGATCCATGCGAAGCGGCATATGATGCACCAATGCTCTATGCAGAAAACTGGGGCAAGCGCATGAGTTTTGTAGTGGGTTTTGGGCGCGCGTACGCCATTAGTTTGGGTCCCAAGTACATTACAGCGGATAAGCAAATTGATCCTAGTACTGTGGTTCTGTCCAGCTTGGTCCTTGACAAGGCTATCACCATGGTGAACGCCCAGTTATTGCTAGAGCAGTGGCAGCTTCTCACCCTGTTGGTTGTACCCGAGGACGAAAAGCTCATGAGGTTGTACAATACAGTATTGATGCCGTACAATAAAGAGCTCCTTCTGTTGAAGCAGAAGGACATTGCGTCCCAACTGACTGCATTGCCACTGAAACTGCATGCATTGCCGCAAGGTCGCCAGACCGGCGGAGCCGAGTGGACCAAGTCCAGGGGAGAAGATGGTCTGGTTTAGGACAAGCTCGCCTGAGATGGTCTGACATGTGATGGTCTGTGGTATCCTGGAGGGTCTAGGATGGTCTGTGGTGGGAATACCTAGGGGTCTGTGGCAGGAGGACTTAGGATGATCTGTAATAGCTGGTTGTGAAGATCATCGATGCACAATGTTGCATAGTTCCCACCCCAAAAGAGCCTTGATTGCGTAGCAGTTTAGCGACGAGACGAAACGAGTTTCCCCAAATTTAGAGTAGTGTAATTTAGAGTGTATTAATGCCGAGTAAGATGTTATTGTTACTTTTGGTAGAGCAGATGATCTTTAATGATAATCTTTAAAGTGTAAACAAAACGTCTTGATTATTTCCACTATTGACTAGGGTAAACATTTTGTTGATTGTGTACTTCGTACAACTTTTAGCATAATGGGTGCAAAAAGTTAAAAAGAGAGCAAAAATATCGCAGTATTGGACCTCTTACATAGTGATAAGATCAATTCTCGTGGGGAACCAACGTTCATGAGTAAATAGGTGAATGTGTAATTAGGTGTGTAATTAGGTGTGTAATTTGGCGCGTGTTGGTGGCGTGTGCGTAATTTGGAGTGTAATCTGGTGATGGTTCAGTGCAGTGCTTGGTTCCCGGGCACCATGGATAGTGTACCCTACTATCTCCGCTCTCAGGGACTAGACATCGCCGAGGCAGGAGGAATACTCGAGCCCCTGTATGTTCGAGGCAAGGGGAATATGTGGCAAGTTCGGTTGGGATCGGCCCGGTGCGGCGGGGCGAGCCGCACGATACGAGCAAGAAAAAGCCAATAAAGGTGTTGCCCCCACATTTTTTTACACACTTTTCTTTACCATGAGAGGTATTCACTTGATCACACTTGCGACGGCGGCGAGCGCGTTGCCGTTTGGCATTCAGATTCCTGGTTGGTCTTCTACCAAGGCTAGTGATGAGATGCGTCTCCTTAAGATGGGTCCCGGCGACTACCAAATCTCCTCCGAGAGTGGCAAGATGGCGTTGAAGCGGTCGTACACGTATTTTATGGATGTGACTGACCATATGTCAGTGGACGAGGCCATTTCTCGGGGCTTGGTTGGTCCGAAGGATAAGCTGTGGAGCAAAATGTTGTTGACGTTTGGGTCTAAGCAAATTGACGTGTTGGAGAAGCCTGTGGCACAGTACAACTACCCTTCCAAGTTGCACCACAAGTCGGAGGTGTCGCATTTGTTTGGAGACATTGATATCTCGCGGCCGAAAGCGGACTTGGAGAAGTTGACGTCGTTCTTTACGCGCTATTACAAGTCAAAGTCTGGATTGGAGAGTGCCGACTGGCTTTTTGAGCATATCACCTCTATTGTGGCGCCCGTATTGGACTCGCACCAGCCAATTGTGACCAAGGTGCACCACGACGGGTGGGACCAGTACTCAATTATTGTGTCGTTCCCTGGAACGCACTCGACCGACAAGGTAGTAGTTGGTGCGCACCACGACTCGCTTAACCTTCTCTTTCCCGAAGTCATGAGGGCGCCTGGCGCTGACGACGACGGATCTGGCACTGTCACCACGCTCGAGGCTTTGAGAGTAATTGTGGCAGCCGCGGAAGACGGGTTCGAGCCACGCAACACTATTGAATTTCACTACTACTCCGCGGAGGAGGCTGGCTTGTTGGGCTCGCAGGACGTGTTTAAGCGTTACGCCGCTAGCAATGAGACGGTGGTAGCCATGTTACAGCAGGACATGACTGGCTACACCGGCTCTTCCGAGGGCAAGCCCCATTTTGGTTTGGTAGAGGACTACACCACACCCAACTTGGTCGAATACTTGAAGACGTTGATTGACGGCTACAACAGCATTCCGTACCGCTTGACCAAGTGTGGATACGCGTGCTCCGACCATGCATCCGCCTTGGAGTACGGGTACCCTTCTGTATTTGCAATCGAAAGCGAGATGCAGTTAATCAGCCGTTATGTTCACTCGGTGTTGGACACTGTGGACCGTATCGACTTTGACAAAGTGAAGGAGCATGTCAAGTTGGTTGTTGCATTTGTCTACGAGTTAGGCTTGGCCAAGCACCTTCACTGAATGAAGAACACAAAAAGAATCCTTCAAAGTAATAAGAGTCCTCCACTATTAAGAGGCCTCCACGAGTAATAAGAGGCCTCCACCTTTGCTAGCTTAAAAAGAATCGTGTATTTGTATCTACATCTTGTGCTTTATTTGCTTTTGCATAATCTGCATAAAGCGGGACTGCGGAACACCCTCAATCCACTTGTTAAAGCCCTTGATCACCTCTCTCGATGTCGCCGACGTGATCAACTGGTCTCTGTTGGCCTTGAGCAACTGCTTGTTCTCCAAGATGGAAGGTTCGTACAAGTCCAGGAACTGCGACACCAATTCGTCGTGAACCGCCTGGTTGAAGTCCTCTGTTTTTTCAAACTGACCGTCGTACGATTTGTTGATAAAGCCCAACTTGTTCAAGTCCTTTCCGGGGATGGGACGCGCAAGCAACAACGCCTCCGCTGCCTTGGACCAGCCCAAGCGCAAAAAGAGCGTTGCCGACGCTGCACCCTCCGCCACGAGACCCAAGTTCGAAAACGGCGCCAACAAGAAAAACTTCAGCTCGTCCTTCACGTAGATCAAGTCGCAGAGCGCCAAGAGCGCCGCACTCAATCCAATGGCCGGACCGTTCACAGCGGCAGCAAGCACCTTGGTGTGGTTGTGGAACAAGTCCGCGAGGTACACGTTACGCGATACAAAACGCTCCAACCACGTCTCGTGCGCAGTGAAAAGGGCCGGGTCCATGTTCATCATGCCCTTGGCACTCACATTCGCGCCCGCGGAGAAGTAGCGGCCCGTCGACTGGAGCAATGTCAAGATTGTGCCCTCCTCCTGCTCGGCACGCTCCACCAACTTGGCAAGCAACAAGTACTGCTCACCGTCGAGCGCATTGAGCTTGTCGGGGATGTTCAAAGTGATGATCACCACTCTGTCGCGCACCTCGTACAAGATATCTTCACCTTCCATCGTTGGTGCCAAACGCCAGCGGGCAGTACTCGCTTTTGTACTTTTTGGTGGTAGAGTGGGGTAAGGTTCCTCGGTTCGTTTTTCTCCCGGCCCACGTAAAAAGCGAACAGCAAGCAAACAATAACCACCGATGGCTTTCGTTGTACACCGGCTGTGGCCGCCGATCCGGGGGCGCGCGGACCGCTGCCGTGCCGAGTTGGCCTTTGAGGGCGGCTGGCGGGACGGGTCGGGCGAGCTGGGTGTGTCGCTGGGTGTGTTGCTGGGTGTGCCGCTAGATGTGTCGCGGCTAGCCGTGTCGGTGTTTTCTTTTGGTGGCGAGCGGTGTGTTTTGCTCCAGGACCTCGCTGCCGCGTGGAACTTTCCGTCGTCGTACCAGCTCATTGCGAAGCTCTCGCGCGGGCTTGGGGTGGCGAAGGATGTTTTTGTGCGGGTGACCGACAGGGCGATAAATCTGCAACTCGTGGAGAGCGGGTTGGTGCCAAAGAAGCAGCTCGAGTCGCGTTTGTTCTACACGAGTCTTGATGGGTTGTACGCGCTGTTGCTGAGCCGTGACGTGTTGTATAGGGACGAGAGCCGTGCGGCGTCTGTGAAGCCGTCGGTCCGCGTCGCGCGGAGCGGAGACGCTGACGATGGTAACGAGCTTATCACGGTTGGTCACGTTTTTCCGCAGTATGGACTGGTGGCTGCGAGTCTTCCGATAGCGCACGCGCTGTTTAATGCATTGACGGAGGCGACGAAGATGAACTACTACGCGACTGTTTCTGGAGCGCACAAGTACTTTCCGAATGCCAAATTGAGTGCTGCTGACCGGGTGCTTGTGGGCGTGGGCTCGGACTTTACGGCGGTGTACATGCAGGGCGACCTGGCGGAGCCGGTCAAGATGGCGGGCAAGACAAAGAAGAACAGCACCGACGTGGACCCCAACAAGTTGGACTTGAGCGAGTCTGTGCTTCCCGGCCAGGGGTACATACAGGAGTTTAACATTTCGCACTTGTGCAAGATGCCGTCATACTACTTTAGCAGCAGCGGCCCATCTAGTGGGGCGGCAGTGCCGGCGGTGAAGGAGCAGACCTTGCGGAAGATCAGCTCGTCGTCGGTGCCCGAGACGCGGGTACCTAAAAATTTACAGCTGTTGGCGTCCAACACCGACAGCGACAATTACCGCCACTCGCGGTACTACTACACCAAGTCGTACCGCGGACCTGGTACTGGTAACTACAAAGACTCGTCGTTGATGAACAAGCTCAACAACATTAGCACGACTACCGGCAAGATTGAAGGCGTGCACAAGCGGCTCGGGCGCGGCTACTCGGGCCTGCGTGCGTCGCGCCACTTGAAGGGCTTGATGCACAAGCGATTTCACAAACGTTATGTGGAGAAAACTTTGTTGCTGCAAAAGTCGGACTCGGAGGATAGCGCTAACTTGGAGGTGTTGCACAACAACTTGCAGTTTAATGTTTTGGTGAATGCGTACCGCGAGATTGCCCAGGACACCTGGCGCGAGTACTACAAGTTCAAGTTGATAGATTACGTACAGGTTGGGGTGTTACACAGGGAGCGAACGGAGGTGGCGGCCAAGCTGGAGTTTATTAGGAAGCACGAGGCGTGGCAGGTTGCGGAACGTGAGCGCCAAGTCAAGCTCACAGCCAGAATGGAGCGTGAGCGCCAAAAGCAGTTTCAGGAGGAGATGGCGAAACAACGTAAACAACGCGAAGAAGAGGACAGCAAACGGAGGCGGCAGCTTGAATCTACATTTAACGACCCCTTTGGAGGCGATGCTGATGGCTTCAACTTTGACTTGTCGGACAAGGAGGAGCCTGTCGTTAAGCGCTCCAGCCGTAAAACTGCTCTGCTCCTCGATGACGATGGAGGTAGTGCAGACGATAGCGATGACACTTCTACGCTTATGGTTCCGCTCCGTCCTCCTGAGCCAGTGGAAACGCCACAGCTCGAAATTGGCGAACGGTTTGTTCTTCCCAGCGCCCACAAGGATTTGGTGACCAACTTACCAATTGAGCTCCGGGACGATAGACTGGACAGCGTCCGCGTATTACCGTCTATCAACAAGGTGAGTCGCTTCATATCCACTACTGCGGACGGAAACAACCCAGAGTTGTTGAACAGGGTAGAGATTGTAAAAATACCCAATGCGAACGCAATAGGCTGGGACAATTTGCGCAAGTACAGGCACTAATTATAGATTGGTATATGCATAAATGTACAACTCGCTACTAGATGTATTTGTAGCGTCAAGTTGTAAATTTCAAATCGAGCATACTCGGAACAAAGGGGGGTACAAGCATAAAATCAAGCGTAAAAGGTATATTTCCAAGAAAGTGACTGATGGCTCCTTTAAATGGTGTGCTTGTTCCAGACAGTCAAGTCAATTGGTCAACCTTTGCTTTATTACAGTCAAAGAAAAATGAATCTAGTAGCATACAATGTAGTATTCTCCTCGATGTATCCCAACCACTCTAATTACCGATTATTTCACATTTTCGGTTAGATTAATAAATTTCTCTTACCTTGAGTGAAATGAATGAAACGAACACCAATATCAAAAGACTTGTAGAAGCTAAAAAGAACTTATAGCTGTCATAAATGCAAAAAAACGAGCATAAACTACAAGAATCCTCACAAAGACGACAGCTTCATCTGTGATGACGATATTGAGGCTGGTACCAAAACCGTCAAGTTTCGGTCATCAAGAAGCCAGCACGAAATTGGTCAAGCTTCGTTCCTCATGGCCCAATGGTCAAGGCGTCTGGCTACGATTACGTAACCACTTCTAGGTTGGAACCAGAAGATTCCAGGTTCGACTCCTGGTGGGGAAGCTTTTCTTTTTCTTGCTGTGTGCTTAATTTTTTCTAGTATGATGATCAGATCGAAGGCTCAAGCTACCCTGACACGACATTACAGCAAAGCGGGAGCATGACTACGGACCTAACAGACAAGATTGAAGTAATTAGCATTAATGATGCGTCCGAGGAAGATACAGAGAGCCCCATAGTTCCGCATGAGAGGCAGATTGTCGATGCAGTGATTGCAACCTGGAAAGAGGATCCGTCGACAGAGTCTTTGGGGATGTCGAAACTATATGCGGTGCTCAAGTCACGCCATAGCAATTGGAGTGTCTCTGAGAAGCGGGTCAAAACACTTTTGAAGAAGTATGGGTTGATGCCTACTGGGGGTAACGAGTTGTTCACATATGCTGCCGACATTGTATCGCGTGAGACTGACGATATCGAGCTTCCGGACAAGGTGCAAGTGGTGATGACCAAGAAGCGCGGAAAGTGTTTATTTGCAAAAAGACTGGTGGCGAAAGGAGAGTTACTTTGGGAGGAGGAACCGCTCTTTTTCATTCCGCCGTTATCCACCATTGGCTTGGTGAAGACCGGTAAGGCGTGCTCGCACTGTGGCGAGGCCCACATCTCAAACACCAGTACCGTGTTACAAGGATTAGACTGTAGCGTCTGCGGGGAGGTTTGGTGCTCGTCGCGATGCAAGCTGGCTGGAGCACAGTTGCATGGTCTCTTGAAGCACAGTAAGCACAATGCTGTTAAACGCGTGGGGCTAGGCGTGACCATCAACTCGGAAGAGTTCTTGCTCATGCAAGAGTACTGTCTTGCCGAACAATGGAACGCTTTATTTGCCATTACGATAATTTACGCTCAGATTGTTACTGACAAGACGGGATCAAAGGGACGCCAGTTTGGTGCCATGGCAAGGGTATCGCAAGAAATCAGACACAAGGCACTCAATTCGTCTGCAGGAGCCTTTGACAACATGCAGGGTGGTGCCCTATTCGTCCAAGAGCAGCAGGATATCTTGTGGAGGGAAGGCTACGAGAAGTTTTGCCGGGTGTTTCCCAGCTCCAGCTCCAGCATTGACTATAACGAATTTTTGTGCATGATGGGAACGTACAATATCAACAACTTGGACTCGTGCGTGTTCTCCATACAATCACATTTGAACCACGTGTGCTCCCCCAACACTACTGTTGAAATCTCGCCCAAGTCGCGCATAGAAAAGCTCAAGGTGTTTGCCAGCCGTGACATCGCCTCGGGTGAAGAACTCACAACAACCTACGTCAATCCCACTTACAATGTGCACCAGAGACAGCGCACGTTAAGGGTCAACTGGGGCTTCATCTGCAAGTGCACGCGATGCAAAGAAGATCTCGAAGCTACGCAAAGACGCCGGTCTTCGGCCGGAACGGGAGTCGGCGCCGGTAACGGCGCTACAAAGGAAGATGTGCGAAAAATGCTTGTAGAGGCCGAGAAAAACGGTGGCCAGGACGGTATCGAGCTCGCCATACCAGCGGACTACAACGGCGAAAGGCGCAAATCTGTTCGGTTTGACGAAAAAGTCATCGCCGTTTTGGAGTAAATAATTTAGCGCATGTATAAAGATTTGGAGCGATGCGGAAAACTCACGCAAAAAAAGTCAACAACTATAGCAGATTTGGCTGCACAATAGTCAACGCGAATATAATGAATCGGTATGATGCGCAGTATATAGGAGACGACGACTTGTCTCTGTTGCAGCACCAGACGGCTCAGCAGCTGTCTCAGCAGCCGTCTCAGCAGCTGATGCCGACACAAAATGTGGTAGATGAGGCGGAGCTTTTAGCGGCGCAGGCAGCTGCAGAAGCAGCTGCAGCGCAACAGCAGCAGCAACCCGGAGGTGCTTTCAATAATGTTGGCCAGGGGTTGACAGGGCGGTATAGAGATATGATGATGCAGTATTGGCAGGAAACGATTAACTCCATCGAACACGACGATCACGATTTTAAGAATCACCAGTTACCGCTAGCACGGATCAAGAAGGTGATGAAGACGGATGAAGACGTGAAGATGATAAGCGCTGAGGCGCCAATTTTATTTGCTAAAGGGTGTGATGTTTTTATTACCGAGTTAACCAAGCGGGCCTGGATCCACGCTGAGGAAAACAAGAGGAGAACTTTACAAAAGTCCGACATTGCAGCGGCATTGACCAAGAGTGACATGTTTGACTTTTTGATCGACGTGGTGCCGAGAGAGGAGGAGAAGCCGAAAAAGGCTAGCTCCCAGCCCCGGTCCACGTACGTCAACCAGTCGCACCAGTCCCCGGTCCAGCTGACTCCAGCACAAGTTCCTGTCAATGTTTCAGAGCCAGCTGTCCAGGACGGAATTCCTGAATTGAAGCAAGAAAACCACGAGTTGTTGCAGCAGGAGCTTATACAACAGCAATTAATGCAACAGCAATTGATCCAGGAACGCCTGCACCAGCATCACCAGCACCAAATCCAGCAGCCTGCATCGTCGCAGCAAATTACGCAGGGTGTACTGCCACAGATTCAGCACATACCGCAGCAGGATGGCGCTGTCGAACAGCCGCCCATACTAGGGAACAACCCTTCCGATGCAAATTATCAAAACTACCAAAACTTTCAAAATCAGAACTACCAGGGCTCCTTTTGAAGCATTTAGATAATAGGTTAGTACCGTAGACGACAATAGCACTGCAACTAGATGTATCTTATCTCCTCTAACCGCCTCATGCACTGAATGTGGTCGACTTGATAATTCGCATCTTAAAGTTTTAGATTGCTATTCATTTTCGGACTATTGCCTCGTAATAAAAAGTCTAGCTGTGCTTCACAAAATGCTCGTACGGACTTCGACACATCGTTTGCGGTCTGGCTTGTCAGAGAGTGTGCTACATTGGCAAAGACTACCGATGTTCCATCCACTGAAGACATTACTGAGTCTGTTTGTGTCTTCTAGAATGCCGCTCATCACCATCTCGCAGTCATTGGACGAAGCTTATACGAAGCATAAGATCGTTCCCGACGTTGTGGATAACTTCAAGACCCAAGGGTTGTTGACAATTGCATACAGCGACAAGGATCACGTTGCGTTAGGCAACACGTTAAGAACTACAAACACACAACACGCGCCACAGATCCAATTCACTCTCAATTCATCAGGTCAAGATGGGGCGTTTGAACCAATTGAGTCGGATGACGCCTTTATCTTGGTTATGACTGATCCAGATGCCCCCTCAAACTCAGACCAAAAGTGGTCCGAAGTAGCGCACTGGATTATAACTGATTTGAGCTTGACTGGAGCCAAAGACGCCCAAGACGGAGACAATCTGGGTGAGAAACTCCAAATTAATTATGATCTCGACTACAAAAATGGAAAGGAGATCTTGTCGTACCTAGGACCAGGACCGCCACCTGACACAGGTAAGCATCGCTACGTGTTTTTGTTGTATAAGCAGGCCAAGATCCTCAAAAAACCTTTGGTCGCGCCAGAAGAAAGACGTATGTGGGGTACAGGTACTCCAGGTAGCGGTGTTAGAGATTGGATTAAAAATAGTGCTCCAGGACTGAAGTTGTTGAGTGTTAACTTCTTCTATTCTCAAAATGAGAAGAATTCAGAGAACCTGCTGTTGGAGTGAGAGTTTTGGTCAAGTCCTCTGCGTTTGAACCTCTGTATAGTTGTTTACCATTCGACATGATAATTCATCAGCAAGCAATATAAGACGCATAGTTGTAAATACTAGAGTGGAATATATAAAAGCAAATGAATGTTGTTGTTGTAGCGTTCGGTGCCTAGATAGCGCTGGCATTCAAATTGCGCATGGTAGTACAAATTTCCTAATATTTAAAACCTATTTCCACGTCGTAAAAGCTGAAATCTTACGTCCACCTACGGCTGGGGTCATTCTTTCGTTTGCTTTCTAGGACTGTTTATCGGCTTACACTGCGAGCACTTTGCTGGTCTGGCACTAAACCGGGTTAAGGTTACCCGGCTTGTGCAGTGTGTCAAACCAAAAACACACAAATGAAACTCTTGTACGCACCCATAACACACGAAATGAACAACCACCAGATGGAGGCAGGGGATAAGTTATGAGCCTAGACTCAAGGCTCAGAAGTATTTTACAGATGAATCATTTACTCAGGATGTTGTCAGTGCGTTGATCTGTCGCTGCCTGGGAAGAGGAACCAAATTTCAAAGATGACTTGGTTGATGAAACTATTCAAAACCAGAATAAGTGACACTCGGGCCTATGCATAAGGAAACATTGGTGCGGAAAAAATTTAAGTTCTTATGGATGACTTCCTAGATGGTGAGTGTTAGTATTGGCTTGAAGAGGATACACTGGGCGTATTCAGTTTCTCGCAATTTCATCCGAAGATATAAATGAGAATAACTTGTTTATTGTATTTTAAAACTATCGACTCCCGATGATACTTCAAAGTTTTTAAGAAGCAAGCCATAATCTGAAACTCTACTGATGGCATATTACCAATTTCGGTTATCGTTCTATTCCATCAACATTGGCGAGGAAGAAATAGGGGAACGGAGATGAGGATATTTACAATTTGCAAGTCTTGTGACGATCTTTAATTACCAGTTTCCATGTCATCGCAGCTGTTTTGGTTCTATTTAAAATTTATCAGTAACTTTAGATTGGATTACACTGCTCAGACATATACTCGAGAAAACAGGTTTTCACGTTATGGCAAAATTTCTCGCTCACGATTCTAAGAGGATAACAAGGAATTGAACTAAACTAGAGTAGGTTAGGTAACTGGGACAAATCATTTATTAAAAACCTTCGCATGAGCCGCATATTCAATATCAACTAATTTGAATAGTAAGGTTTAGAAAAGATTCCTGATAATTAAAAACCACTTATTTTCTTTAGATACGTTGGAATGTTGACATCAGAATTTAAATTCGACAGGCTGCTTGACCATCTGAACAGTCTCAAAATTCTAAATTAAAATCCTTATAACTTTAAACATCCATTTAGTTTAAAGAGTTAATTTGTTTAAAGCCCCCACGGGTCCAGTTTTACTCAATGATGAACTAAATTCACCAATATCTTATTATTGAGATACTTTCGCTACGTATGTATTCGTTTTTTTAAATTCTACGGAACAGAGCCAATCTCAGCCCACTTCAAACTCCAAGCAGCATTGAATGATGCTATCTATGGGTTAACCTAAGATCTCTGCATCTGAAGTGACCAGATTTGATACATTCTCTATTCGCATTACGGATGTATGGCACGATTTCAAAATATCGGCTCCTATTGCAATAACTTAAAGCATCCGAATCATATACTTTATTAGTTGTACGTATTCAGGTTTCTTGGTTAGGTTTGTACACCTTACTCTGGTGTGTTGTGACTTTTGCGGCCACGGACCTCTTTTCGCATTGAGGTTGCATAGTTTATTGCCTATCAGAGACGCACTGAGGTTGATCATGTCAATGCACAATACGGAGCCCCTTACAGGATAAAACAATCACAGCAAAGCTAATATGAAATATAATAATGTTCGCCGTGAAAATAAGTTTGTCTAACAAGGTACCGGTATTCAGAAGCACAACCTTACTGTTAAGATTATTTTGAAGTTGATGCTTAACAGGGCTGCCCAATAACGCGGAGAACTACAAAGAAAGTCGAGACTAGGGAAAAAACCTAACTGTAACATACGACTAGCCTGCAGTATATATATAGGAAATAAGGCTACACCTTATGTGGGAATCGAAGCATATAAAAATATACTAAGATGAACATGGAAATCAAGACTAAAAAGTTACTCTAATTCAATTCAACAACCCAACCAAATAGAACATAACATGTAAGTGGAAGAGTAGATTTCAACGGGTAATACAAATACAATGTTACTCTTACATACTAAGTGAAGAATGGAAAATAGAATAAAGAGCTGCTTCACAAATTTTAGACAACTACTAAGACTAACACCTACAAACAAGAAATAAAAAGACATCATGCCCAGCAAAAGCAAGCATTAACTGTTGAACAAGAGTTACTCTACAAAAGAAGGAGAAGAGTTGCACCGAAGTCGAATTGCAAGCGTTCAGAAATACTCTTAAGTACTTCATTGAAGAATGCATCAAACATCAATCAACATATGAAACGTGTTGAGTTCGGTGTTGAGTTGTGGTTGCCGATACCAGTTGCTGTGAGGGAGATGTAGCTACGTCGAGGCACGGCGGCTAAACCTGAAATGGCAAACATGTAGTCTATAAGTAAGAGGGAGATTCCCACCTTATGTGGGGATCTAAGCGATCTAGAATAAATCAAGATAAATATGGAAGCCAAAATTAAACAAAACAAACTTCTAACCGGATAAGCTACAATCTGTCATACAAAAACCAACACCGATTCACAATTAAAGCCTCCAAAAACAGACATAAACAACAAACCTGAGTCATATAGACTCCTTAAATCCAAAATATCGCACAACCACCAGCTGGCACAGCTGTAGCCACGCCAGGTGTTGTTTCGCAGCGCGCGACACTCCAGCACACCGCCAGAAGCCCGTCACATGAGAATTGGGCGACTTTTTCTGGCGGCGGTAGGGCAATAGCTTGCAAGTTGACCCTATTTCTCGCGCCACCGCCATCTGGCACAGCTGTAGCCACGCCAGGTGTTGTTTCGCAGCGCGCGACACTCCAGCACACCGCCAGAAGCCCGTCACACGAGAATTGGGCGAGCTAGTTT